>LVTN01000111.1:342681-505391 GCA_001649415.1 Musa itinerans | reverse complement strand
TTCCTGGCTGAGTTTGATATGACAATGGAGTACAAGCCCGGAAAGGCGAATGTCATGGCCGATGCATTGAGTCGGAAAGTTGAGCGTGTGAATTCCGTACAATTGGAGGGCAGAGGCCAAGCAAGTCAGTTATACTCAAACTTCCTTTCTAGGATCAGGGATGGACTGCACAGTGATCCCCAGGCAAAAGCCCTGATACAGCTCATTAAAGAAGGCAAGACACGACGGTTTTGGGTTCAGGAGTGACTCATTTACACAAAAGGGAATAGGGTTTATATTTATCGAGTGGACAATCTTAGATGTGAACTCTTAAGAGAGTATCACGATTCCCTTTGGGTTGGACACTCAAGCATTCATCGAACCTTGGCTCTCGTGGAGAGGGCCTTCTATTGGCCGAAGATGGGGACTGATGTGGAGGAATATGTTCAAACGTGCCTCACTTGCCAACAAGACAAGGTGGAATAATGAAAACCGATGGGACTTTTGGAACCGTTGCCCATACCAGAAAGACCGTGGGAGAGCATTTCCTTGGACTTCATATCAAGCTTGCTCGCAGTAGGGAGACTCGGATCGATACTCGTGGTAGTTGATCGATTTTCAAAGTATGCAACTTTCATTGCTGCTCCCCTACACTGTTCAGCGGAGGAGGTGGCCAAGCCGATGATGAAGGATATGGTGAAGTATTAGGGAGTCCCGCACAATATCATAAGTGATCGAGATGCTCGATTCATGGGACGATTTTGGACCGAGCTATTCAAATTGTTGGGGTCCAAGTTATACTTGCTAATCATACAATTTCCCAACAATACTTCTCCACAAGCCTCCACCCCTAAACAGATAGCCAAACTGAAAGGATAAACTCACTCCTAAAGTAATATCTTCGGCACTACGTGAGTGTCAACCAACGAGATTGGGTGAAGTTGTTGGACATTGCCCAATTCTCCTACAACTTGCAGTGGAGCTCTACGTCCAACAAGAGCCCATTCGAGATCATTACAAAACAACAACCATCAACTCCTCACACCATGGCAATCGAGTATACTGGGAGTAGTCCGTCAGCCTACCACTTTGCAAAGGAGTGGCACCGAAATGCAGATATTACATGGGCTTACTTGGATAAAGAAGTGGGCAGACTTAAGAAGGCAACCGCAAGAGTTCAAGGTCGACGATTTGGTGTTGGTAAAGCTCCAACCAGCATCACTCCAATTCTTTAGGAATAAAGTTCACAAAGGATTGGTGTGCAAGTATAAAGGGCCCTTCCCAATTATCAGCAAGGTGGGCAACATCTCTTAAAATGTAAGTTCGAACAAGTTGCAAAGCTACAAAGCGATCACTCATCGAACCGAGTAAAACAACCCCAAAACAACTCCGTTTTTGCGTGCCACGGGCTATTTTCTGCAGCCCGCTGCTGCACGCAAAACGTCAACCATCTCAGCACCCTGGAACCACCCGGGTGGCACCATGGGGGATGGGGCTTCAGTATAGTGTCGGGCGTTGAACAACCTTTTGCAAGTTCGCACGTTACCTTGATGGGAACTTATTGTCACGCCCGACACCCGGTGAGCAATTGTTTGTGAACTTACAACTGTTCGTTCAACCCTCTAAAATCCTTGTTTTCCTCCTCTCCCTCTTTTCTATTGTGCACGCAAGGTACTCGATGAATTGCTTGTAAAGCTTCCCCTTTTCGCGAGACGTCGGGACTTGTCCGTCACTCGTTCTTCAAATTAATCAACTTTCTCTTTTACAGGTCCTTCGGGACCTGCGAGAGGTTACAAGTGGGCTGATCCTTGCGAACGCAAATTGCAAGGGCAAAGCACGACTTAGGCAATGTAAGCTAAGTTCGCGTCTTGGCAACAAGGGTGCCTCACGCCTTAGGCAATTCCAGCTAAGGTCGTGAGAAAACGTTGTTATATGATACTTCAGATACTTTGATGTGTCGTACCTTTCCAACCATGTTAAGAGGTCTATTACAAGAATGGTAGCTCACTTGAAGCCGCTCTTTATTGGTTCCTTTAGTTAACTCGCTAGGGAATTTGAGCTTCACTTCCTTGGGAGTGTGCACCCGAGACCATCAACGACAATGCTTCTTGGACATATGCAAGGAGAGAAGGAAACACTTTCAAACTTCGTTGCTCGGTTCACCAATGAAATCTGAGGCATGCAAAATGTTCATCTGTCGCTTATAATACAAAACTTCATGATGGGACTCAAGCCCTCTCACATTTTCTAATTGTTAATAAAGAAGTCACCAGCAATAATACCCGAGGTACTTCAGATGACCAATTAATTTATTATTATTAAGACAATGGTTTCGGGTAAACGTAAGGAGACATAGAAAAGACCAAGATAGAAACAGTTACAATCTACCCCGACCCTAATGTCACCACGGCAAAGTAGAAACGAATGACCTGAGTTGCCTCGCTTGAGATACAAACTTCGTTGCTCGGTTCACCAATGAAATCTGAGGCATGCAAAATGTTCATCTGTCGCTTATAATACAAAACTTCATGATGGGACTGCTAAGTTCGCGTCTTTCCCACAAGGGTGCCTCGCGACTTAGGCAACACAAGCTAAGTTCGCGTTTTGGCCGCAAGGGTGCCTCATGCCTTAGGCAATTCCAGCTAAGGTCATGAGAAAACGTTGTTATATGATACTTCATATACTTTGATGTGTCGTACCTTTCCAACCATGTTAAGAGGCCTATTACAAGAATGGTAGCTCACTTGAAGTCGTTCTTTATTAGTTCCTTTAGTTAACTCGCTAGGGAATTTGAGCTTCACTTCCTTGGGAGTGTGCGCCTGAGACCATTAGCCACCGAGATTACGACGACGATACGGAAGATTATCATAACTTGAAAGAACATATTGAAGAACTCATTCATTGGGAACACCTTGAGCGATTCGTCCAAAGGCACTATGAACCATTATCCCAACCTCAAGGACTGGTGGAGAGATAGATTGACATCATCATTGGTGGACTCGCCTCAGGAGGACATAGCTCCTTGGGTCATAAAGCTTACGCCTGAATTACCATTTAAAAGCACCCGCGAATGGGTGATGACCTAAAAATTACCTTCAAAAAGGAAGAGACGGAGTACCTCGACTTGAACCATAATAATGTCTTGGTAGTCTCCATGAGGGTGATTCAAGCCCTCTCACATTTTCTAATTGTTAATAGAGAAGCCACCAGCAACAATACCCGAAGTACTTTAGATGACCAATTAATTTGTTATTATTAAGACAATGGTTTCGGGTAAACGTAAGGAGACATAGAAAAGACCAAGATAGAAACAGTTACAATCTACCCCGACCCCAATGTCACCACGGCAAAGTAGAAATGAATGACCCGAGTTGCCTCGCTTGAGATATAAGTTGACTCTCTTGAATATGACTAGAAATGAAGTTTTCTTACAGATAAAAGAGAAGAGACTCTTAAAAGACCCTTAACCAATAAAGACTCTGTTAGCAAAGAGATCCTAGTACTGTCGCTTTCACCGAGATTACGACGACGATACGGAAGATTATCATAACTTGAAAGAACATATTGAAGAACTCATTCATTGGGAACACCTTGAGCGATTCGTCCAAAGGCACTATGAACCATTATCCCAACCTCAAGGACTGGTGGAGAGATAGATTAACATCATCATTGGTGGACTCGCCTCCAGGAGGACATAGCTCCTTGGGTCGTAAAGCTTACGCCTGAGTTACCATTTAAAAGCACCCGCGAACGGGTGATGACCCAAAAATTACCTTAAAAAAGGAAGAGACGGAGTACCTCGACTTGAACCATAATAATGTCTTGGTAGTCTCCATGAGGGTGATCAACACTCAAGTAAAGAGGGTCATGATTGATACAGGTAGCTCTGCTAATATCCTCTGACCTCACCCCTATAACTTCTTTGTTGATAGGGTTCAATAGTGACTCAATCTCCCTTCTTTGGACTGTGAACCTATATGTCATATTTAGAGCTGACCCATACTCCAAAACGATAACAACCAGATTTATGATGGTTGATATCCCCTCGACATATAACACAATCATATGTCAACCAATGCTGAACATGCTAAAGGCAGTGGTGTCGACCTATCATATGGTGATGAGGTTCCCAATGAAAACTAGCATTGAAGAGCTTAGAAGCAACTCAAACGAGTTATGCCAATGCTACCTTACTACGATTCGCCCACCGAAGAAGGCACGATCCAAGGCATCATCTATAAACCCCCAAAATTTCACTAAGCCACTCTTACATTCGAAGGTGGTGGAATCACTGATTGAGGCACCCGCTGGACAAAGCCCATCTTGATCAAGTTGTCAAGATCGGGGTGATACTTCTCGAGATGAAACAAGTATAACTCATCAATTTTCTTAGGGAGAACATATATGTATTCACATGGTTGCCAGGAGGCTTACTATTATTTTTGGCTGATCAAAGTTTTCTTTTTCTTTCTCCTAACTCCTTGTTTAAGATTTGGCTGATCAAATGTGCTCATATCTATATCATCTTGTCTCGGCACACCATCTTCCCCTTCCTTTAAGAATTGTCCCCTAAATAATGGCATACCGTACATGCAATTCTTCTTAACTTGCTATTACCACCCTCCCTCCCTCCCTCTCCTCTCCTCTTCCTCAGCTACCTCCTCTCCTTCAAAGCGCCGGCCTTCCATCCCCGATGACTTCCCGTCGCCTCTCTTCATCTTCCCTTTCCCCCTCCGCTTCCCACCGCCACCACGTCCTACTCGTCGCAGTCGCTGTCTCCGCACCATCCCTGCTACTCCTCGTCCTCGTCCTCGTCCTCCTCTTCCTCTTCTACTTCTACCTCTCCCTTCGTCGCTCCCCTACCCTCCCCTTACCCTCCAACACCTCCCCCGCCACCGCCGCCAATCCCCTCCGCCTCCGCCGCTTCTCCTACCGCGCCCTCCGCTCCGCCACCGCCTCCTTCGACCCCTCCCGGTCCCTGGGCCGCGGCGCTTCCGCCGCCGTCTTCCGCGGCGTTCTACCCGACGGCAAGTCCGTCGCCGTTAAGCGCCTCCTCTCCTCCGCCTCCTGTCCTTCCTCCCCCACCCGCGCCGCCTCCTCCGACCGCGAGTTCCACAACGAGCTCCACGTCCTCGCCACCCTCCGACCCTCCCCCTTCGTCGTCTCCCTCCTCGGCTACTGCCTCGAGGGCCGGCGCCGCCGCCTCCTCGTCTACGAGTACATGCCCAACGGGAGCCTCCAGGAAGCCCTCTTCGGCTCCAGCTCCCCTCTCAACTGGGACCGCCGCTTCTCCATCATCCTCGACGTGGCCCAAGCTCTCGCCTTCCTCCACCTCCAGTGCGATCCCCCGGTCGTCCACGGTGACATCAAGCCCAGCAATGTGCTCCTCGGCTTCGATTTCCAGGCCAAGATTTCCGATTTTGGTCTCTCCCAGATGAAGGTCGACGCCAATCTCGGCGCCGATTTCTTCAGCCAAGATCTCGGTCAGAGCCAGGAGCTCTTCAAGAGCCAGGAGGACCTCGCTCCGCAGAGCCCACAGGTAGACTTCGCCCTCGCCCTCCGTGCTTCTTCATCCATTCCGTGCAAGAAGCAACCGAGTCCCAGTGGCAGTCCCAGGGGGAAGGAAGCAGTGGCAGTCGCCTCCCCCGTCCAAGACGAGACTTTTAGCTTTGAACACAGTAAGGAATCGAGAGCGAATCCTCCACTGGATGAAGGAAGGACGGAGTCGAGCGATCAATTGGGGAAGCGTTGGTGGTGGAAGCAGGACGGAAGCGGGGAATTGAGCAGCAAAGACTACGTCAGAGAGTGGATTGGGAGCCAAATTTGCCCCTCGAGCAACTCCGACTGGGACGACGGCAGGAGGACTCCCCCCGAGAAGTGCTTCGATTTCAGGAACTCGAGTCGCGTGGAGCATTCGGATGTTGGAGATGAAAGCCTCTTCGGCGGTTCCCACGAGAGGAATCCGGAGAAGAAACAGGGGAGGAAGAAAGGCGTGCTCCCCTGCGACAGGAAGATGAGGGAGTGGTGGAAGGAGGAGTACTTGGCAGAAATGAGCAAGAAGGGGCATTGCCAGAAAGAGCGGAAGTGGCTCCGAACGATCAGTGATCTCGGCGATGATGCTAATAAGCATGGCCGAGACTTGACCGCGGATGCAGGCTTCAGAAAGGGATGGAGGAAGAAGAGGAGTCAGTCAGTGGGCAGCGACATGTTCAGCGGTGATCTGCTCAGTAGGGAGCTGAGCAGCACGACGAGCATGAGAGGCACGGTGTGCTACGTCGCTCCAGAGTGCCATGGCTGTGATCAGCCGATGGAGATGGCCGATATATACAGCTTCGGGGTTCTGATCCTTGTCATCGTCTCCGGGAGGAGGCCGCTGCACGTGCTGCCGTCGCCGGCGAAGCCAGAGAAGGCGAGCTTGGTGAGCTGGTGCAGGCGGTTGCTTCAAACCGGCAATCTCCTGGAGCTCGTGGATGAGAGGTTGAAGGATGCATATGACAAGGAACAGGCGAGCCTTTGCATCAACCTGGCTCTCTTGTGCTTGCAGAGGATTCCGGAGCTGCGGCCGGACGGTGGCGACGTCGTCAGAATTCTCAAGGGGGAAATGGAACTTCCGGCTGTGCCATGCGAGTTTTCTCCTTCCCCTCCTGCCAAACACCATGGCAGGTCAAGAAGAAAAGCTTCCATGGATGAAGAGTAGAGCATCTGCTGTTGCCTCAATCAACAGTTGAAGAAATGAAACATACGACCCATAGGTGAGTTAAAAGATTAACCTGAGCTTCTTGCTGTCGTGTAGATAATGATTTCTTTCCTTCCTTCTGATTGATTGAAAAAAGATGTGTGTGATTGATTGCTTTCTGCCGATTTCTCTTGCGCATGAATGCATGCATGCAATTTTTGGTCCTCATACCAAAATCAAAAGAATGTTGTGTTAGAAAACATTGCATTCTTACTTGTAGTGTTGTTCTCAGACATGGTTAAAGCACATGCAACATTGAGCTTCTTTGTTCTTGATAGAGAACGAACGAACGAACGCTTACCAACTTTGAGTAGTTGTTGATCAGCAACCTTCTCCGCTTGGATATTCCAAGAAACAATTATGAGTAGATGCCCTTTCTGTACAAAGCTTATTATTAGCTGTACAGCAGCTAACAGTCACTCGAAAACAATTTGTTGGTATAAAGGAATCTAATCAACTGGAGCTTTTTGTTCTTACGGTTCATCCTTGTGTAGATTCTTGAAATGCATTGTATCAAGTCTGGAATGGTGATTCTGTATCTTGTGCAGTGGTTCCCTGTCATCGGAGCTTTTCTTTAGCTGGTTAGATATCAATTGCCACCACATGTAACATGTCAGAAGATGATATGGATTTCTGTCGTCAAGTGCAAGTGCAAGTGCTACCATACCAACTTGTGATCACATGAAATTGAGCACGCATGTTGGCATCAACTCAAAACCTATTATTCTAGCAAATGGCAGGGTGTCATGCTACATACCAGTGGATCAGGCAAATCTTTGCATCGGATGTCCTCTGCAGAGAACACAACAATTATTCTATTCTTCTTCACGGATTTGACTTTCTTGCTTTCTCTTGAATCATTTGAATCGAGAAAGAAATATGAAACAGTGTTGTGTGCTTTTGTCTGCTTTGCCAGACTGCTTGCTGCACCTCCATTTTCTATTGTGTCACTGATACCAACAAGGTGGACTGCACATGGTTCAGAGAAGGTATTTTGATGATTGCCAACACACCTGGAGGAAGAAGAGCAGCTTTCGATTAGAGAGGGTCATGAAATAGTGCATCACCACAATCTCTTTCCCTCCCTTTGGTAGCATAAAAAGCAATGTTGTCATATGATACTAGCAGCATTATTAATGATAGTGACAAAAGAGAAGTAGCAAGATAAAAAGTAGCATGCACTTTTTAGCTTTTATCCCACCACCAAGCAAACCTATGTACAATACTGATTACTAGTCTTGGGAAGCTTGAAGTTTGTTCTTTGTTTGAACTTTGGATTCGAGTATCTTTACCTCTTTTTCTGGGAGAAATAACTTTCACCACTTTGAAGGGGCAGAATCCACCACCACCACCATCACAATCATCATCATCATCATCCAACTGTGGACCATTCTCTTTAGTGTGCATGCATCAAATTCCAATTGTAACCACAAAATATAAAATTATTAAGGATTAACACTCAATCTTCTCCTGTGTTAACTTACAAGCTTGCCTATAAACCATATACTTAATACTCAGAAACTAATGCAGACACTGCCACAAGAGGTTTCAGATAAAACATATATTGTGCACTTCATTTTATGTCTCTCTGGTTAGGCTGCAGTGTGATTCTAATCACTAGAATGAGCTAATTAAGGGTTAGCATGGCTGTTTGCAATTTGAGACAACCCGCAGCCACCCAAGACTTGGACTATAGTAAGCACGCAATGGTCCATCTGACTTGGCTCGATGACTTCTGGTCCCGACCCAATGGGACACTTAGAACATGGCTAATCAACCATATGTGGGGCTAACATGTGATGGCCATGCCACATACCAAAAGGAAAAAAGAAGAGTAGGCTGATGGGTCCAGTTGTCTCTACTTTGGGAGAAATTGATGGATGGACTTGACCTAACATGTTACCTGAAAATTGAGACAAGGAACACGATTTCCCGTCGAAAAATGTGGAATCTACTGCATGAAGCTCCATTCTCAAGGAACACCATCCGCGACACTCTTGCACCTGCAAATCAGCATGATAGGGTTTGAGACAAATTGCATGAAATCACAAAAAGGTGTTTTCTTGATCAAAGTAAAAGTCTATCCATGTCTGATAAGCTGTAACCATTTTGAAGAAAAGAAACCCATTAACGATGGAAATAGATAGAAAATTCACTTGCATTCAATCTTCCCAATTAATCGATTCTCACAAAATAGATCATACTTTGAGGAAAAGTAATATAACACCATTGACCAAATTATTAAAAGCTAGTTTCAGAAGCATTAGGAACATGTTCCCACAAACATAATGATTACAGCCATGTCTGGAAAAGTAAACTTTCATTATGTGGGGTTTTTCTTTTTTGAATGCTACTCTTCCCTCATTGATTAAACCAGGAATGTGCCACAAGGTGATCAGATTCAAGTAGGGCGATGGTGGGGCTACTCCAGAGTTGCTTTTAATTGACATGCTGCAACCATAAGAACACATTGAGTGGAAAAAAAGATTTTTCTCCTATTCCATCCACTTAAAAGAGAAGTGCCACATATTCTCAAGGTCATGCAGAATAGTCAAGAGGTTTGCAGGGTACCAATTTATCATATTTTATATGAAAAGACACCCTCACAAATCAATGTTTCAACATCAATGGAAGCCCTAATAATGGGGAGGATCCTAGCACTTCTCTGACCCAGATAACATTTATGCCACTAACCCATCGAAAGCAACAAGCATTATATCCCAACTTTATTAATGAAAGCCCACCACATCATTCATTCAATTCATATGCATATTAACAACTCACTGAAAGCTATCGAGAGCCAATCACTTACCTGGGATCAACAACACAAGTCCGTGTCCTGGAGCAAAGGTGGGAGATAATGTGCATGAATGTGAGGCCTTCTCCAAATCTGGAACAAGACATCGGTGTGTATTAAAAAGAGACATAATAATAAGAGTAATATGAATCATCAGCATCAAATGACACTTAGTTTATATAAGAGTAACATGCAATACTTATTGGATCAATGGTGTCAGCTGATACAGGGGTACATTTTCCCCTCTCAAATGGCAGGTAGTCTCACCCATGTCACTTCTGCCATGTGGAACCCACCTGTTTTGTGAGAGCTTCAAGAACCATTTCAACAGATTTATACCACAAGTTAATATTTACACTGGCCCGTTCAAGCCACAATCTATCCGAAATGTTAATTCAAAAGTCCAAATAAATATCACTAGTAAGCTGGTTTATTCACTCACATAGCAGATCAAGCTGCAGAAAATGTGATACCTCATCTTGGTCATCTTCACTTGGTTTTATCTCATGACAAAAACAAATAATACGAAAATAATCGGTAACATCTATCTTATATATAGAATGAGAAAATGATTTACAGCTACTAGGCCATTAAGCCACATTTTACCAACAAAAAAGTGGCACGTAATCTAGCTGTCAATCCCAGCTGTACTGGGTTCATGGTAGGGGAAAGAAGATTGATAACATCTGCAGCTGCTTGCCATTAGGATATTTGCATAGTTTTTTTTGTCACAAACACCTGGTAATATGAGATGAAAGGAAATGCTAATACAAGGTTAGTCAATATGGAGTTGCTCGAGTCTTCAAATCATCTGACAAAAACATCATACAACACGGTTACAGCATGCAAAATCAAATGAAATAACTAGTCGTGCTAATTCTCCTAGACGAAGTACATATTACTTAACCAAATAAGCTATTATAGAATATAAGGAAAAGAAACACTAATAGGAGGTTAGTCAATATGGAGTTGAAATATGAGATGAAAGGAAATACGAGATGAAAGGGTGCGATCATACCAGCACTAATGCACCGTATCCCATCAGAACACCTAGTGATCTGAGATGAAAGGAAACTAATAGGAGCTTAGTCAATATGGAGTTGCTCAAGTCTTCAAATCATCTGATATAAAGTGATACAACACGGTTACAGCACCGAAAATCAAATGAAATAACTAGTCAACTGCTAATTCTTCTACATGAAATATATAATACTATAGAATCCAAGGAAACATGACTAAGTTTCCTGTCTTGCATATAAAATTGATTAGAGCTATTCAGTACTTTTTTGTTCTTGTAAAGGTAATCGGAATGAAAAAAAAGAAACTAAACGCCTAGAAACAAGCTAAGAAGCATGGACACATACACGGGACACGGACACGACACAGACATGATGACACGTCATTTTTAAAAAAACTAGGACACGTGTATTTTTTAAAATGGAGCGATCCCCAAATTGAGGCTCTTCATCACCAAACCGAGCTCATTCACAAACAAACGGAGTGATCGCCCTCTATCCAAATCACTAGAGCCAAAGCAAGCCGACACCAGACTTGTCAATGTGACCTCATCTGGTTTCATGCCCATGCCTTTCATCCCCTCTAATTGCAATGCAAGCTCAATAAAGCCTTCAACGACGTACCCTCTCATTATGACGTTCCATGACACGACATCTCTAAGAGGGTTTCCGTCGAATAACAAGTGAGCGGCTCCAAAGCAACCACAACAGATGTACATTTGAAGTAATGCTTTGAGCATGTAGATATTAGGCCGCGAGCACAAAGGGGGACGTGTGGTGATCGGACATGACACTTGCGTGGAGCATATGGCGAAAGGAAAGGGTGAAAATGTTGTCATAGACTTAGCTAGTTTTGCCTAAATCATGCAGCACCCATGCGTGTCCGTCCACAAAGAGTCAGCCTTCCCGAAACTTCTTATGATCCCTTAAGAACCTGCAAAAGAGAAGACGGGTTAGAGGAAACATTTAACTTGGAATCCAACAAGCAGCCATTTCAGTAAACATTTGATAGGCAATGCAAATTATAAACATAAACTTCACAAGCTCTGAACAGTCGTGCGACAAAGAGTCCAAGGTGGTTCACAGCGGCCAAAAGTCCCCACAAGTGCCCACATGATACTACTATGGAACAAGACAATGAACCAACCCTAGACACTATCCCAAAGGCCCATCCAGTCATGTGCCACCAGGGTAGCTCTTGGGTGCTGTGCTAGCTAACACTTCGCACCACTTTGCGGAGCTAGAAAACCCCCAAAATGGTTGCTTAGATGGTATGTTTCTAGGCAGTTTTGCCTCTGTGCGACGACTGCACACAATCTGCGTTTACAAGACTAAAACGACCACAAACGTCAGCCAAAATGGGGCTATCAAGCCTACTGTAATCCCTCTACATGTTGTCCGAAAGACACGAACATACACAAGCATTAGATCGAACACCCAGTTCACAGATTTATCCATGACAAGGTGGATCGAGGCTGCGGGTGTGGCCGCGGATGATTGCGTTCCATAGGAAGAGGTCAAGAGGGCGCTACAGCTACGCAAAAACTATGTGGGCGTAGTCGAGGTCTTCGAAGGGCGAGACAACAAGGAAGGAGAGAAGCTTGCTAGAGCATCGAGGGTCGTCGAGGAGCGCAATGCAAAGGAGGAAGGCGTGGGCCTATTTGTATTTGGTGACAGAGGTGAGGAAGGGCATAGGAAAGGTATGTGTTCAATATGGATACAACGTGTCCAAAAATAATAAAAAATTAAATAAAACCATACACGTGTATGTCACGTGTTCGATCGTGTCAGCAACGAATCCATGTGTGACACTTGTCCAACACGGATACACCCACCAAATTGATGTGTTGTGCTTCTTAGGAAACAAGAACCTATATTGTAAGCCTTGAAGCTTCTTTGAAGATATCAACACAGGACTCATATCCTTTCTGGCAATCATAATCTCCTAAAAAACGTGAAACACTGTGCCTAGATGATTTTTTTTGTGGACACATTTGCTTCTATCATATCGGTATAATGCTAAAATGCACTAGCAAGATTCATCTACCATGGCCACAACAATCGAAGATTGTAATCATTCCAAAGCATCTTCACCATTAAAGTTCTCAAATGCTTACATGTGCTTCAACACAAGCATCCTATGCCTGCCATTTCTAACCACACACCCACATCATTCAAGGTGTCCAATGATACAAACCATGCATTAGTTATGATTCACGTGGAATACGAATCTGGCTTCACCATGCATTAGCAACCCACTAGATGATCATGTTTCACCATGATCATAGTCTATGGCTTTAAGAAAATAAGGAATAAAATGGTTATAAAACATATAACGTCAAGTATCCTAAGTTCATCTTGGCAAAGCATCTGACTCTGTATTTCTACCTCTCAATCTCAAGAACCAATACTCAAAGAGCTGGAAAGCATACGAAGCTAAAACATACTTAACTATTATATGGAGGATTACAGTAACTAAGACAAACCAAATTTAAATGCATTTCAAATTGGGGGATAATCCTCTAATGCTAATTGATGATAGCACACTAAGTTTCTAACTAGGCATTAATTTGGCCAAATCAAACCAACAGAAACATTAGAAAGAACTAAAACTTGTTATTCAATCGTCAATATTAACTACTAGATGCCAAGAAGTGGAATTGCTGCGTGAGAACCGACTCGGGGTGCATGTCGCGCACCAGGAAGCAGGCCAAATCAAATCGCCGCTGCTTGCCCATCACCCAAATCATGATATGCCACGCCCACCAGAAGCGAGGAAGGCCAATTCATGACCCCGCATCAGCATCAATAGAGCCTTGGTGACCAAACCCCGAGTGCGCGCGACCACCGAAAGGAGGCCCGCGGGAAGGCCAGGGCCTCTCATAGCGACAAGGACAAGGATTTGGTTTTGGATCGGGTGAGAAGCTGGTGTAATCCATGGAAGTCGGACTCGTGGAAGACGGCTGAGGGCTCGTCGGAGTCGGCGTCAAAGTCGCTGGCGCCGGGGACGGATGCAGCTCGAAAGGGAGGATAGAAGGGTGATCTGGAAGAAGATGAAGAGGAGAGTGTGGGAGAAGAAAAGAGGAGCGGCGAAGGAGAGGGAAGACGGAGAAGACGGCGGGGACGGAGGAGAAAGGCGGAGCCGAGACGGCAGAGGAGCCACGTTTCGACGCTTATGCTCGCCGTGAGCGCCATACAATAATAAGCTTTATAGTTTTAGTGTGGGTCTTTGCTAAGCCCACAAGAGTAGGCCCGGCCCGTTAACTTCGAAGGCTCTTATTAGGTCGGATTCGGGAGATCGAATTAGACCCACTTAAGCTCGGCCCAACCCGATTTGGTTTGAAGTATTAATTAAAATTATTCAAAGATTCTAAAAATATTATGATTGCAGAAGAAAATAAATAAGTTGGTTAATGTTGATGTGGTTGGTTTATTATCAATTTATTATTTATTTTTATACTAATATTAAATTATAATATACAAATTTTTTTCTTATAAAATAAGAACACAAATGTTTGGGGTCTCCATGTGAAATTAAAACTGTATATAAATAAATATATACCCTTCAAAATCAGTCATCTTCATATTTTATTTCTTTATATTGAATGTGGTTGAAACTCATATTCATATCAACATCCTTTAAAAGTTGAAACTACACAAAAATTCATCATATCTTTGAGACACTTTTAGCTCAAACTAACATTAATCATTATTAGAATTAACTGACCTGAATTTTCTAAAAGCTTCTACATAAATGCTAATAACATAGAGGATCCGAATATTATTATATGTATTAAAATATATAATGGCAGATATATTATCTTCAATAGCATATCTCAGTGGACCAGTTTTGGGCTCCAAAAGTGGTATTCTCGACACCAAATTATCATTAGATTGCATGAACTGAACTGTGTACATCCTTCTTGTTCCTGTGGTGTGATGCTCCCATCAAGTCATGAATAATCTCTTTTAGAGGAAAAGGAAAGCAAATTAAAGTGCAAATACACACATAAGAAGAGTTTGTAAAGCTGTTTTCATAATTTCTTCATATAAACAGGTGAAACAAAAGCAGAAGCAACCATTCATGATCACCATTTCCTTCCAACATTAACAGGAGGGAAAGGGAGGTTGCAGGGTTCTGCATCATGTCAACAAACACATCCAACCTACCATCTGCAGCAGGTTGGGAAGAGATTTATGTGCATTATTCACATACAAACACACATAAAGAGAGAGAGAGAGAGAGAGAGAGAGAGAGAGTCATCAACAGAGGATGTGGAGATCAAAGTGCTTGTTCAAATGTAAGGGTTGATGTGCGAGGAGTAGTCTCTGATACCGGCCCCTTCCCACCCCATCCATTCCTCCCACAAATCCCAGCTTGGATCATTCATTCCCCTCATCGTCTCGTCTGCATCGTCGTTCCATCGATCTTCCTCCAACTGAGGTCCTCTTAGGCTGCTCATCACAATCTGATATGAACAATAAGGTAACAAAAGTTCAGTTCAATTTGTGCATTAGATGTGGAGAACACCAAATTCTGAAACTGATGGATGAAGCCATTCCACACTAGAGGAAACAAAATTGCATCATAGTGGATTTGCACTCAAATTACTATGGTTTATATGTGCTAGCAATGACATCCATAGTAGATCTCTTTTAGCTTGGTTTGGTGTAAGGATGTGTGGTTGCTGAATCAAGACTGACATCACATAATTCTCTGGAAAATAAACAATAAAATCCTCCAGGACAAGAAGACTTGTAATTTCTATCCTGTCCTATGACAAACTATGACCTTTTAGGATCTAAACAAATAGAATAGATATTTCCGCAGATTTAGAGCAAAAAAACAATTCTATGCTAGGAATTCATTCATTCATTCATTCATTCATTAAAATGAAGAGGACTTCCAAAATTTAGGCTTGAGATTAATCTTAATGGCATAAACCTTAAACAAAGTGAAGAACGGTGAATACTTACATCATAGGCTTCGTTGATCCGATGGAACTGTACGCTGCAATTGCTACCTTTACATACATCTGGATGATACTGCATTTGTAGAATAAAAACAGCATATTTTCCTCTGATTAGCCACACTAGAAATCAAATCCCAATCTAAATAAAAACTCATACTATATGGTAAGAAATAAGAAAATTCTTTTTTATCGTACTTCACACCACGGCACAGAATCTAATGGGTCCGAAAAATTTTGATCTTTTGGAATTACCAAGAAACACATGAATCCAAATCTAAAACCTCCAAAAAAAAAAAAATTCCCATCTCTTCCACAAACTCCAACGAAAACCTTGAGGCGATCTCATCAGAGCGTCGGAAGGAAAACGAACCGAGAAATAAAACCGCAGGGAGAAAAGAAGCACCTGAAGAGCGAGCTGCCTAAAGGCCTTCTTGATTTCCTTCTCCGACGCCCCGGGCTGAACTCTAAGCGTCCGGTACTGCTCCGTCAACCTCCCGGTCGAGGCGGCACACCGCACGTCGCCGCCGCTCCTCCTCCCCCTCGACACCCTGCTCCTCCCAGCATAGATCCCCATCGACGATGCCGACACCGCCCCCATCGATCCCGACATCCCCATCGACATTGCCATCCTCCGAACCGGTTCGGATTTCCCACAATCACCACCAATTGAATTGGCACCGGAGAATGGGCCAGAAAGAGATCCTAAACGGCAAATGGAGAAGCAATGATAAGGCATCATTCGCGGTTATTATATATAAAGCAGAGTGGGGCGTGCGCGGCACGTGTGTGGATTACTCTTCGTCCTTATCCTTCCCTTTATATCCCTCATTCTGCACCAACTCTTGAGTCACCCAATCGGCCGCCCAACCCTAAGCCGTTAGCGACCGGGACCCACACGAAGAATAAGAGGCTGGGCTCCACAATGAACTCGGGTTGATGAGTCGTTGCTTTTGCTTTATCCTTTAGAGATAACGATATCCACGTCACGGTTCCATTCTCCCCGCAAGTCTTGGTGTTTCGTTGACGGCTACGTGGAGACAACGTGGCAAGAATCGACGTCGTCAATTTCGTCACACGTGTGTGGTGAGGAACGAGTTTTTGTGCCTCCCCGCGTGGCTGCTCTTAGCCCATTATTAGTTTGGATAAAATCGGATAAGGTCGTGAGTTTACAACATAATTTTGGATAACGTACAAATAAAAATTTTGATCTAATCCTACCTCAGCTAACTAATTAACTAATTTTTGCTGGAAAATAAAATCTTTTTCACTACTAATATCAAAGCAAGCAAATGCCAAGACAAAGGTTTATTTATCAGACATATCTAGATATATGACGACATGTCATCATGACATGGTTGTTGATATGTCCAGCTCTGGCTATGTCAACCCTTGTATAGAAATCAACTAATTTTAATTGGATTTCCACAGTAGAAGTATTGATGGATTAAGACTCTAAACCTGTTTAGATCGAACATTCAAGGTTATATACAAGGCAAGTGGAGAAAGGACAATAATTTGCCTGTCTTTTTCTGCTTTTTTTACTGTTCACGTAATTAAGTATATAAAAGTTGATACTGACTTCAGCGGCAGACGCTGTGTAGGTCCTTTTTTATCTGATGATGGATTGGTTCTATGCAAAAGATTGCTTCCCGTCCACGCTAGCTAGATAGGAACAGAGAGAGGGGTCAATGATCAACATCATATGATAACAATGGTTTAATCTATGTGTAATAAAGAAAGATATTATGAAAGAATATGAAAGTGAGATCAGAATTTAGTGTCGGGGGCGACCTCCCTCGTCATGGAAGAAGCACTGAAAGCTCCCTCTCTCTTCGATCGGTGACAAGCAGCACTTGTGAATTAAATAAACACACGGGATTTAGCCCAGCTGTTCCATCATCCCGAGATCCATCCTTCCTGTCTTTGTTTTTGATTGTCTTGACATGGTCGTCACCCTCATTCAATATCTTTGCCCTGTGAACCAAATTAGTTGCGTCGGTGATACGTATAGATCATTTTCATGATCCTATCACAATCATGGAGGAACAACAATCTTAGCAAAACATCAAAACCCACCATGGCCTTGTGAGGTGGTGCTGACAACAGTCAAAAACATATCTTCAATACAATCCTCACAACATTAGTCGCCAAGAGATATGTGCAACAAATCATTGTGTCTCACATAGCCTCCTTAAGAGCTTTCAGATCTTTCCACATTAATTACAAAAACATTATTAGGATGACACTGTATTCCTTTTAACAAAACCATTTTTTTCGATCTCTGCTTCCATAAGAATCTCCTAATTTAGGGACATGTAGATATAGATCATATTGAAAATTCGTGCTTGCTTCCAGATAAAAATCACAAGTGCCAATAGATCGCTGTTACAAGTATTGGACTCCATGGTTTAGTTGCAGCTATTCCGCATATGCACAAAAGATTTTGTCCATAGCTACACAAGATCATACATCTCTATTGCCACAAACTATTTTATCCCAATCTTTTGATGAAACCTCATCACCGACAAATTATTTTTTTTTCTACACTTGTACACGACTGAATAAGCTGTTTTGAGCAAATCATCATCTAAGGTCACCATTATCTTGATCAGGGGAACGACATGAAGGATTTAGGGCATGCAATGTAAATCTTCTCAAACTCGCTGTCACCTGAAAAGGAGATTGACAATTTTTATAACTTACAGAAATATAAAAAGTGTTTATAATCACATGTGAAAAACAAAAGTGAGGATATGATATGCATAAGATGGTGCAGAAAAGGTACCATTTATTTCACCAATCTTAAACTCAAATCAAAACTCTAGATTTCAGACAAGCAACGTCTAATAGAAACATGATTACCTGACAAACAAAAAATAAAACTCATATAACAAATAAGCCTCAACATTGAAATTAATTTTCCATGATATATGCGGCTGCATATATGGATGTATATGGTCACATCGTATAAAGAATGTGGCATATGTGGTGAAATCGTATATGAAGTATATCCAACCATATACGTAGACCACATAAGCATGATGATGCGGTGCATATCATGTTTCCTCATAATTAATTCCAATTGTGTTATTACTACTATGCTTGTATAATATTTAAATTACCACTAGAAATTGCTCATAAGTACAAATGTAATCCCATACTCTTGATTTGAATACAGCATGTATTAAGTAAGCCTACTACCAATTAAAACTTAATTCTAATTTCTCAACTATTATTAAATCAAATATTTTGTTAGAGTGCATCACTTACAACATATTTTTCACGTTTTTATCACATTTTGTAAATTTATATATAGTTAAAAAGTAAGACCTAATTGCTGAATTTTCATTCATGTCAATAATGCTTAACAAGATATAACTTGTGCATGTTACAGGTTGTATGAAGCTGATGAAACAACATGAAGTAAATGCATAAACTCGAAGATTCATTGATTGAGAAAAGACTTATATGAGTCAATGATCTAGGTTAGCATTCATAGTTACAACTCTCCTGACTCATGAATGCTATATATAAACAGCACTGAAATTGCATTTGTGCGTACAGCATATGGCAACACCCAACCTGTTCTATTGATCAAAGCCACAACAGCATCATATCGTCAACTTGCACATGAACAAATAAAAAGAAAGATTTAGGTGGCACTACTACTCATGCTCTAAAATTACGAAATAGTGTTTATAGAATCAGTGGTTTTGGGTGGTTAGATTACCCTTTTTCTGCTAATGTCTTTAAAATTTAGCTGCCCCCCCCCCCTAAGATTAATCATTGATTATTGCTAGATTGATCAATCAAGGTTTGTAAATTCTGCCTTTATATCTGTAGTCGTTTCAGTTGGATCTGTTCCCGGTACAAATTAACTCGTATGCCGAGAAAATCACACCATGTGTGAAGCTCCCATCAAATATCCATTACACAGAGCTATCAGACAAGTCACACCATATTATCAGACAATGTCCTACACTCAAAGACATGCGACAATAAGCTATTACGGACTACAAAGTTCACGTGCTAGCACATGATAGTACATGTAAGCCAGTTGTGTACCCTAGGAATGTAAGTCTTGTTTGGATTAGGTGCGGATCACAAGTCTAGGCTCTCCATGTCTTGGTCAGACCCCACATGCCATGTGTCAAACTTATTTAGGATGGTGCACCTATCTATGATAATGTGATATGAACAATAAGTTACTCGTTCACATATGGATGGTGTCATCAAATGGTTAAGTGCTTTCGGGTCTATGATTCAAGTTCTCTCCATGTCTTGGTCAGACCCCACATGCCATGTGTCAAACTTATTTAGGATGGTGCACCAATCTATGATAATGTGATATGAACAATAAGTTACTCATTCACATATGGATGGTGTCATCAAATGGTCAAGTGCTTTCGGTCTATGATTCAAGTTGGCCACCTGTTCTACATGCAGTATGAAGTGAAGGCTATACTAGGTTATGTAATATCTGACTTGCATGTTATTATGTGAAACCGGGTAGTGTCACTCATATACACTTGTGTTTAGAACATGTGATCGTACGCCAAGGTCTTCCATACCGTGGTATACCGCTCAATATGGGCTGTATGTACCGATCCAATTGCATTATAACAAAAAAGCCAATCGTGTCCAATTGTACCCATAACCCATATTATATATGGCAACCATCACAAAGTTGTTATGTGCTTCTAGACTGGATTGTTGCTCAAGCTTGCACGATGACATAAACTCATAGTCGAGCCTCACATGACCCAACATATAAGCACAAACTTGACTCCAAATATAAGACAACACAAGCATAAGCCTGCTTACAGGTCTAGGTATATGAGCAAGACATTGTATTATCATTGAGCACGATCACATGTTCCACTTACATAGGTATTGTTTTACTAAACACAAGGGTATATGGGTGACACTACCCAACATCGCACAACAACATCCAAGTCAGACATTACATAACCTAAGATAGCCTGCACTTCACACTGCATGTAGAACAAGCGATCAACTTGGCTCATCAACCCAAGCACTTAACCATTTAACAACACCGTCCATATGTATACAAGTAACTTATTGCTGATATCATGTCATTGTAGTGCATCATCCTAAATAGGTTTGACATTTGACATGTGGGTCTGACCCAGACATGGAGAGCCTAGACTTGTGATCCACACCTAAAACAAAACTTACATGCCTAAGGCACACGACTAGCTCACATGAACTATTATGTGCTAACATGTGAGCTTGTAGTCCATAATAGCTAGTTGTCATACATCTTTGAGTGTAGTGTGTTGTCTGATAGTAGAGTGTGACTTGTTGGAAGTATCAACCCACTACATGATCCACAATGCATATTCTGGTACAGAAATGGTTTGTGTAATATTAGCAATATCTATACGATCTCCACACAAAGAATTCATCAACTTTACCATATACTGCAGATGATCCATATTTCTTTATTAAGATATCGGCGCCAACACGGAGGAAAGTAGAACTGAAAGAAACTCATATATAATATAGCTGCTGAGACCGCCTTCCTTCGTATTCAGAAAAGTGAAAACAACACTCTTTACGCGCTGACGACTTATAGAATCAGATTACTAACTAACCTTGTGCTCAAAACTCCAAATAAAGAATGCAATCCGAAATCAAGTCAGAGTGGACCTCCCACTCGCCAACCACCAAGACATAACATGGCTAGGTTGTGAGTGAAACTCCCTCCTTTAAGAATTAACTAAAACTGGTATATTTCATAATTGACTAACCTGGCCTCAGATGACGGATAACGCTAGGAACATCCTTAATGCCTTCCGCTGTGAAAAACAGCAGCCCTTTCCGTTCTTTAGGCCCGATTGTGTGACCTAAACTATACCAGCGAGTCACCTCGCTAGCTAGGCTCATGATTCGCTTTGCACAGATATTCGACTAGTGAAAAGAATAAGCAAAAAGAAGTCTTAAAAGGATTGTGTCATCCTTTTGAACATATCATGCTTGAGTGATACTTATACTATTGACCTACAATCCTATTGATGCATTTATGTTGTCTCGCATATGCACATACATGTTTGAATTTTGATACATGGTAAATGATCGATTTGCAACATCTTTATTGATGCATTTGTGGAATCTTGTAAATGCACATGCATACTTGATGCATGATTGACAGGCAAACAAGTAATCTACTTAGGTTGGTACGTATATGAGAACTCCATGTAGTTGTACCCCCACATGATAGGAGATTCAGACCAAATCATGTAGCGAGTAGCACCCACTAGATCGAAACCCCTATATCATCCTCTAAGTACGATCTACTGTCGTGTTATTATGTCTCTGATTGATTGAGCCAAGATGATATAATGACATGTTATGAAATGATATATAATTCTGATATGAGATGTGGATATGTATGGGCCTTGCTGATAGCAGGAAAGTCAGTATATTGGTAGGGTGACTTCGTTCGAGATCTAGTAGGTTGTCAGATGTGACAGTTAAATGGTTTCTCCATCAACTATTGAGAGGAACGTTTCTCCACTTTGACGAGTGAGGGACACAACATCATTCGTTGTTGGGAGTACGAAATGGGTTCTCTCCACCTACTGTTACGAGACAAAGAACTCATCCTATTGGAGAAAAACTTCTTTATCCATTGTTGGGAGTGTACCATGGAGTTCGACTATACCTTGATATTGATGATATGTATGGATAATTGGCTTTTATGAATGTTATGTTGCATTGATGTTGATGATGATATGCATGCATAATTAAATTTTTGATATTATTATTGCATTAGTACATAAGGAAATCATAGGACATATTTTATGGTATTCCTCCATCTGTTATTGGAGAAAAGCGACTCCCTTCCTTCATCTATTAAATATATATATATATATATATATATATACTATTAAAATTGTCTTACCAAAGCAAAATAGTCCTTAACTGCATTGCCTTGATCAATAACATCTCTAGCACGTCACAAGCCATTACTTCTCAGATGTGCAAGAAGGGCCAATGATTGATAGTTCTGCTTCTATTTCTTTATCCTGCCCTTATTTTTGCGCTAATCTTGAACCTCTAACAAGAGGAAAAAGCATATCGCCGTCAATATCTTCCAAGAACAAAAGATGGGGCTTAAACACGGATTTAACACCTAAATAATCTCAGTAAAGAAGAAAAGAAAGACGAGGAACGAACCGTGCTGACTGGAAAATAAGCCTAGTGGACTTGTAGGAAATCAGAGGCGGTGGTAGTGGGCCGCTGGCCGCCGGTGGTGGTGGCGGTGGCAAAAAGAGGGCATCCCCGGCCGACGTCCAGGTTTGGGGCTGGGAACGATGGTGCGAAGGGAAGGCTATTGAGCTCGCGATGGTAAGTTTTGGGGTCGCTTTCTTCCCGTCGTTGGATTAAGATAAAGGGATTTCTAATGCATGACGGACTTGATGGTATACACAATAGCGGATCAAAAAAACAGGGATCCGACGCGTGGTAAGGTCTGGGGCTTCTTTCTCCCGCCGTCAGATTAAGATCAAGGAATTTACGACGCATGATGAACTTGATCGTACACCGTAGCGGATCGAAACAACAACAGGGATCGGCCGCAAGTGAGAGACGACAGCTAGCGGATCGGGTATCCACTCGGCCAAGACTCGGATCACTGAGTCACGGGCCCAACCATAGAATTAACTCAACTAATAATACACAGAATTAACATGCAATCCAACAAAGAAGAAAGCATATAATTGATTTATGTGTTTCTTTTAGTGCGATTTTCTTAAAAAAAATGTATATTTTAGATTTTTATTAAAAATATTTTTTTGTTTTTTTTTCAAATAATACTTTTAAATTTAAAAAAATCTAAATTTCGCTAAAAATTTTCATCTATTTTTAAAACTTTTAACTATTATAGTATTTTTATTTGATTTGTTTACAATGTTTCTTAATAAAATTTATAGTGCTTTATTGATTAAAAAATATTATTAAGGACATCATATCATGCCTCTTTAATTATCATTACTTATAAAATATTACAATACATATTTTTAGACATATAATTAGTTTGGTTGAAGTTAGGAATCAATTTAAATTATTTATAATATTTTTAAGTATATTTTACAGTAATTTTTTAATAGTCAAAACAATGTAATAGATCAAAATAATAATAATAGACCAAAACACTGTTACAAATAGATCAAAAAATTATAATAGATCGAAAAAACTTTTAAAAGGCAGTTTGGATATTTTAAAATTACAAATATTATTAAAAAAATAAAAGGCACCGATCGACAAATACTAAAAAAATATTTTCTAAAAAAATCATCCTTTCTTTAATGCCTCCCAACTTACAAATTATCGATTTATTAAAATAAATGACAATATATATATATAATACCTTGAGAAATTTTCACCATGAAGTTGACCAAGCAGCATTTATTTTATAAAGAATGTCTACTTATCTAATATTTATTTATTTATTTTTCTCCGTTTCAAAAATAAAATTTTATTAGCTCTATAAGCCAAGAAGAGCATGTGTGTACATGCATACATACATACAAGATTCTTTATGAAACTTAAAATATTCATTACTAATCATGTTTAACAAATATGAAAGAGTAAATTTAAAAGAGAGTTAAAATGTAAAATACTGAAAACACCATTGGAATTCTAAGGGAGTTTCCAGAAGATATTAAAATTATCAACTAACAAAGATTAACTACAGATTAACTACAAAAATACAAGTAAGATTTTGGATCTTGCATGAACATATATGTAAAATTTAAATTAAAAGAAGTATATTATTAAATTGTAGAAGTATTCATAGACATACAATTTTGCAAAACAATTATAGTAGCCCAAATACTTAGTGGACATTGTTACTTCACACTTTCTCCATACTTAGCTATGGCTTTCCTTTCATTTCATTGGCACATAACTCGAAACTTAAATCTCAAATACCAGCCTGCATTACATTAACAGAAGAAGTACTCATCTCTCCAGTGCAAATTTTTGGACAGCTGACCCAGCAAGCTATAATTAGGTGGTGATGAACCAAACCACCTCTCTACAATTTTTTTACCAGCAGATCCTCTTAAAATTTTAATCCCCTATCACAGGAGACCCAAGATTAAAACAATCAAATTCCAAAGGAAGATTAGTTTCACCAAACTGGTCCATCTCAAGAATGCACAAGTTTTCACCAGAGCCAAAGAGAACAGAGTGAATGACATGTTTACAGTTATCGAAGTTGCAAAACACTGAGTAAATCAGGGCAAAGGCAGCATAAATTATCAAATCAATAGTAGCACAGGGTGTAAAAAGATCAAGAAAATGGGTCCACCAACATGAATAGAGCCTCTCAGGTTGCGTTTCGATTCACTTTGAGGTACGGTAGTGCACCAATGACATTGTCGTAGTCGCTCTTGTTTACTGGATGCTGCAAACAAATTTTAGCGTGTATCATAATCATATCTTACTCTCCATAAACTATGATTCCTAGTGGCTATCCAACAAGAACACCCACATAGTTATCCTCTTTATCAGAAAGATTTAAGTCAAGATTCTGTATGATCATGATTAGAAGGATATCATCTCTAAACAATAGACAACGACAACAGGAAACCCTTTTTTTCCTTCACAAAGAAAAAGGGAAAACAAAAAGGTTCTTGTTGTCATTATCTTACTACTCATGGTCATACATAATTAATTAACTTGACCAATCAGTTACCAATAGAAAACTTTGCAGGTAATTATAACCAGACTTCTTGGAATCAAACTAACAAAGTAAATGTTTTCACCATGGTAGAAAACAAAGATATGTGATTGTACCAAATGCAAAAAACTTGAGCAATCAGTAAATCCAAAGCAACATGCTAGATACCAAAATGCCAAGCATTGATGATCCATTTCTCAAGGCATGACTATGGGATTTATAAAACACATCAAAAATAATGAGAAACATTTCAGTAAGCTTCATGGTCCATATTTCATAGGCTCACAAAACATCATCAAGGTTTAATGTCATGTGCCAAGAAATCTATCAGACCAACATGAAGCTCATGAAGCTCCACTAATGAGCTAGAAATTAGCGTATCTAGATGCCTGTTCAATTCACGGAAGAAAACGTTCTTTACTTGTATACACTACATTGTATTATGGAATTTAGGTTACAACAATTTGCTTAAGAGAAATTTAATGCATCTGAGCAACCTCACTATATGCATCATTTTAAGAGGGAAAAAAAAACATACAGCAACCTCACTATATGCATCATTTTAAGAGGAAAAAAAAAAAACATATTGTTGGTTTATTCTCAGTTAGTCAGAGCACATAAAATGGCATATAAGAAAGCAAAAACTTCAAGTTTAAGTTGATTTTGAGGCCTATGTAACAGGATCTCCAACTCACAAATAATTCTAGAGAATGAAAGTTGTCAATTATCGGATATTTGCAGAAGCAAATCCATGCTCTAATGTTCATAATTATGATATCTTCTATTGACAAATCATGACAACATTCTCCCGCATGGAATTCATGTTGCCACATAGTATATGAAATCCACCCAATTTTATGCCCTGCATACATATATTTGTACGTCGAAAGGGAGAAAGAAGAGTCCTTTAAATGTAACTACGCATATGTTAGAAGTTTCTTCATAGGCAGCAATCTGCAAAATCACCCACCTTTCTTATGCAAGGGAAAAAAGCCACAAAGATTAACTAGGGTCGAAACAAATTGCTTCCAATTCTTATAAGCAAGCACTATCAGTACCCAAATTACAATCTGAAACATACCATCTTGGACAGCCGGAGCTTCCTCTTGGTGTTCTTCTTCGCCAGCAAGTGCTGCTTCCCCGCTCGCCTCCTCACAATCTTCCCTCGCCCCGTTACCCGGAACCGCTTCGCAGAGGCCTTTTCCAGCAAAGAAAAGGGAACAACCACTTACCCTCAGATGGCATCAAGGAGGCGACAGAAGCAGGAAAGAAGGTACCTTGTGGGTCTTCATCTTGTATCCTTTGGCAGCAAAGACTACGAGACTCGAAGATCTCCGACAGAGGGAAGAAGAAGAAGAAGAAGAAGAGGGGATCGGAGAGTGAGTTCTCCGGAGCAGCAGAGGAGACCCGTATAGGGTTGCGGAGGAGGTGAGCTTGTTCTTGAGAGAGACTGCAAGTGGAGAGGGGGAGAAACGGACGGCATTAGAGCAGCGAAGTGGCGGTAGCGCGAGGGTAGAGAGCTTGACGACGAAAAGAGACGATGAGGCCATTGTTGGTTCCGTTCCATCGGCTCAGGTTCGTCGTCATCTTATCAGGTCGAACGCATGGGGTTTCCTGCTCACGTGGATAAGAGTTGGCATTGGCCCGGGACCGGTCCATTCAGCCAAGCCCAAACCGGAGAATGCAATCAGATGGGCCGGGTAAAACAGAGCCTTTGAGAAGCAGACATGGCGAATCGGCCCAAAATTTCAGATCAGGCCGGATTCGGCCGGTCTGATTCAAAACCAAGTCACCTTCCCGCCCTCCCACCGCCGACGCAATCATTAAATAACTCCAAACCAAGTGTACGATGCACTTCCCAAGGTTTTACCGACCGTTACACTCCTCCCCTCTTTCTTACCCAGACTTCATTCAAATTTGAACCCACAGCTGACCCCACCACGTTCACACCCATAAAACCCGTCGAAGAAGCCCCAAACCCACTTGTCTCTCTCTCTCTCTCTCTCCAGCGATGACTGCTGTTCCGAAGAAGCCCCCTCCACGACCGTCCTCCCACCACCACAACTCCGCCTCGCCCCGCCAATCCCGCTGCCAAGATCCCCTCCTCGACCCCGACAAGGAGAACCTCGTCCCCGTCGTCAGCCTAAATGCCTGCAAGGGGAAGAAGCTGGACGTCAAGCCCGCGCTGAGGCCGTCCTCCCTGCAGCTCTGCATGAAGCTGAACGAGCCGCCCCAACCATCGTCGTCGTCGTCGTCGCTCCTCGGACCTCCCAAGCCGTGGGAACCGCTATCTTCCTCGTCGGACGTGTGGGATCAGTTCTCCGACTCCGAATCCGCGCCGGCCTCGTCTTGGTCCGCTCTTCCCAACAGGTGAGCGTTACAGAGACCTACGCGGGGATGGTTGAGCTAAGCTGCAATAATCGTGCTGTGTGTGTGTGTGTGCAGGTCCTTGTTGTATAGGCCTCTGCCTCTGGATGTTGGGAGATGCACTTGCATCATAGCCAAGGAGAGAACGCAAGGCAGGAGTGGGATGTCTTTCTACACACTTTACACCAATGTGAGCTTTCCACTTACAATCTCAGTTGGGAAGATGTTTGTGGCATTCTAATGATCCCTCCCCGCATGACATACTGTTAAAGCTTTCTTCGATGCATACCAACACAGAAATTCTAAGAACTACTTGTAAGAAACTTGGGATTTTGCAAGAATTCAATCTTCTCTGACAAGATTTCTTCTACTTGAATAATCTCAAAAACTCTACAAAATGCTTAGTTCTTCTGAGAGTTATCATCTCGATTGGATATTGCAGGAGGGTCAGGGACGACAAGATCGGAAACTGGCTGTTGCATGGCACAGAAGGCGAAATGGCAGGTCTGAGTTCATCGTTGCTCAGAATCCAAACGGAATATTCTGCAGCTCGGATGAGAGCTTCTTGGGCAGTATAACAGCGAACCTCATGGGATCAAAATATCAAATATGGGATCAGGTTGTTGACATCTCTGCATTCATGTTGAAGTTTGATACAGAGACAGAGAGAGAGGAGCTCATGGTTCAATTTGACAGTAAGCAGGGACTTGACATCATGCATAATAATTCTCCCTTCTTTTGCTGCAGGGGAACAGATTTGATCCTAGAAAGAAGCATTCCAGGCGTCTTCTCGGGCTTGTAGTGTAAGGAAACTTGGTCTACGGTTTATTCTATGAATTCAGGATGCGTCTCATCATCTTTTTCAGGAGTGATCTAAATGCATTCGTTATGACAGGTACCTTCCTACAGTAACTACAATCACAGGGAACTATAGAAGCTTGAGGGCATGGATTCCCAAGTATCAATCCATGCAGCTAAAGAATTCGAACACCACCCAGGTGAATTCCACGATCATCCTTGTAAAGACCAACTGAGATTAAAGAGTTGGAGTGTGCATCTAATGTTTGGCTTTGGACTTCGAGCCATGGCAGATCCAACACATTAATGGACTTCCAAAAGACTGGGGGGAGAATTCGAACAGAGCCAATCGGCTTGTCTCAAGAGTGCCGTATTATAATACCGTAAGCATTCCCAAATTGAATCTGCATGAGAGTTCTTTCACTTGATTGGTGATGCTAATATGCATTGGTTTGGTGCTGGTTAGTTTGCAAAGAGACATGAACTGGACTTCAGAGAAAGAGCTGGAAGAACAGGGCCAATAATTCAAAGTTCGGTCAAGAACTTTCAGCTGACAATGGAGGTATATCTTTTTTGCTCGGACTGCATCAATCACATTAAAGCATGGCTTGGTTCTTGGCAAATTTTGCGTTGGTACACAAGATTTCCCCATTTATTTGCTTTGAAGATTAATAGCTGTTCATACATTGTTGAACAGGAGAAAGGAAGGCAGACTGTTTTGCAGCTTGGGAAGATTGGGAAATCAAAATATGTAATGGATTATAGGCAAGTAATACCTTTGTTTAAAGCATTCATTTTGTAGAATGCGCATCTAAACACCTTCTCTCTCTTATGCAGATATCCTTTGACTGGTTACCAAGCATTTTGCATTTGTTTGACATCCATTGATTCCAAGCTTTGTTGCTCAGTTTAGATGTTCAACCTCTGAACAAAGACAACCATCATTAAGGCTTTCATCATCAAAGAAGAGGAACAAATCACTTGGCATGTCATCCAGGAACATCTATGAACATGGATCTGAAGGAAGATCTCTCTGACAAACAAACGAAGATGCTATTGTTTCTTGATGGAGGCCAAAATCCATTGTAATGTTTCATTACCTGCTTCACTGATTGCGGATGATGAAATCTCTATCAGAGTTATGTAGACTTTTCTTATGCAATGAGATGTTTTCAGAGCCCCAAAATGCATGCAATTATTTTGCAACAGATAATGCGAGTTCTTGACACTCAATTCAAGAACTTTAGCTGCTTGTAAGCAAAGCTCTCACCATCAGCTACTAATACAAGTGAGCCATAAGTGCCATACACCAAATTCAGTCACCAATATTTAATACAACTCGTTCTGAGATTGCACAGATAAGAAAATAATACAGGATATTCATCAACATTCAGTATCGTAACCCAAAAATACAAATAAGATTAGATAGGCCATTATGATTCATCGTAATCAAGATTATTCAGGGCTTCCTCATCTACAGGGTAAGCAGGCTTCTCTGCCTTTTTATCTGAAGCCTCTGATGACATTATTGATGATATTAATTGCTCCTTAATGGACTACATAGAGAATAATGTCAAAAGAAAAGGAAATCATGCTTCTACAACAACACCATTAAAATGTGCTTCTCCAGAGGCCTTCTCCTGAAATCTGGCTTCATGCTGCTCCAAGTACTCCCTGCTGTTCATCTCGGTTAATCTGAAAATATAACGATATCATTAGTAGCTCACACAAAAAGTATTATAGCACTATTGGGTTTTCATATATCAAATGCAAGAATGGAAGACCTCCTTTCTTGTTAGGACTGACAGAGTCATACCTACTAACTGTGCGGTCTTTAGCGAATCCTAGCTCGTTGTCGACACAAAGATCGACATCATCTTTCTTCTGCGACCGCGATGATGTTCTTGGAGATATCTTTTGAGCATCGGCAACTGTCACAATACTTTCAAAAAGTTCGACTGGGGATGCCTCGGCTGTGCATAGCAGCCTACCCTTGTTTTCATACATCACCTGTTGAAAAGTGACTCGTATAATGACAACCAAAATACAGAAGTAATGTTTTGTACAACAAACTATGGCTCGTTTATAACAAAATTCAACCCTTCTAAGTAGAATTTTGTTAAAATGAAATAGAAATGTGACAGAAGTCGTATTGTCAGGTCAAAGAACACTATGAAATTGGTGCAGATTCAGAACCTAATATACATTATGTTCATTTAAACGAAAGAAACTGGAATTCAGAGGACTTTGAATTTTTTGGATGTCAATGAGACTTACGTCAAACGGATTATTTCAATAAGTTCATAAAAAGACAAGATATCAGTCAGACAAAAAAAATTGAATTTGACAACAGCGTAACATAGATAATATTATTTTCTCCAAAAACAAATAATATAAATGTCTGTTATTTTATCTAGACAATGATCGCATGAAAACTTCCTTTAGTAAAAGATATATATAGAAATTCTCTAATAATTTATCCAACAAAAGTGCATAGTTTTCATTCAAGACATGGAAAAGTTTTTCTGTAACATGGAAATCATAAAGCTCGTTACAAATCATGAGACTCACATCAACCAATGTGACAAAGCGATATGCTGCAGTCCTGTTGTGGATCCCAAATCTTGGCACCCCATCCAGGGCAAGTGTATGAAAATTTTCTGCATGGCAATGGGGCAAAATTCGAAATTAAATTATAGAACACCACAATAACACGAAAGCCAATGATACAGCCTATGAAGAAATTTAATTTCTCACCACAAAGATAAAAGGGGAACACAGATAACTTACTAAATAGTCCAAAGTAGTCTGCTGCCCCCAAAGGTCTATCACAAAGTTCTTCAAATGGAAAATATGCACATCCATTAGCACCAAAAGGAACCTGGAGAAACAAAAAAAAAACAAAGATGCCAGACCATGAGCCACTGAAAGTGCTAACTATTTTAGAATGTCAGGTTGTGAAAAAGGACCTGCAATTTTCTTCCCATAACAACTTCTACAACTTGCGGTCCAGGTTTATCATGTCCTATCAAATGCTGAAACTTCTGTTTTAAAAATCCAGTGTGCCCCTTTCCAATAAAATAGAAACCTTTCTCAGCCTGCATCAAAGTACTTAAGTTTAAATTTTGAGTTGTGTACAAAGACAAACTTCAGATTTGTATTGCTGAAGAAATGCACTATACTTACCGAACCTATTTTCCGGTAGTCAGTTGATGAGCCAATTGCATGAACTACACACCTTTCCTGCAACAAACATTTCCATTCAACCCAACAGCAGAGTCCTTGTATGCTTAAACTAGTTGCAAACCAAATGGAAATTTGAACAAATATATCCATTCCATTGCCTTCAAGGTCTCAATAAATGGTAAAAATAGGTCCCTCTGCAATCCACCTTCATACAGCTGATCTGGAGCACGATTTGAAGTTGAGACAAGGACCTACAGAATGCATACAGTAAAGGACTTGGATGAATGCATTTTCAACTTATACTTTTAGTAAATCTGAAAGGATCAGAGAACACACAATGCCTTCGCTGAATAAATGCCGAAAAAGACGATTCAATATCAGAGCATCAGCCACATCAGTTACCTGTTAATGACATATTCAATGATTATTCATAAAACAACACTGTAAAGAGAAAATTATTGTTTAGTATGCATGAACATACCATAAATTCATCAAGACATAGTAGAATGGATTCATCTGATATCTCTCCTGCGACAACTTCAAGTGGATCTGATACTCCTTTGTGCATCTAGATGAATGTTATGCCAGGCAGAGAATATAAAAATGCATCAAACAGATGAGGGGAAAAACCAGTTTAAAAGATCATCTGACTAGGTGTTGTGAAAATCTCAGGATAAAAAAAATTTGCAGGTATGCAAAGAACCAGCTGTACCTGCAGGCGGCTATGCACATTCAACATAAAATCATGGAAATGAATTCTTTTTTTCCTCCAATTAGACGGCCTGCACAAGAACAAAGGAGTATTAGAAAGAGCTCTCGTAGAGTATGATAAACATGATAGTCATAGTTACAATGATTCAATTGTATGCCGTTAAAATTTACATTGCAGAAAAACAATTACTTGTAAAAAAAAAAGTCTGATCGTAAATCTATATCAAATCAATAGAAAAGTGAAAAATTGCAGTTATACTTTTGGCATTGTCTTAAATTTAGAACCTTTAACCTCTATCCTGAACTAGATATCAGGTGGTCCAGTCAAGTACTACTTCCACTTAAGCAAACATGAAATTTATCAAGAATTGAGAGTTTTGTTAGAAAAGTGGGATGCATTTTGCTACCTCATTGAGATTGAAAATAGAAATACCAAATGCTTGCTGTCAAGCATCCACGTAGAATGTTACAGTTCAAGTCTATATGGTTCCGATTTACGTTAAACTTCATCATACTTGGGCATCCATTTGCAGGTATACTATTATAGCAAACATCTGATTAACTTGTCACTAGCCCTAGGCTCGACTTTGAAATAATTTAGCAAAAGCCAGACCACTTATCACATAAAATCAGACTGATTGGCATAAAATATTATTAACATTTTGAATGACAATTTGCCTTTCCTAAAGTATTTCGTCATATGCCAAGCTGGATCTCACCCAAGGGTTTTCAATAACAAGACAACTAAATTTAGCTTGGCCAGTTCAGGACTGGACCGTCCTGGACACGTAGAAAAGCAAAGTTACAAAAAATGATGAAAGGGTTTGGTACCAATTTGCATATATTTGATACAAACGACATGGACTGGTGTGTATCAAGTGCAAACTTCCTATTTAGTTCCTCACTTTTGCCATCTAAATGAGATTTTACGGCATTGCTCCAGACCAAGATCAAGAGAACAGAAAATAAAAAGTGAGAGAACAGTCTTCTATGGCTCTGTAAAACAGTAATCAGAATTACTTTTCCATAAATTTTTCATGATCAGTCAGTAGCAATAATTAGTTACAATGCCAAACTCAGGATTTACATTTTTTTTAATTCTGAATGAGACCACCTGCCAGTGAAGAGAAGTCAATAAAGAATTTGAAAGGACTTCTATATTGTGAACTTAATCATGACTAGAGCTACGCTTTAACAATCATAGGGCACCTAGACATAGTAAATCTCCCCATTTACACAGACATATCAAGGAACTAGTATCCACAGAATGCATCAGAATGTAATTCACAGAGTGCTCACAGTTGATCAAAAAACAAGTCCATAAGCATTGTTTTTCCAGTGCCTACTCCTCCATACAGGTATAGACCTTTGACTGGTGAATATGAAGATTGTGGAATGAGACGGGACCATAGCCACCTACTCCTGCAAAAACACTAAAGGCCAGTAAATAAACCACAGGAGACCAATAAAGAAGGAAAACTCAATGTACAACAGAAAAAAATAATGCACCAACAAATATTAACAAGATGTCAAATTTAAGTAACAACACATGAATTACCTCTGAGATTTCTTGGATGCAGTATATCTATCCAATTGGCAACTCTCTTCAAGCTCAGCAAGCTCCCGATAGAGCCTTTGCAGTTCTTGAATGGTGTCTACCTAAGATAAATGCCAGACAACAATTAGAGCATCCAAAAGTTCCAATTAGCCAATGCCACTTTGATTGAAATTAGTGACTGCACCTGAAAGTCATCTCCATCAACAAGTTCTCCGGATGCAATTCTCCTTTCATACTCCGAGAAAGGGCCAGCTCCTCCAGCATAGTTAGACACTGGGATTAGCATAGTCAATTACACATGTCAAAACAGAGAACATAATTTTGCATCGGTATAGAAATATCCTAATTGTCCATGTTTATTTGCATTACATACGCAAAATCAGCTGAAAAGGCAGTACCCAGAAATTTACACTTTGCACGACAATAGTATAAATAGAACAGAGGAGGGAACATTTGCATTTAAATTCTCTACCACGAGGGAGGAAACAAAGATAACAAGGTGATGATGGTAACAAAAAGATAACCTCCAGACTCATTTGCTGCAGGAGTAGACAGAGATCTCGATAGCACCGTACTCTGGTTCAAATATCTACCAATTTCTCTGCCGTGAAAGGCACTCCGCGAACAATCAGCAACTGAATTACCCAGAATCAAGACTTTCCCATCTTTCCCTAACCCAGTGTGCGAAAGCGCTCCCCGATGAACCCCAGATGGAGCTCGAACTTGTCGAAGAGCTCGAGCAAATGACCTCATCCTTGTCGACTGAGAACGTACGGCAGTCTAACTTCAGTTGGCAGCTATTGTACCTATATAGGCAACACAAAAGCTACCAGAATCAATAAAGATAAAACCTTCATGGCATCACGTAATTCAAATGCCAACTTGCAAAAAAAGTTCCCCTTTTTGTTGTAAAAGCGAATATAAAACGAGGAATTTTACAGTAAAAAGCTACATGGAAGAGAGAACATCTTGTACGGCTCTCAAAGCAACGGCCTAAAAATTAGTACTGGAGAAACTTCCTACATACAGAAGCGGAACCTCGCTACACAATTGCAAAAGGTAGTACAACCAATTCATGAACCTCTCGATGGTGCACCGAATCCGTTATATTCAAATCCAAGAGAAAGATGAACTGTAGAACTTTTATCATCATCATGAACAGAATCCAGATCCGATCGACAGTAGATTCCAAGCCGGGCCGAGCAAATTCCGACCTTTGCATCTCGATATAAAACATGCAATCTCAAAATAATTTCAAATTAGTTTTAACGCGATTTGAAAACGAAAGCTATAAGAAAACAAACAAAGGGAAAAGGTAGGTTAATGTATCACAAAAAAAACTATCTTTTTGGCCTTTTTTACACCCAGGGAGCAAAATGAATCCTCCCGATTTAGAAGAATTTTTTTTCTGAATATAGCCAAAGGTAGAAACCAACGAAATCAACACTTTAAAGAAGAAAACACCATCAAAATTTATCTAAAAAAGACATCTTAATAACGGAAGCATATTCCTCAAGCCACCAGAATCAGAACAACTCCAAAGTCAACCAATCTTCCTCCAGTCAGATCCTCAACGAAAAAGAATCGTCAACAGAACTCTACAACGGCATCAATGGATTTCTCCGGCGACGTCTTCGAGGATGTCGAGAAGCCACCAAGCCCTAACCTCGGTTCTACAGGGAAAACGGGTCGGAAGACCGAAATTCTACAGTCTCATGATATAAAGGCGATGCCTTTAGGAAGGTGATGGTCCGCCGTAGGGTCGGTTCCGCGTCCTAATCTCTTTGGCTTCCAAGAATCGGTCTCCGGGAAGGCATAGGAGAGAAGAGAGAGAGAGAGAGAGAGAGAGAGAGAGAGGCGTTAATTTAGTATGGGAAAAGGACCGGACTAGGACACGCACCCGCCTCGTTGGCAGCGGGGCCCGCCACGTGCTGTCGTCATGCTCCGCAAACGTGCACGGGAAACACGAACCCAATTGCGTAGCCCAGAGAAACGGCCTCGTTGGCAGCGGGGCCCGCCACGTGCTGCCGTCATGCTCCGCAAACGTGCACGGGAAATACAAACCCAATTGTGTACCCAGAGAAACGATGGGGCCCGCAAGAGGGAGCCTCGTTGGCAGCGGGGCCCGCCACGTGCTGTCGTCATGCTCCGCAAACGTGCACGGGAAACACGAACCCAATTGCGTAGCCCAGAGAAACGATGGGGCCCGCAAGAGGGTCGAAGGAAGAGGGATGCTGTCTGATCCAGTCAGGAACAGGACACCAGGACGCAGGTGACGTCGGGTCTGGGTGCGGGAAGAATCGCTCGGTCCACGCGCTGGGATTCCGTGTTCCCGATCCTGTGAAGTGCCATTCGCGGGCGCCGAGGCCGGGACACGCGCTGCGCGGCAGAGATCGTACGGTTGGAATGCGATGAGAGACGGCGCAGTTGTGTCGCGTCCACGGATGAGGGATCCGCTGTTCCGGGTCAGAAACGATCCGCGGTAATTCGCACGCGTGTCGTATCTTCCAATTAGACTAGTTTGGGGAGATCGGACCCCGAACACGTGACGAGCGCTGATCGTCCATCGACCAGATTGGGATGATTGACTAAAATAAAACACGTTTCCATAAGGAAGTGAAATAAAAGACAACTAATTATTCTTCATACCTTTGTTTTCTTTTGCTCTATTCAAAATTCAAATGATGGTGGCATGTTTGAAAGTTTCCTGTTGTAAAGTTGATTTGGATCTAATCTGACCTATTTCTCCGATCAATTTCAAGTTAATTTTTTTATCGAATCATTTGAATCCTTCAAGAATTATGTCGGATACTCCTGATAATATATCTTTAATATCTAAGTTAATATGCTAGTCGAACAAATCGAATATATTTTATCAAGTATATTTTATAATATATTTATGAGTTTTCATATATAATGGATGGTTGGTGTCATTATCTTCATGTTGTTATTCATGCGATATTGTGACGTTAATTCCAATCGTAATTACCACTGACTCACATCGAACTCGTCATGTTGTGACTCATGCGATATTGTGATGTTAATTCCAATCGTAATTACCACTAACTCACATCGAACCAAGGATTTTGTCATCTCTTAACAAGTGGCATAGATTGGACTCTGGAGATGAGATAGGAGAATATGAAATTTTGAAACATAACGAACATGTCATACAAGATCCATTTGCCATCGATATACTACTCTACAAGGCTTAAGATTTGATCACGTGACACTAATGTAATATACTGTTATGTCATCCATGAGGCTTGAGTATATATGTCATGTAAGATCGAGTCATCAATCATATGACATTGACGAGTTAAGTGCTACATAATAAATGCGTCGATCACATAGTCCTGATATGTCAACAGAGCATCGTCGATTGTCTAGTATCGACATGTCGAGCTTATCGTTTCTCCCATGACACATTTTCTATAAGTCATTTTGATTTCTTAAGAAAATAAATTTGTTTCCTATAATTATATATAAAAGGTCTAAACTTAAGGAAAGTATGGAATTTCTTCAACAATAAGGGATAAAAGAATATATAAATTATATGTATAGAGATGACAGTAGATTTTTCTAATTTTCCAAATCGATCAAATTAAAGGATCGAATTTAAGTAAACAAGACCCATCGATAGGAATGATAACGAATAAGGTGAAATATCATCTGTCATAACAATCTAAATATAAAAAAATGTGAACATGATTTCGATAACTATCCATCCTAATTCCAATTATAAAATAATTGAACCTAACTAAAGTGGATCAGATAGTCACGAGAACCTAAAAATACCCAACATGTTGCAATTTCTACGCGTAAAATATATCGTCTCGTGCACAAGATGTTAGCTACAATAATCTACAAAAGCAACGATGTGGCACGAATCACGAGACGAGCCTTGGTGCGTCCATCGACACCACGCTGTAGTGGACAACGACGTCGAGTCAGTACGACGGTCGCTATTGACTCACCGTCAGGATAAGATCGACGGCCACGAAATGACGGTCACATCACCGACCGTGTCGTGCGTGATGAGTCACCGATGTCCGCATGCTGTTCCAAAGTCGAGGGTGGCCCGCCCCGTACGCGAAGGTGATGGTTTGATCGGCGACCACCGGGTCGGTTTAATCCAACGAACATCATGTGTCGTGGAAAGTAGGGAGTCTCGACGCCGGCATCACGCGTCATGCTTTGTTTAAAGCCGATCCACTGCGGTGACGGGTTACGCCAACGTCGGAAAAGTCAGAATAATCCGATCCGATATCACATTCCACATTGGAGACCATATAGATATTAACTCCACTCCTTACGTGTTGGATGTATATACGTTGTTAATTTGCTGATGCCAAACACATGTGACATTTGTTTTATTTTAAATTATTATGCTTTTATTTTACTACTACCAACGTAAGTGGAAATATTATTAGGTAGTGGCCCACTCAATTGTTCTGTTAATTATAAATATTACTATAATTAAACTAAATATTGAACAAACATTGCTCTCCGTTGTAGTCTAGTTGGTTAGGATACTCGGCTCTCACCCGAGAGACCCGGGTTCGAGTCCCGGCAACGGAAGATTATATTTTTTTAATTTTCAGAAATATTTTTTTAGCTTTGTTTTTGTTTTTTTAATTCAGTTTATTTTAGCACCATTTCTTTAATATAATTTATATTTTGCTTAGTTTTTACAGATTTTTGAATGTAAGTTAAAAATTATTTTTGGATTAATTGTTTATTTCCTTTTGCATTAGTGAACACAGGCTGACATTACCTTTGTTCTTAATTAAGAAATTAGCTGACATTATTTTTCACAGGGAAAAATTGGCTGGTAAAAGGGTTTTCTTTTACTTTTTTTCTTTGTAAATAAGCTGATTTTTTAAAAAAATTCAGTTCCTTTTAACACCATTTCTTTAATATAAGTTATATTTTGCTTAGTTTTTACAGATTTTTTAATGTAAGTTAAAATTTATTTTTACAGATTAATTGTTTATTTCCTCTTGCATTAGTGAACACAATCTGACATTACCTTTGTTCTTAATTAAGAAATTAGTTGACATTATTTTTCACAGGGAAAATTTTGGCTGGTAAAAGGGTTTTCTTTTCTTTCTTTTACTTTTTTTTTCTTTGAAAATAAGCTGATTTTTTTAATATATTTTGGAATTATTAATAATGAACTGGCAGTACCATTTTGTCCTATAAATTTAGGCAGGCATGAACTTTGTTTCTGTCTTTCTCTTTTGAAGGATATGTAATCAAAGAAGTTGCCTGTCTCATTCTACCAAATTAAATCAAATGAGCAATCTTATTATATGAGCCTTAAATCACTTCATGTACCAATAAAGCATATCTTATTATATCAATTTATCCAATAATGTTAAATTTTAATTTCCATCTTGTTTTATATTAGTGAAACAAGGCTGGCACTGCTTTTTGTGTTTCAGCTTTCAACAGAGCAGATCTCATTGGGCCATTTCATCCTTCAGCCTCAGGTTGAGCATCATCTTGTAACACCATGCTATATAACTTTAGGCCTGCAATACCTTGTCTTCCTACCAAGCAAAGCTCATTGCATCATATTAATTTTTGCAAGAATACTTCTTGATCAAGGATAAGAAGTAACTTTACAATCTTGCAGTGCTGTAGGAACCAAAACATGCTTTAGGGAATGAATAATCACATCTGATACAAACCCATCAAACATGATGCATTGAGCATTTTACATTCCTCTAAATTTTATATTTTCACCAGTGCCTTCCCAAATAGCTTACATTTGCATGAATGCATCTCCCTACAACACTGTAATTTGATTAAAAGAAAATACTTCAAAGAAGCCTATTTTCTGGTTCAAATTAAAAAAATATATTTTTTAAATTTTATCATTTTTATGGTTGCATGAGACTATAATTTGAAAGAAAATATAAATTTTAAAGGATGATTTTTTTAAAACTTTTTTTTGAATGATGATTTTTTCATATTTAGTATTTGGTGTTTGTTTTTTTCTATAGTACTCATAAATTTTTTTCTAATAAAATAATTTTTATTCGAACCCCGTATATGTTTCACTAGTATAACTCGACATATCGATCTATGAAATATAAAATGTATTAGAGAAGAAAAAAAATTAAAAAAGAAAAAAAAATCATCTATGAAATCGCTTGGTTTTAAAATATATATACATAATAAATTAAAAAAATTGAAATCTGCAGCTAAGTCATAAAACAAACCACAGTTCCTAAAATAATTTGCCAAGTGATTCTTTCCCTCCATAATAATCTAGCAATGTTGATGTACTCCTCCTAACCCAATGGCATTTCTGTCATTCCACGGAACATAGGCAACATTGATACTGCCTTCTACTTCACTCGATCACTGCGGCTACTACTCACATTACTTTGCTTGCGACGTCCGTTTCTTGTCATGCTCTGCTTGAATTAAAAGGCTCCTCCTTCCCACTCCCTCCTACTACTACTCCTCCTCTCCCCCCCCCCTTGCGCCATCCCAAACCCTAGTCCCTTGATGAGAAGGAGAGACGGGCGGGGATGGGGAACCGGATCAGCGGCTCCCGTCGGAGGCCGGTGGAGGAGCGCCTCACCCGGCCGCAGCGCATTCTTCGGCAACCCACCGATCTGGACTACAAGAAGCTCCGCAAGCTCATTCTCGCCCGCAAGCTCGCCCCCTGCTTCGACGCCCTCGACGAGCTCCCCCACCACCCCCGCGACCTCGAGGAGTGCCCCATTTGCTTCTTCGTAATCCCCTCTCTCTTGCCCTCCCATCAAAATCGCGTCTTTTTTGTTCGAACTCTCTCTGTTTTATGTTTGCCATGGCTTCTGATGAGCAAGCTCGTTCCTTTTTGCCTTTGGACAGTACTATCCCAGCCTGAATCGATCCCGGTGTTGCTCGAAAGGCATTTGCACTGGTGGGGAATCTGCTTAATCTTGTTTCGTTAGGCTTATATTGCTTCTTATTATTATTTGCCAACATCATTTAACACTTCCTTTATAAAAACTGCAGAGTGTTTTCTGCAGATGAAGCCTTCCGATGCGAGTCGTCCCGTTCAGTATCCTATATTGTCTTCATCATCTTGTGCTGTGGTTCTACTTCTGCCTGCATTACTTTCTTCAATTCGTATCTTTTTGCGTGTTTGATCGTTGCATTTACCTTCATGAATCGTTGCCGTCGATGAATCTTGATTTGGATGCCCAAATTGCATCTCTTTCTTGGTTGTGATAGTGAATGCATGTGAAATGAATTAGTGTCATTTATAGTTATTTTTGTCTGAAAAGATAAAAGGTGACCAATATTCAGGTTTTAATATATTTTCCAATTGAGCTGCTGTGGTGTTGCTGCTGACAGAGAACAAAAAGTTGACCAAACCAACATGTGCGTGTGTGTGTGTGTATATATGCACACACCCTTTGATTACTCTCATTACCATGTTTCTGGAGTCATGGTGTCTCTCTTGTAGGAACGTATATTACATTGTTCTCTGTTGGAATTTGCAAAGACATGACTGCCAAATGACTTCATATATTTTCTTTTGATTTTGTTAGAAATCCATAGAAATAGCACTGCTTATTTACGAGTTCATGAACCATCTGCTAAAGTTTTAGGAGGATTATTCTATCATTCTACATAATTGGGTTTTACCTTCTTCCATGTTGGCTTGTAATCAGAGAAAGTCTTCCATCAAAAGTTTCATTTGTATCATTGTATTCTTGTGTTAATTGAAATGTAGGAGATTAGCACAATAAACAATTTTGTCATGGGGAGTTTTTTTCTCACTTATGAGAACTTGTTCAATTCAAATCCATCTACAGATATTCACTCAAAATTTACTATGCTCGTACTTTGATTTTTGGAAACAGAATCCATTGTCATTGGATGAGATTTGCTGCATTAGGTTAAAGTGATGGCCGACATGATTCCTCCAAGACAACTGACACCAACATAAAATTTACTAGTATTGGACAAGAAGCAAGGATGTAAAACAAGCATGTTACGAAACCTCTGACCTTTGAACTGGCATTCAACTCGTAAAGAGGACACATCATGATGAAAGAATGGTTTAAAACTTAACAAACTGGTTGGTATCGGTAGGGCTCATTTGGTACTTATATAGTAGGGTGACATCTCTCTAATGGCTTCTTTCATTATGTGACCTGTTTTTTTAAAATTTTGTTCTCTAAGATGGCTAAAATGGATATCATTGGGTATGACTTGTTTGTAAATTGTAAAGTTTTCATTTTTTTATTTCAAAACTTGTCGCCTCGTGACTTGAGAGTTTTGAAGTACTTATTGATAAAAGATGCCCATTCTGCAAGACTTCCTGGTATGCAGTTGAGTATCGTGGTGCTAGAACTGAGGCAGAGAAGGACCTAGAACGAGCTGTATGTATCTTACTTCTGATTGAGTTTTGAGTTCATGTGCTTCATAAATAAATATCTTATCCAGTCCAGAAAAAGATAGATGATTTGTTCTCACCGTCCTTTAAATTCTGGCAACTTTGCTGTTCGCTTATAGGAAGAGCAAAAGGTCACTGAAGCAAAACTTAAGATGCAACATGAATATCAAATTGATGGGCAAGTTATACCATCAGGTGAATCTCCACTTCTCTTCAAATTCTAATATCCCTTTACAAAGTTTGAGGTGAAAAATCTGTGCCAATTTAGTTCTGTTTCTAAGTTATTACTTTTGGCGTTGTGATATAGTATATCTGTGCCTATTGCAGGTGCGCAGAATATTAGGGAAATGTCTGAACGAGGGGCCTCTCTGATGCAAGGAAATGTTGACCTGGATGGTCCTTTCCGGACTTGCAATAACAGGTCATTTGGTACTTCCCCTCATATATTGTGCTATGTCTTTCCCCTATTATTCTGAATTTTTGTAATGCCCTTATTGTTGAGATTCATTGTCACTAATTTTCTCACTGATTCTTGCCGCTGTGAAAAATTGTCATGGCCTTGGGTGCATCACTAAGCGGAATTCATAAGTTCTAAACAAAACTGTGTGAATTATGCATTCTCTATAATTCAAATTAATTTGCTTTTATTTGAAGGACTCATACTGGAAAATAAACTGAAAAAGGAATAAATTTGATTTTGAATTTTCGTATTTAAATATTTGCTGGACCAGAAAATTACATAATTTACCCCGTAAAATCGCTTTATCTGTTGAAATTGTGAAAGTGTGCAGAGTTATCTATCTGGTATATATTCTTGTCATCACTTTTCTTTTGAACTCCATTATCAGATCATATGAAAATATCATTTCTTGTAACCTTTTGTTATATTCCTGCACTGCAAAATTTACCAGCAACAGCCTTTGCTAATGTCCCTCTAGATATGCTCGTCATGTAATTGAAATGATGGTTCGTTTGATCTTCATAGTTCTCTGAGTGCATGTTGTTGATTTATATTTTGCAACACTATTTCTACAATGGCAAAAGTACTATGTAAGTTGATACCCTATCTTATTATCTGTAATCAGGATGTTCATGCCTCTTATAAATAAATAATTAGTCCTCCATTGATTAAACGTCATAAACAGGCAATGTTATTTGGGGTTTGCAGGATTACATGGTCAGGATGAAGGCATTTATTTTCCAAAAAGTTCTTGCTTTATTCCCAGTGTGTTGGTGTTTCTAGAAAGGGTTAGTGATTGTGAAGTTTTTATGCAGGAATGAAAATCTAAGTGTAAACCTTGAGGAAGTCATGGTCATGGAAGCTATATGGGACTCTCTTCACGTGATTGTGAGTTTGCTGTTCTTCTATGATTCTCTGACCATCCCAATCTCTTTGTTGCCTCTTTTTTTTGTTTATCATACTGGTTTGCCGCAGGCAGAGACCGCAGATTGTAACATTTTCCTTAGATATTTGAAGTTTAGCTTTCATCACTTCTTTACAGGATTCCAGATTACAGAAAAGTGCTGCAAATCAAATTTCTGGATCTAGCAATATGGTTGGATTCGGAAATGCGGCACATGAAATTGATGATGCAACTTGTTTACAATCATCTGGCGAAGTATCTTCAACAGATACAATGCCTGTGGAAGCTGCAGTTGGTATTTCAAGATTACCTGATCAAAATCTCTTGCAGGCACAGCATCCTGAGCCAGTTTGTGAAAGTCAGGCCAAGTTGAAGCCACATGGAAGTTCAGCTGAAGAATCAAATATAAGGGTATCACTGGTTGAGTGTTTGGCTACATCTTTCGATTCAGACGAAGAGCATACTTGATACCTGTAATCGTGTCTCTAGTTGTTTAAGCAATTGGATTTACATATCAATTTACCATGAGGAGCCTTTTTCTTGGATGATAGTACAAGTATTCATAACAGATCTTTTTCTTGGCACTCATGTCTCTCGTAGATATATAATTATACCAAACTAAACTTCATAGATATGTCCTGTATTCTAAAGCTTGATATATACTTTTTTTCTTTCAGAATTATTAGTTATCTAAATTTTCATCTCTGCACATATCATGGTGAATAGTCATAGTCATAGATTTATGTGCAAAGTATGATGCCATAAACATGGGCATAAAGCATGAGTTTCAGTCTGAGGTACCCACCAGAATTGAATGTTGTATCATAGTTAATATAAAAGATTGATCAGACTGTTGCTTTGAAGCTTCATGTAGAATTGTGGTTTTTTGATCCTAGGAGTTCAAGATTTCCTTTCTTAAGTCTGGGTTGACATTCTTCACTGTTTGAGCAACTGTACTGCTCTTGTTGTTTGTATGTAGAGTGCAACTGTTGGAGTAAAAGTAGCAGAGATATGGACTTCCTTGAGCTTACACTTGGAGAAGCCACAAATTGTCAGTGCTATTATTCTTAGCAATGGCATTTGGTACATGAAGTTTTCTGGGCCATTGGTAGTGACACATCACCTACCCAAACATGTAGATCTCTGCATGGTCTACTATATATAACATATCAATTTGAGGGACCCATCTGTATATTTGATGAGTCCCTAGTCATAGATTTGGACCATCTTTTATCAATGTTCTCTGTTCTCCTCTAATCCAAACTTAGAACCCCCCATGCAAGTAAAAAACCTTCACTCAGCACCTGTAAGCTGTAGCTTGAATCAACATTCACCATATTTCTATGATCATATGCCTTGGTTGCAAGGTTTCACAAACTAAGATTTTGCTTGTGTCTAATTAGATACTTAAATATTGACCTTTTGCCAAGAATTATTTTTGTGGCAAAAACCTGTGTGTGTACTGGAAGAGGAGTTACTGTAGAATTTTGTTCCAAGCTGAGATTTTTTTTCTTTAAAGTGGTAAAGATGAGCAGTTCCAAGTTTTATCCAGCTATCCATCCTCAATGTGTCTGTGTTTTGATTAGTGAGTTTGATACATCATCATCATCAAATTATCAATCTATGTATGTTTTAAACCATAACATTTAATCACTGCCATACTGTAACTCAATCCTCAAGAAACTTTGATGATAACTCCTCTGTTTTTTTGAAAGATTTTGATAACTTGTTTAGAGTGAAATGGCCTCTGTCCCTGTTATGTTAAATTGTTGTTCTGGACAATATTTTCATCACAAGACCAACTTGCTCGTGTTAAGTGCTTAGGAAGGCAACTGGAAACATTGCATGGGCACTGATGTGGAAATTTTTGGCCTTGTCTTGCTATAGGATTTCAGCTGTTTTGTAAAATGTGCAAATAAGTTAGATCCTCATGAAGATACATCATCATGCCATGTCTGTTTATTGGCACAATTCCAATGAAGTTTGGAAAATTTCTTTTTCTGAGCCTCATTAATTTTGGCCAACAAGGCAAGAAAATTTTCCTTTTTCAATAGGATGGATATGCAAGAAAAAGTTGATGAAAGTTACTATTTATATGGTTTGAAATTATTGGATTTAGCAACAGGAAAGCTATCCAAGTAAATGCATGTATGGATGTAATTGGAGATATATATGCACATATATCCATGTAATTTTGTGGATGTGATGTTAAGCTGTTTTGGTCTGATGATCCTAATTAAGCTATCCTATCAGTCATCATCACATGATAGCTACATTCAGAGGTTTTGGATGGTTAATTTCTTTTAGTGCAAATTACTCCAACCTATATTTGATCAAAAGCTGTTTCTTAGTGTTAAAATATGCATTTTTTTCCCTACCAAATCACAAAATAATCGAGAATAGATCGACCAAATCGTGTAAATAATCGAGAGTAATCCCTCAAACTTAGAGGCTAATTCCTTTAATGTTTGGCCCACAACATTAAACTGGATCTTAACTCCATAATAATCCATCAAACTACAGTACAGCAATTGATGATCATCACCTAATGGAGTGTCCTAAGATGAACATCCATGACCTTAGCTTCTTACTTAAATAGCTAACTTACAAGTAAAAAAGTGATCTTAATATGGCCAATTAATATTTTAAGATTTACAAAAGATGGAATCAAATAAATTGAGATTTATTATTTATGAAATGAGAGAGAAACTTCCTTTGTTCTTCTTTCCGCTGAGTGAGAGATAATTAAGTTTATAAATGGGAAAGAGAAGGATAAGATACGTAGTAAATGCTTCTTGACACCATTGGCATGCGAAGGTATTCTCTCTTTTTCTTCTGTTATCCTCTTCTTCCCTTCCTTTTGCTTGTGGTCGTTTGTATTCTTCCATCAAGGACTAAGAAACCTTAAAAAGGACTGTGGTGATTAATGCAAAGATGTAACGGTGATATAGACTGCTGAATCGTAAATCTCAGAGGTTGATGGACATGCATACAGACATGTATACGACACTATGCAGAAACTTCTTCTCTTGAACTCAAAAAGAAACAAAAAAGCATGAAAGCATTACTGTTTCTGAAAGCTTTCCCTTTTGATGAATCCACTTCTCCCATGATATATCAACACACACTCAGTTCAGATCAGGACATGATGATATATGGATCATTTCTGTTCATATAACATATTCCTCGAAATGTTTATATACGAATGAGTATAAAGGGAACTAATAATTCATAATAGACTTTTGAGTGAATTTGCTCGAACAGCACACGGATTTTGAGTGCTTTAAAGAGGAGCTGCTGCTTCTTGCTTTCCCAGACACATTTGTATGTGATGGTAACTACAAGAGCTAGTAACATCGATTGCAAAAGGAAAGAAAGTTCCACTTCTTAATCCCTCTCCACTCTCGCAAACCAAAGTAGCAGAAATATACAACCATATGATGAGGTTTAACATTGGGACCTTCAATCTCAAAGCATATCACAAACCACTCGTTGCAGGAATCACATTCTTCCCATGTTACTTTCTTCAGAGACCACGTTCTTCCCATTCTACACTGTGAGCTTCGGCCTTAGCTGAGCCTTTTCTGTCAACTTTTGCTGGTGAATACCAGCCTCCCCACCTCACAGCCCTCATTTGCCAACGAATGAAGCTTTTCTTTCGGGCAATGTGCATTTGCTGAGATCGCTGTGGATACAAGTAATGAAGAAATGGTGCGAAGATGGTCAACAGATAGAGTGATGATGATGCTTAATTACCTGAGCTTTGATGCCTCGAAAGTCGTCAGAAGCTTCTGCATTAGATCCACCTGAGCTCGAAGAGAGATGACATAGTCCAAGGCTTCGTCTAACAAAGAGTACCCATCCAAGGACTCACCCCCGGGAACAAGCTTTTTGAGCGCATGTGTTCTCTTCTCCACCAGAGTCCTGGCGAGGACACTGCTCTTGACACCGTGCGGTGCGCGTAGGTTGTTCTTCCTCCTCGAGCACACTCCGAGGCTCCTCCTCACGATCTTCTTGCTTCTTGGGATCTTCCATGAGCCGTGGCATGGCTTGGTCAGTCTCTCGTACTCCGTTCCCAGGATGAGCCGGAGGAAGGACCTATGCTCGTCTTCCTTGGAGAGCTTCGTGATGAGGCCACGAGTCCATTTTCTGCTGCCTCTCGCAGAGGCCATGGCCACATCCGCCGACAGCTTGATGGCGCTCTTCCTCTCTTGTAAGCTCATGCTTTTGTACGAAACAGCAGATAGTCGGAAGACACGAAGCAGTTGCCTGAGGAAAGCTCGCTCGAACGATTTCGTGGCTTGCATGGTTGTGGTTGGAAGGGAAGAGTACAGTGTGTTGAAGGCTTGCTTTGCTTATATGGAGCGAGATGACAGAGACAGAGGGTAGGAAGGAGAGAGGTAGCTCCGCTGGAAGATTTCGTGAGTAGGATCTTGAAAGCATTGCATGTGGCGCTAGGTCATTATGGTACTGTAAACTTTATCCCCTCGCCCACCCCACCCTTCCTCTCTCTCTCTCTCTCTCTCTCTCTCTCTCTCTCTCTTTCACCTAGTCATGAAGGTTAGAAAAGGTCACTGGCAAGCAGATAAAACCAAGAGAAACATTGGCTGCCTCTTGAGATGAGAGCCTCCTATGCCGAGGTCTACAGTGGCCAGAAACCAAGTGGCTTCTTTGACTTGGTTAGCACATGGAGAAGTCATGTGAAAGAAGAACTTGTCTTGGTGTATACTGTGGATTATTATGATTGTGCAGTGCAGGCATTAGTGTTAGGAAACAACCAGGCACCGAGTGTCCGGATAAACAAGAAATGAAACAGGAAGAAGAGATAACATGTGGACTTCTCCATGGGGGAGAGGATGGCATGGAGGCTAAGGGGTGTATGAGCAGAGAAACCAATTTGTTCCAGGGCCATGGAAAGGGAGGTCGGGAGAAGGGGTCTACCGGGAAGAGACACACCACATGCATGCACATGGTGCCGGAGGCCCACCCCCACATACGTCACCCATAGTAAACCGCAATGCGAGAAACCACATCACATGTTGGCACTCGGAAGGACCATATATGCATGCCCGAGAAGTGCCATGCTGGTCATTAGGGTTCCACTGTAGTATCTCTCCCCAGCAACGCATTCACGAGTCAGAAGGATCGAGCTTTTCTACTGTTTTCCTGCTTGGATCGACACTAAGCACAAAATTAAACTCCTCCTTCTCTGAAACTCCACGCATAGTTGTGCTGAAAGTGATTCGTTCGGACAACACACGCACTATCTATCATCTGAAATAATACTGGGCTTTTGACAACACGATCGGTTCTCATTGTCATGCTGGACGACTGGTTGATGCATAAAAACGAAGCTTTGCGAGGTGATCTCGTCGCGCATGAACTGAACTGTTACATCAGTACTTGGGAGATCGTACGGTCCAGAAAAATTCTGTGAACTGATCCTCTCCGCCTAAATCGTGTGGTTCGAATCGAGTTTGAGTCTTCTTCCACGTTTATGTTGGAGACCGACGGAGGTGAGATATGTAGCACAAGGTTGGAAGACCGGGGTGCTGTGAAAAGTGGGATTAGCAGGATCCGGGAAACATGGTGATGGATGTGAGTGCTCGACCTTTTCTTTGTAGCCTCGGTCGGCTTTGGGAAGAAATCCCACATGGTATCCACATGGGGTCGATCGCCTTTGGAGCTCCGAATGACCCCTCCCCTGCCCTCTCGCTAAAGTCATTTCCTTTTTCTCAAGAGAAGAACGATCGTGGTCTCAAAGTATTCATGCCTCTGCCTGTCTACTCCGTTCTTGTACATGTCTTCTTCTTGATTCATTTCTTTTATCTTTGCTCCGAGGGATCTGCGCACGAGTGACCGTCTCCTTGGATAGAAGAAGAAGAAAAGGAACAAGTTTTCTGCATTCCTTCCGCATAATAAGCTTGTCAAATGCATCGCACCGAAAACAACTTACAGAATGCATTAACATCGTCCATCCAACATAGCAAGACACTGGAAGGGCTGCAAGTGTTGTGTTCTTCCGTGTCCTGTCGAGAGAATCAAATGGCACGTTTTTCTGTATCTTGTTTTCCCTTTTAGAAAGAGCTCATAATTTTAAGACCGTTCATATTCCTCGCCGTTCTCGTTTTGCGTTTGCTTCCTCGTCTGTGTAAATAAATACATGTCGATTTTTACTGTCTGTGCATCGATCTTCATCACTGAGGTACAAAGATATGACTGTTTACGTATGGAAAACACCCCCCAATACTCTTATGAGTTCCATAGATCACATATACATGTGAAGAATATGAATATGATTTGGATATCTAATTGTTCTTCGAATACAACTAATTCTATCTTGCCAAGACAAGTAACTGTTATCTTCCTCACGAGTCACTATTTTTGTGGAGGAGGAGGAGGAGGAGGAGGAGGAGGAAAGGCAAGGCAGACAGAAAGTGAGAACTTCATGGTGATTTCTGCTGATAATAATCTTTCACGTCATTGCAGCATTGACTCTGAGGATGCACCCGAAAGTCAACAGGTCGTGAAGAATGGCTACGGAAGTAACTTCACGGTGAGTTCTGCAAATAGTTCTCTCTCAGGTTATTTATTGTCAAGCAAAAGAAACCCTCGAAGGCTTCTTCTGATCTCATTCGATTTGGCACACTGGGGGAAGGAAGACACGAAGAGAGTAAAAGAAGAGTGTTAAGTTGCACACATGTCCTCCGCAGAGGATTTCAAGATGACTAGTGATGCAAGTCACGTACTGTGTTGGCGATTGCTCTCTGCCTCGTGTTCTATGTTGGAACCCGCCAACTTCCTTGTGCAGCCAACTTTCCCATTGTGGACACAACATGAGGTATCCACCTACTACACAACATGAGCTTGGTAAAAAAGAATCCATGAAGAAGAAGGTAAGATGTTTTTGCACAACATGAGCTTGGTAAAAAAGAATCCATGAAGAAGAAGAAGGTAAGATGTTTTTTGACGGAAGAAGAATACCACACAAAGTTGGGCAACACTTTGATGATGTGAAGACTCGAAGAATAATTGGTTCCACTTTTTCTTCTGAAATAGTGCTCCGACTGATGTGATGGGTTTAGAACAGATATTTGCATGACCCCAAGCAAACAATCCAACTGTTAACTTCCTAAGCTTCGAATGCAACTTGAATGGCCACCACATCTAATGTTAATTACGAGAAAGAAAGAAAGAAAGAAGGATCAAATCAGAGTGGTGTGAGGAAATGGAAGCTGGTGAGCCTCCAAAATCTGAAAGGATAAATGAGTCCATGGCCTCATCACCTCCACTGGTCCTTGGAAGCAGGTGGGTCAGTGGACCTTGACCTTCACAAGTATTTTTCTCTCCACCTCTATGCTCTAAAGGAGGACCACATGATAAGGTACAGATACTATTATTGTACTGTATGCATAGAGGGGTTGCCCTAAACCACATTGTTCTCACACATGGATGGGCTCACCCTGTCCCAACAAAGGCATGCATCCCCCAAGGTTTGAATCATTAGAGGGCAGGGGACCCCTTCCATTTTGCATGTCCTATAGTAGGGCACTTTAGGAAGATCTGACAGACTGACTAATCAGTATTATGGATTCTTGGGTTAGATGGTGGATTGGGATTCGTGTTGTAGTGCTTTGTCCGATGACACCGTAGCCAAAGTGCCAATCTGTTCGATTACTCCCTCGAGTGTCTTCTTCCCCTCGAAACATGGGAAGGCTTTGTCAGCTGATTTCATGCTCAAGCAACCCATGGCACTGCAACCTTGGTTCATAGTGCTTGTTTGCAGGGAATCGGTATATGCCACGGGTAACAGAGCTGTGTTCTCTGAACCTCTTTGCAAACTTCACCCTTCTTAAAATTACTGTTGTTGTGATTCATCGTGTTCCTCTCCTCTCCTTCCTTGTTGCAAATCTTCTAGTATGGCGGGATGTCCTTCATATGCTTCTCAAAGGAATCCTGCATTTGCCAAAGCTCAGCAGAAATTAGTTCGGATGCTCCAAATCTAACCTTACAATCAAGAAAATGTCTCTCGATAAATACTCATTCTGCCTGAGTATCTTCTCATGTCCATGTTTCAGCTGTGCTATTAAGAGTTTTCAAGGTCTTCTCTGTTGCGCAGGATAATCTAATAATCAAATCAGAGCTTTTTATTACTATGACATGGTGATGTCTTTGATTGCAAGTTTACACCCCTAGAAAGCTAGCTACTTTAGCATGTCACTGTGAGGCTCCTCCGGCTATGAATTTTCTGATAAGCTAAGACAAACCAAGCATGAGTACTGCAGCTACCATGATGCAAGGCATACATACAATAATATTTGGCCCTTCCATGTCCTGTTCCTTTTGAATCCAAGAAGAACACCATGACCTCCTCGCTTCATCTTTCCTAGTGCAATTATCCACTGTGTCTTTGTGCCAGCAAACCTGCAGCGATTAACAGCACAAGTATATCCGGTCTTGGTTCTTTCCTTTTGGCACAAGAAGAGACTACAGGAACACGTGAACTGAGAACAGGACTTTGCCCACTCACTCACAGCGAGCTGCTGCTGCACAAGACATGTCATGATCTGTCATGTCCCAAAATACCTCGACACTGTTCACTGAGCCTCATGTCTACACCTTCTCATCCACTATAAATAAATAAAACTTGTAATGATTGCGATGCAGAGAACCAGAAATGTGAATCCCCACGACTTTGAAATAGTCATGTTCATATTATTCTGACCTTGCACAGGACTCGGCTTCAACCAGCTCAATCTTTTAGCTATTTTCCTTCTTCCATATATTACTTGGAAAGAGTTAAGATTCAAGCAAGTCATGCATTTCGAGTTAGCTGATCATGAGAAATAGCTAAACTGGATGGATCATGTCTATCACTCAAAAAATTGGATCAATCATGATGATATGTCAAAGAAATTAAAATATTACTTGAAAAATACAAAATAATGCATGCAGCAGCAGGCATTAGGGTTGGAATGGACAAGATGCATGTGATGCGAGAGAAGGAACTCAAGTGTGCATCCAATCAATCCTGTGCACGTGGGCAGAGTCGTCGCTCGTGATAGGCAGTACGATCCCCTGACACGCCCTTTGTCCAAGCATCCCATCACCACAGAGAGAGAGAGAGAGAGAGAGAGAGAGAGAGACCTACACGAGCTTCGAGATCTCTTCACTGCTTGTCGATGGCATTGTTTCTCTACCACAACCATGGTGAGCTACGAGCCCTGACGTTTTCTTCCTGTCATGTAGTAAGATTCAACCGCAATGGATAAGCAGACATATTCTCAGTTTTGTTAAATGAAAGAGTATGCAGAAAGGAGCAGTCACGGCAGAAATGGCTCATCAAGAAAACGATAGAACAGAAGACATGCCAAGATGACTGCTCCAGGCAATTCTCATATGCCAGAGACAGTTCAGAAGAACCAATAAGGTCTCATGGTAAGAATCAAAGAAATCAGCACAAGGGTTTTAGGATAATGGAAGTCTAATCTTTTCTTATCCTCCTCGCAAACTGACATCTACAGTTCCTTGAAAGCTTCACCAATGTGAAGAAAGATGGAACGATCATCTTCTAGCCATCAATATCTAAAATGCTCCTGTATCTTTGTAAGGCTTCAGACCTGTAAACCTAAACGAAGGCGATTATGAACACCACCCATTTTTGTTCACCATTTACTGATCATTCCAAGAGAACCAGAATACAAATACAAGTACATCAGGAAGCAAAGCTCAAATGTAGGAGAACATGAGCATGATGCAGAACTTGATGGAGCCATCAGAATTCATATTCCAGTATGGGAGAACATGAGCTAACAGATGACCTTTTCTAAAGGTACAAGTATGCCACGGACTATCTGAATGCAACACCTTATGATGCAGGGAATTTTAAGTGCAAGAACTGACACAATGACAAATATTGGTCATCTTGAGAGAGATAAACATCAGCAACAAAACAATGTAATCATTTTGATTGATGTGAAATAAAAGATTGAAGTATACACATGAATGTTGCTGACATACATTTCCATATCTTTTCTTTGTGACCAGCTTTGCTATCAAAACCACGAATGTGAATATCTAACTTAATTTACCTAAATCAGTCCAAAGCAAGTATCGCCGAGGCCTGCCAAGAAATCTAGCTCGCCAAGCAGGCTCTTCGCTTTCATAAATAAAACCACTCTTATTGTACAATTTTTGTGCTGCTTCATTGTCAACCGCAACATGAACATATAGATCAGTTATGCCTGGTGCATTAAATAGAAAGGGAATGTAGTTAATCTACTGGAAAAATATTGGAGAGAGATTTTTTTAGAATTTAATCTACTGGAAAACATAATGCATTGCCGTCTGGGCTTTAAGCTGAGAGAATATAGAGTCCATAATTAAAAAAAAAAAAAACATCTTCCTTTTTACCAAGCATTCCATACCAAGCACAAATCTGAAATTGATTATTCTCCTTCATGAACATGCAAAAGTTTTATATCTATTTAGAATGACAGATCAACCACCGAATACTCAATGCAACTGAATAATATCTTAGGCACATATGTTTCTTTGGTCAGAGTAGGGGTATTTAAATGTTCATATTCTTAAAAGCATAGTCAAAGTAGATTATGAACTTGGAACCACCAAAAAAAAATCCAGAAGTTTGATGATGCAGACTAATTCTACAATTGGATTGCATGTCCATAGCTTTCAAAAAGAAAAAAAAAATAAAACAAAATTGAAAGCCATTTATGATGCAAACCAAACAACCATCAGCCTAATCCCATCATTGTGATAAAATTCAAGAAGCATCCAGCTATTATAATGGCTTAGGATGGCTGGTCATTTTAAACCATTCACGTATTTGCTAACAACCATCAGGAAGGTTGAGAGAGGGACTATGGAATTCCTCATTTCTGCAAGTAACATCTGTCATGTTATATCTGGTCTATTCCAAACTGGATTATATTGGTAGTGCAAAGGTCCAAACTTCCGGATGCTGAGAAATAGTTTTCATTTGACTGAAAACAAATGCCCCCTTTATTTCATGGTAGTCAAGGTCCTTTGCCTACTTCTAGAGTTGATGTCCACTGAAACCATGATATGAAATCAAACTAGGTATATTTCAACCATATAAGTTGGTGGTTTCTGACCAGTAAGAACTTTCCCTTTCTTTGTTGGTCTTCCGGACTCATATCGCATTCTTTGTATCACAATACCATGCCAACTGCAATATACCACATTGAATGGATCAAGAATAACACCCAATATGATTGCTCAGTAGCTCCCTACAAACTCCAAGTTCCATTTGTATCAAGGATATAGACCTACGGATTGTGTATGCTTATTAATTTACAGTACACCACATATTCAAATAAATCTACTGGGATAAATCCTCTCTGAACCTTTTCGAGATAATAATCCATCTTTTATATATCTTCTCTGATCAGACTAGAGACTAGTCCTAATCTCCAAGAGGTTTGGGCTTTGTCTACTGTGTCTACACAAAACAAACTGTTATGTCCAGGCTAAATACAAGTTAAAATGGTGCAATGAAAATCAAATATTTATATGAAATGATATACACATAGTAGAGACAATCACCCCAAGAGTGAGCAACTGTTTTAGATTCTCCAATTAATGCATAGCCCAAGCCATTTCTTTGCAACTCCTTGGCAACACATACATTACTTAAATATGCCCTTGTGAGGTCGGCTCCAAGCCCCTGCAAAGTTGCTTCTTCATAAATGCCTAATACCAAGTTTTCTTTACTAGGACAAAAATGAAGGCAATACATTCACTAGTAATCTAACAGACAGTAAATCTGTAAATCTAGATACATTCTAAGAGAAGCATGTACAAATCTATAAGTAACTCAGCTGTCAAAAATGTAATAAATATCTGACAACACATACAACGAGGTACAAATGATGTTAAACATTTGACACAATCTCATGTTCTAAATTAGAATATGTAGCATGGAAGATATATTTATACCATAGGTAATAACAAAATGGTACCACATGTAGATGAAATTCCAAACTATACGAACTAGTTCTAACATGCTTTACGGCTAATCTGGTAATGGTAGTTGATGTCATTGACCAGATAACTACAACCAAAGAAAAAAAAGTTAAAGAAATGGCACACAACTTCATAAATAAATGCTTAGAGTTAGGATAGTTTCAAAGCATGGTTCATCTGTTTTTCAAGCTCATCTCAGAACTATAAAATGGTCTACCACTCACTTTTAGATCTCAGCATCTAAAACCTACAGATTTGGTTGACAAAATTGTGGTCTGGTCAAATGCTAACCTTTATAAATCCTTCAAACTTCTAGTATGTTAAATATGTCTGAAGAAATCTTCTTTTATCAATTCCCACATAAACATCTTATTCACTACCAAATATTTCAATCTTGCTAAACCTTGTTCATACTGGGTGGTATTTAGCAACATAGCTAAACTGGTATGTGAACTAGTTAATTTTAGCAGAAAATTATCTGTCAGCTGAACTTGTGGATTAGCACCCCCGGTTTAGTCCCACATTAGAAATAGGTTGACTTAGAATGACTTATATGGGTCTAATGGATTAACTTCAGCTTAAGCATGTTGAGCTAGTGCTTTAGGCTGAACGAAGTTAACAAGCCAATTATCCCATCAGACCAGATGATGACAATCGATATCAGAGCTAATATAATACTGGGCATGATGAGAGAGGCTCCAATAGGAAATGACTACCCGTGGAAGGATGATCATCACAAAAAGTGAAGAGCGGACGATAAGCAGACAACAGTGGCCAGATGAAAAATAGAATAGGGCTAAAAAGAACTTGTTGGTTGCCATAATAAAATGGTATTACTGTCAAACTTCATTTTATCAGATTTCAGTACTGTACATCAAAAATTCCTGACAAATTGATACTCTTTGATGTTATGTCAAAATCCGACAGCTACAGAAAAAAGAAAATATCATAATTATGACATTTAGATTTGAAATTACCCCAACAATAAGGTGAGCCAATCAACAATTTTTATGCAAATATAAGCTCATTGTTATAGTAATCATTTCAATATAAAACTCTATATAAAGTATACCTCAGGTCGCTTTCCTGTCAATTCATCAGGTATTTGAAGGCACCAATTGATATCTAAGGTTCCAACAACTACTCGGTCTCCTTTCTTTTTTGAAAACTGCATATGCAACAGAAAACGACATCTTCACCATTGGAGATAGTTATTTATAAATTTGGAAAAACAAACAAAACAAAAGGTTTTTGAAGTTGCAATTAGCATCATAATAAAGTTTCTTGAAGGAGAGCAACGTCATTATCTGGCTAGAAATTAATATCCATGAAGAAACCTTCACACCTTACATATAGAGCAGAGTTCATCTATGGAGCCTCCATATGCCGATATTGGCAGAGTAGCATTGATGCAAGAAGCTTTTCTAAATCCCATGGTTTTCCCAGCAACGCGATCTTTCAGACCTTCGAACTCCCTTTTGGCCACATATGCCTTATGATCCTAACAAAACTTGACAAGGAACAAATACCATCAATATGATACAAGAGACACCACAAGCGAGCATTTAACTTCAATTTCTGGAAATAAGAACCAAAACTCATCTTATTCTTATATTTTCCAATCCAAATACACAATTAAAAATGGACTATGACCATCAATCAATTTATCAGATTGCCTCTCTTTTTTTCTTCTGAAAATTAAAGTTTGGAAGTCATGATTATTTATAAGAAATTAAGAATCTTTATGAACAAAGAAGTCTGTGAGGAGTCGCTGGAAAGAAGAAACCTTCAGCGTTATACATTCATTTTGTTTTCCCTTGATTACCACCAACGAGAAATCAATTTAAGGAAAGAAAGAATCCAGATATCTTAAAACAACCAACACTTTTGGACAAAGTGGAGCTCATCACCAGCCATTCTCACCTCGATACCGTAGGACTCGTTGAAATTGTAGAAGGTGCGAACCCGGAGGCGGATGGCGGCCCAGAGTTCGTCATCCGACATGGCTTCCCCCACGGAGAGGAAACTCCTGTCAAAGGCCGGCCTTTCTTGCTCGCAAAGGTGGGAGGCGGCGGTTCGGACGTCGCCGCGAGGGGAGCCACGTCGCTTCCGAAGGTATCGAACCTCCGACGACAAGAACAGGGATTTGGCCGGCGCTTCTCTTCGGAGGGTAGAAGACATACGAGTGCTAGGGTTCAGCGAGCACCTTAGGCTCGGGAGGAGGAAGGAGAGGAGCGGGCCGGTGGGGCGTCGTGCCGACGGGGGAGCGGCGGCCGAGGAGAGCAGCGCCATCGTCGCCGACTCCTCTCTCCTTTTGTCTTTACTGCCATGGTTTCTCGGCCTGTTTTCCTTTTGCTCGGTGGATGTTGTACAATAACCCGCGGAACCGATTTAGTTAACGCGTCCGTTTTCTCGAGTGTTGCGCGCACCGAGAGATTGGGTCGGGACGGCTTGGCGGAGCTTAGGATGTTCTTGCGGAGTATCATAACGGGAAAAAAATCTTACACAGTTGTGTGGTCGTTGGTGGTTGGCAGTTGACAATTTGTTTTCTTTAATTACATATTTAATTTATACATGAACTTATTGTTTATATTTAATTGACCTCAAATAAGTGAGACATTGCAACTCATTGAACATCCCAAATTGTACCATCCTTGATTTTTTGTGTTTAATTTAAGTAATTAATGGTTATTTGAGCTTAATATTGTTTGTATGGCTTGGATAAATAAAGTTTAACTTGATGAAGTGAGCACTCCAAGCAAAGATAGATTAAGATATTTTGAGAAGAGAGAAGGGGACTCTCTGGTCTCTTCCCCTTTATGGCTTTCTATGTTTTGCTTGACTCTTTAGATATGGTATCTATCTCCTATCTCTTGCTTGGCATCCCCAAATCCAACTATTCACAAGAAAGGGGCTCAACTATGTTCTGTGAAATGGTCTGGCAAATGCCTTGAAACTTTGTATCAACAATGCAATAAGTTCTCATTCATGACTCCACATCGACAACAAACCTTCACCCACCTCCTCCTAGCAAAATATAAACACAATGTGCAACAGACATGTTTCACATAGCAATCATGTTATTCTCTATCTACATCACTAACCAGCAAGAAGAAATCACATGCCACAAGCTGATACAGAGTTAAAGAACAAAACAAAAAGTCCAGCTCAATCGAGAAAAGAGAGCTCTTCAAATGCTCTAACAGATATCTACAATGTTGGTTGGAAGCAAAGAGCTTGGCTGTGAATTGCCTGAATCCCAACAGCATCAGATTACAGGAATTGCTGAAAACCAAGTGATCGAAATGAAGAAGAGCGTTGCTTGATTTGCTTGTACTGGAAATCAGGCTTGGTTATCTGCTTAGCCTTTGAGGTGGCAGGGTTCGACCTGGTCGTCGAGTGTGTCGCGGACAGAGATCTAGATAGACTTGCTCTCACCAGGTCCTTCGTCATGTTAGTGGTGGCCGGTAGCTTGATGAATGAAACTATAGCACGTCGGCAGAGAGGACATGCTACTGATCCAGGAGGACCATGCACCGTAGCGGATGTGTTATTCGTTGAGCAAAGATACAACGCACAGGTGGTGCAGAATTCATGGTGACAACCTGCAGAATGAGAAGAATATTTTTTAAAAGTAATTTGCTATTTGCTATATCTACATGTGCACTGATCGGTAAGCCGAGAAAAAAATATCAACAAAAAAAAAAAGACAGAGGAGAACTAGATGCTCTATGATAAGATAGAGCAACTTTAAGATGCTCTTTAAGTTGAGAGAAAACAAGAAGTTAATGACAAAATGCTTTATCTCACCCCAAGTTTCAAAATTATATACCTTGTGCAGCTACAGTGCATTTTGATTCCAAACAAATAGCACACGGATCAACACAAGTGGGTTCATGTTTTGTCTTTCTCCAGCCACATTCCCTATGAAATATAAAACAATTGGAAACTAAATGATTATGTAAATAGTTCAACTTTGGGAAAAATTGAACTGTCAGGTGCACTCCGAGTTAATTTCATCATCAAGTAGTTCTGAAGAAAATAATAATATTGCAATACACGCATCAAGTAAATAAAAAAAGATCATGTAATACAAAAGAAGGTAAGAGAAGTTTTATGCCAACTTACCGAGCAATTTTAACAATGCTCATTAATGGCAAAGCGAGGTACTTTGAAGGAAGAACAGCAATCTGACCTTCTGGTTCCTTTCTTAGGATACTCTCGAGCCAGTGTTTATGCCATGAACGGGCCACCATCAACGGGGTCCAACTTTTACACACACAAGGAAAGCATCCAAACCAAAAAAGAAAGTATATAAAAACCTCTACTTGCGTACAGAAAATTTCAAGTATGCTAATGCATTTTACCCTCTACATTTCTGTTTAGCCTAAAGTTTTGCCTTACAAACATAATAATCGAAAGCACCAAATGAATGAAGTGCTAGAACTTTAGGTGATTAAAGTTGAAATATACAATCCGATAGCCTAGAAACTTCTGGCAGTTCATGACTCGTGATCTTAGATTGCCCCTAAATTAGAAACAAATTCTATAATTCAGAAGGCCCAGATGAGGCCTTATGAAATATTTAGAATTAACATCGGCAATAAACTTTCTAAACAACTGCAAATTTACAGTGATGTTTACATTATTCCAAAAGATACGCATTGCTCAACAGTTTATCTAGTTAGTTAGCCATATGGAACACATCTCAAATTCTAGATGTCTAGTAATGTGCAACACATACCCATTTGCATTTTCAGCAGTCAAGCTAGCTCCTCTTGCAATAAGTACCTACATGTCCATATTTCCTGAATTAGATTTATAGTTAGTGTTATGGTAAATGAATAATTGAGTGGAAACATTTAAGTCCTAGTAGACATACCTGACAACATACTGCATTTCCACCACAAGCAGCATAATGAAGGGGTGTGCTACCAGCTCCTGTCAGATTGAAAGAACATCTTAAGAAGATGCATGAAAGAGAATTTTTGTTATTAGCCTCAAATAATTAAATTTTCATCATTTGAGAAAAACAACAAAACGATTTATGGTTTTTCATACGATGTTTGAAATGGCCATAACCAATACTATCAGGATGGCTTTTAGGTAGTCTGTAAAGCTTTAATCACTTATCCCTGCCACGCATCTTTCTCGCTCATGCAATTCCATTTGAAATGCTAAACAATCGGAAAAAGTCTTCCCTTTTGAAAGATCAACCAAACATTCTCACTTTTGGATACCAGAAATTGTTACCTCGCAACAAATGTACTTAGGCTACAAGCACGTTTGATCAAGGGCAAAGGAGCTTTGAATCATCATAAGAGGGTGAAACAAACTTTGCTTGATGTAAGACTTACTATGATTCTCTACAAAAAAAAGGAAGACTAATATTATAACCTAAATGAAATTAGTAGCAGAATGAACTCACTGAATACAAACTCTGGAAAATCTCACACAGAGCATAATAGATTTCTCTCCCCTTATTTTACTGTCCGCCAAAATATTCTTATATCTTCTCGAACTTCAAATCTACATCACTGATACCACCAAAACCAATAGGAAGCGAACAGGCTACTCTAGCTCCTCAATCTCAACTTGTTTACCAAAGGAAATGTAGCACGAGAGGAGGATGAAGGAAAAACAACACACTTTACCAAAAACTGTAAGAGTTTGATTCACCAATGCAAAAGATATAAATACAACTTATGACAACATTCCTCTAGCGGTATCAGCATCACTTCTTATGTTGTCCACAAGCATCCACAATATTTGAGACTTCATTATGTCAAACTGGAACTAAGGTAAACCATTATGTTCACAACAGATAGTCCATTAGCGATGTAATTGAGAACCGAGCTTGAACAAGCCTAATCATGCTCAGGCTTGGGTTTGAATTAATTTGGAGCCTAAAAACCGATCAAACTCGGTTGTCACATAATTAATTAGTTGTACCCAGAACTGTAATTTCACATCAACCTAGAAATAAAACAAAATGCAAACAAGAAAAAAGGAACTTAATAATGAAGAGTTGAACCACCTATTAGATCAATTGTAGCTCCATCGTTGACCGTGACCTCCGAAACACAAGCACCCAAGTCCAGGAGTAACTGCACACTCTCTGCATGCCCATTTAGTGCTGCCAAATGAAGCGCAGTGATGCCTCCATCTGCCCTCCTATTAACTATCTTACATAAATCACTAAAGGAACACAAGGAAGAAGAAAGAAGCTATTAAATTTTTGATAGTTACCAAAAGACAAAAAATAAGAAGACATGAGAATTCAACATACACCTCATCAAAGTCCACAAGAGAATCTTCCGAGGCCAATCTTCCCCTCATAGTATTCCAAAACTGTGGTGAGCTGGGAACACAATCAGCAAGAAGAAGGCGAATGCAGCGATTGTGACCATTAAGAGCGGCAAAGTGGAGAGCTGTTCCACCACTTAGAAAATCCTTTTTGTGTATCTAAAATCCAGGCTAATTTTAGTCAAGAGATGCAATTCGAATGGAATGCCTTGTGAGAGGGTTATTCTTGTAGAATAATCTTACATTGGCTTTGAAAAGAATTAGAATCTGTACAACTTCCCAGTGGCCATGTAGACAAGCAAGCATCAAAGGTGTCTGTCAATGCATGAGAGTCCATTAATGCAACACTATAAACTTTTATCAAATAATTATATCAGTAAGCCAACTTCTCTAAGAAAAATATAAGCAAACATGTCAGATCTTATTATTTTCTTCCTACATCGTTGAAGACAAATCTCACCTGCCCACTATAATTCCGGAGGTTGATATTAGCACCAGTTTCGACAAGAACAGAGACGATCTGAAGGTGGAATCACAAGATGAGCCCCTTGACATGTCGAACTAGATTTAACGAGGTTACCAGTCATAGAACAAAGAAGGAAAAGATGGATCACCTCGTGGTGGCCATGTGATGCAGAGAAATGGAGAGGGGAATTCTTCACACCAAATGTCGAATACCTAGCAAGGCGAGGGTTGTATTCTACGAGAGCCTTGGCCTCCTCAAGATCTCCTTCTCTTGCCGCCGATAGCAGCCGCTCTCCGGAAGTCGAACACCCAAAGGAATTGCCGATAACGCTTAAGAATCCCATGCTAATGTCTCGAAATCAGTCCAAGAAAGATAGAATATCCCTACTTCGAATCAAACACAATGGAAGTTGCCTATGCTACAGATCCCATACTGTAAGAAGATCACAAAACTGCAGGCCTTTCCCTCGGGAAACGTTGGTTTTGCCACAAAAAATCTCCTTCTAGGAACCAGAGGAGTGAGGATTGCTCCCAAAACCAAGAAATGAGAGAAGTTGAAACTGCAAATTCGAGAACTGGGAACGGGAATGAATCGTATACCGCTTCTCAAACAACTCCATTGCCGCAACAAAGACGACAAGAGGAAGCAAACATCCAACAGGGTTCAGAAACAAAGGTCCAAGAAGGGAGAATCCCGAGAACCGTAAAAAGACGCCTTTTTTATTATTAATCTCTCGCCCAGGAGACAAGAACGCAGATCGGGATTCGCGTAATTCATCACAATCATCAACATCACCTCCCCGGAACAGCTGATCGATCCGTGGCCAGATGAGGATTAGCTGTAAAGAGGCGTCTTCTCTGGTGACAAGAACAGGAGGTGCTAAAGAAACACGAATGATTGGGCAAGAAGACAAGGCCACACATCTGATCCGAGAGAGACAACTGCAGAACAGCAGAGGAGAAGAAGAAAAAGCTGATCTTTTTCTATGGTTTTACGGGATGAAACGAGACGAAATGGCTGAAATGGTTTCGACGGCAACGAAATAAGACGTGAAGGATCAAAAAGACCGGAAAAGGATCGGTGTTTGCATGAAAAAGACACAGGAACATGGAAAAAAGCACACTTTTTCCCACTTTTTTGCTGTATATTTTTTGTGCTGAGAGCTTCCACGAGAAAGGCGAGCATGTCTGCATGACTGGGACACCGATTCCGAGCTGTGGGCAGCGGAGGAAGCTTTTTCTTTAATCTTCAGTCAAAGGCCACGTTCCACTGAGTCCATGGATCAGCAGCCACGTTCTCATCGGGGACGTCACATGAGTTACATCCATCCGGTGACCTTACCGAGAGCCGAATATGGATGAAGCCGCTTCGAAATAATTATTTTGCTACAGATTTGTCCAGTACCCACCGTTTTATTATCACATCCGGTGCTCGGACTCCACATGTGATTGAGGACCCACTCCGCCCTCTACATGATCAACAAAATGCCTCCAAAACCATAGTTATCAGTTTCGAACAGGAATTTAATTAATAAATATATTAAAATGTTGCAAAATAATTCAAAATTAAGTATAATATTAGAAAATACTTCTGATAATAATATTAAATAATATGAAATATAGATGATGCCAAAACTTCAAACATACAAAATTATGACCAATATTATATACATACATTTTTATCTGACTAAAAAGATATTAATATTTAAATATAATTACATCAACCCAAATCTAAATAAATTGTTCAATAATGCAAAAGAAATAACTTATCCGATATAGTATAATGATGAGAGCGTCTATTTAATGTATATTTCAGTTCGGTGAGATGAGGCGAGTTCAAAAAGACTAAGAGTAATTTCCTTAATCTGCAGAGTTGAAGTTGCCAGAGTTGAAGTCGCCCAGATAACCTACACAGCTCTGACCATTAAGCTATCTCCATGGCTTACCTTCCATCTGGTCGATCATGGCGTTTCGCCAGTTCTGCAAACTTGCAGAGTAGGAGTCTACCGAGGCATATCATCATCCTCGAGGATTTGTTGTCCACACAGCTGATATCCTCATTCTAAATCCTTGTTTCGGTGCACGTTTAGCATCCGCATCGAACAGTTCCAATCACAGGATTGATCATGCTCTGCAGTGTGCTGTTAGAGGGATGAGGTTTTAGTCCCACATTGCTAATTTTCAGAACATACAAGCCTACTTAATAGCGTCACTTCGCAAGTTAGTTGTGTTCGTAGAAAGGAGAGACGGTTGGCATCTCCCCTGACAGGGACGGGAACGACCTTCGGGTCTACCTGTTAACACAGACGGTTAAGGCTACCCGCCTCGGCGGATCTTACCCAATTTTTTTTCTGCGTCCGACGCCTTACGCTAACCCTTCATGTGCCGGTGCTTGAACGGTTCGCCGCAACGAGGCTCCCGTCTTTTAGCCGTCGCCACGACTTCACAGTACGGAGTCCAACATGACCGCCGTTCGTCGTTTTAGTTCTTCTCACATCAATTTTTTTCTGCGTCGGACGCCTTACGCTAACCTTTCATGTGCCGGTGCTTGAACGGTTCGCCGCAACGAGGCTGCCGTCGCCACGACTTCACAGAACGGAGTCCAACATGACCGCCGTTCGTCGTTTTAGTTCTTCTCACATCAATTTTTTTTCTGCGTCGGACGCCTTACGCTAACCTTTCATGTGCCGGTGCTTGAACGGTTCGCCGCAACGAGGCTGCCGTCTTTTAGCCGTCGCCACGACTTCACAGAACGGAGTCCAACATGACCGCCGTTCGTCGTTTTAGTCCTTCTCACATCAATTTCCCGCGGTGAACGGTCAAGGCGTCGACCCCTTCCACCTGCAATCTCTCGTCGTATATACATGACACACGTTTCTGCGTGGAAGAGGCTGATGAGGCACGAAACGATGGCTCTGCTCGCCGGAAACAATGGAAACACGTCTACGATCTCCACGACGCTTCTGGTGCTCGTTATCTGCAACCTCTTCCTTCTTCTCACGAAGATCGAAGCGTCGCCGGGCAAAGCGAAGCAGTTCGAGCCCCTCAGCTTCCTCGGCTCAAGGCTGTCGGCGATGGCGATGGCCTACTTGTCGACAGCCACGTACGCGGGGAAGCACCACCACTCCCACTCCCCCGGCGAGCTCCTCTCCAGCATGCTGTCGACATGGCGGAGGCCGGCGATCACTCTGGCGTACGTCGAGCTCTTCGCCACGGCCTCGGCTTCCCTGCTGTTGGCGCTCAGAGCCTTTGCGGGGGCCGCCGGGGAAGCTGCGCCGGAAGCGCTGGTGATTTCTGGCTCCCTGGCTCTGCTGTCCTGCCTCGGGCCGGTCGTCTTTGCGCACTCGGAGATCGCTTGTAGGCTGAGCCTGGTGGTTGCAGTGGCGGAGGAGGATTTCGAAGGGATGAGTGCACTTGCAAGAGCAGAGCAGCTCGTGAAGGAGAAGAAGCTACACGGGTTTGTTCTGACCGCAGCATTAGGACTCGCAGAGCAAGCGGTGCAGACGGTGTTTGGGTGCAACGACGACCGTGCTTGGGGTATTGGGACTCTGCTATTTGCTGGTCCAGTTCTCGTCATGGTCAAGTTTGTCACCTACTTTTTGTACACCATGTTCTATTTTGAGTGCAAGAAAGGGCATGCAAAAGAGAAGAGATCGATCTAAAGGCTTGGCCTTGTAACTTCATCTTCTATCTTCCTCCAAGAAAGGACAATGAGCTGGTGCAAGTTGCTAGTCTCCAATTATAAAATCTGCTAAAAGTCAACTCTTTCGCTTTCACCTATTTGATGCTCAGAAAAATTCAATTTTGGAAGCAGTGGAACAAGTCAGATCTTCTCTTCTTCCTCATCTGCTCTCTTTTACCCATTCTTATCCCCTACATCAAAGCACGGACCTTAAAAGGCCTCCCTTCAACACTGACACAAGGCAAACTGAGACGTGGTGATGTGAGCTGCTTTCCTGCAACGATGGCGAAACCATGTAAGTTCCCTGGGACCTCCACGATTCTGTGGGAGGCCCTCAGAATCCCCTTCCGAAACCCGAACCTCATCCTTCCCATCCTCATCCTAACCCTCGTGTCTTCTTCCTCCTCCCTCCTCTTCTTGGGAGACAGCCTCTCCATGTTATTTTTCTCAAGACCCATCTGCAGCCGAGTCACGGATCTCTTTAGCCTCCTTGCACATGTCGAAGGGCTTAGCATTCCGCAGTGGATCTTGCTGACCCTTCTCTTCATCGTCATCTCTTCGCTAACGACTGCAACCATCCATGCGACTGCCATGGCATACACCGGGAAGCACCCGGCAACACCAAGCGATGTCATCCTGAAGACGAGACATACATGGAAAGGGTCTCTTGTGACCCAAATCTGCATCACCATCCTGCATCTGTGCTTCGTCCTGTCAACAGACCCCGTAATTATTGGTCTGGCAATCATCTCAAATGATTCAAAGCTGCTGACTCTGTTGCTCATCGTCGTATCCCTCCTGGCATTTTTTTATTACCTGTACGTTGCTATAGTTTTGCTGCTATGTCTCGTGGTATCGGCGATAGAGGATGAGTGCTCTGGAACAGAGGCGATGGGCAGGGCATTGGAGCTCTTCAGCAGGAGCAGGAAGCAAGGAGTGGTGATCGCTGTGCTCGTGGTCGCTGTCAGCAGTGTTGCCACTTTGGTGTCGGAGGTAGTCTATGCTGCTCATTCTGATGGAAGCCAGTTGTTGATTGGGTTCATCCATATAGGCAAAGATGTGGTGTTGAATTTGTTGATCTTAGCCACAAGTACAGTTCTCTACTATGAGTGCAAGAAGTGCAAAGGAGAGGAGAAGTTCATGGAGATGGATGGGCATATTGTAGATGCTAGTTTGCTTACTGATGCTTATGTTGATGTAGTAGAATTGCCATGAATGTGTTGTTTGTTGTATACATTAAGTCAAATTGTAAATGATATTGTTGCCAAAGTTACTGCATTTGTGTATTGACATTATACACCAAAACCAATGTATTGTGGCCAAAGTTACTGCATATATCACAACATAAGCAGCAAGAGTGTCTCTTAATATGTAGCTGGACAGAGTATATAACATCAAATGCCTGGTCAGGAATAGAGCCACTAGCTTGTAGGAATACAGGGCCGAAAAATTTTATATCAATGAAATACTTGGTTGATAAGCTATAACTCAGTATTCTTTAACCCAAAAAATTACTTGATGCCCACAAGTTCCACAAACATTCCTTTTCAGACAAAGCAGGAATGCCGATGATGTCATGTATTTGTTTTGACACAGCATCCAAATCATGTATTTAAACTCGCGGAATTCCAGAAGGTCATTTGGCACAGACAGATTAACCTCTAAAAAATAAGAGGACACGGGGGAGCGACAAGAATCGATTAGCCGCTACCTGATCCTCTTCAGAAATTTCACCTTCTCGAAGTCTGGAGTGGCATACCCCTTTTCGATCTCCCAAGCAAGATGAGACATGGAATTGAATGATGACTTGGCTCCCTTTTCATCTGAAACTTCTCTAGGGAAAGGAATTCTGGCTGCAAATACTGCTTCCTCTGAATAAATAAATAAGTCGAACCCTAGTCGGTCGACCCATATCAACTTCGTGCCTGCTACCTGCCAACATGGTGAAATCACAGGTGTAAAGATGTATATTTTCAGGGTAGCTGTATAATTTTTCACAGTCGTGCCAACTTAAGGAAAAATGATCCACTTGAATATCAAGTAAGTTGAGGTACTTAAACCAAAATAACAATTTCAAATGTGCATACTTCATGGCACCAATCGAGCCAATTTCTTACGGGCATACTGAGGCTCACACCCCTGTAACATGTCACACAGTCAATGCCAGAGGGCGTTGTCACCCTGCCAGCACATAATCTGCCTCTTGTGCAACTATGGAATAAATCAGCTCATCATGTAACAAAGGCATGCATCAGCAATTCAAGAAGGTAAGCACGATAAATCAGCATGCCAGCAAACAGACCTAACACACATTTGATACTTAAATTTAACCTAATTACTTAAATATAATGTGCAGTTCACAACTGCATTTTCCTTGGCCTTTCATTTTTCAGATGTTGAACAGAGAATATATTGGGAACATATACAGCTGACATAAAGTAGGTTAACTACCAAAAGTGAGCATTGCAACCCTCAACTGGGCTCATGGTGCTTCCTAACTTGCAAGACATAAGAGGTAAAAGGTAGATAATCTTCCAAGAGGAAATAGCGCAACGATATTGCTAGCTGTAGCTCAGCAACAATTTTCACACACAAACACACAAAAAAAGGGGAAAAAAAATATTACTGCCATTGCTAGTTGTGTTACAACTTCACAATGATCGTAGATCGGAACACAAATCATGCATATCAATCATAAAATATAAAAGTAAATTTATCAGCCCATCTTTATGGATACAGACCAATGCAAACAGATACTAGCATACTCGTTCACTCTATTCAAAATATACAGATTATCTGATTTAGAAACTTTCGTTGGTTCTCTATTACATTGCAATTACACTAATATTTAACTGAAAAAGCTTGCCCATGAAATGACTGGTGGAGTGACAATCAAACTGACTAACTAGCTTTGACTATACAAGTAAGAAAAACGGTTGCAAGACTTTTACATCCAAGCCAAAAGACATAAACAAAGGATAAAGACAAAAAATTGAAGAAACTTTGGCATCTAAAAATTCACACCTGAAACCCTGGTTCCACATAAACATTGCATAACCCTCGGACGTCTTCAACATGTTTGGAATTCATCTCATCAACAATCTTTTCAGCAAAATTACGTAGAGGATCAGGTTCCGCATTTGAGTATTCTGAGGAGGTCACCCATATGCCATCCTGGAAAGATGATATATAAAACAGGTGCTAGGAATTAAAGAATGTAGATGATCAACGATGTCACTTAGCTGGAAAGCAGACTCAAGAACATCAAGGACTTAGTGACCAACAGAACCAATTAGGCATCGACATTTACAGAGAACACATGAGAATCTGGTAAAGATACCAAAGATTTACATCCAAAAAAGTGAAAGTAATGACATGTTTGTATATACTAATCTCCAACCTTTTTGTGAATATACTCATGCACATAATCTAAACCAAAAATTTCTCCATTGAAACAGTTTAAAGTGCATCATGCCCAACTTTATGGAATAAAGCAATGAAGAAGAATAAGATACCCAAGCAGACACTAATACACATCTTAGAATCAGTGGGCAAGATGCCCAAGGCAACATAATTTTCATCATTGGGACTTAGTCATGAGATATGACCACAATAATTTCCATGCTGGTTCAAGAAAATTACCAAAAGGACAGCAGTCATACCTCCTTCAAATCTTCAAGTTGAAGCACCTTCTCTACAGAAATTAGATAAATAAGATCTTCCCCCAGCTCTTCTGCATATTTCTTCTCCCATTTTGCACGAAGCCTCTGTACAATGCCATTCAATTATCTAGACAAATAAGTTTCATGGAACTCAACAGAGGGAAGGAAAAATGGCATAAGCAAACTTAAAAAACAAGTCAGCAAACAAGAATGCATGACGATTAGCACAAGATTAACCATCTTACTCCTATGATCACAGGGAGAGTAAACATAGATTACCTTCAGAAGAAATGCATCATCGGGTTTACTCAGGCTTCCAAGTAACGTGCATTGTGGAGTGCGTGACCCAGTTTGCTCAAACTGCTCCCAGAAAATGGCACAACATATGCATCAGAAACTCCATAGTGTTTATAGCACTACACTTTACACATTAAACTATTAAAACATAACTCGACCCAAAAACATAACAAAAAGCCTAACTTTTCTCTTCCAAAGAGCACATTAGGGCTAGTGTGCCCTAAAGTAACCGAATCACTCATATCACAAGTCATAGCATAACAAGTGAATCCAAGTGTTAACAGGAAGCCCATAAAAATTGAAACTTGAAGAAAGATAAGATTTGGGAGCTCGAGATACTACACATGCGCACGCACGCTCATAGGCACAAGGAACCAAATTACTGAATTATAAGCCACTCGAAAGCCAATAAAGATCCGAACTTGAACCTGAACATGGAAGGTGGATAGGCCATCAATTGTGAAGAGCCTCTCGGGCTGGTTTAAGCAAACGGCAGGGGTGCCCTGAGCATCAACGACGAAGCGGGCGCCGATGGCGAGGGGCCAGCCGTCGGTGGACAGCGAGGAAAAGGTGCCAGTGGAGGAGAGCTCCATGATGGTTCTGGAAACCTCAGCGGGGGACGGGTTCGCCCGGGTGTTCTCCCCGTCCTTGGGAGGTGCCTCGGTCGAAACGGAGACAAGAGAGCATCCGGGGAGGTGGGGAGAGGAAGAGGAGGGGCGGGAGGAGATCCGGAGGGGTGGGATCTGGTGGGGAGAGGAGAGAATAGGCTTCTTTGGGAGGGAGAGAGAGGGAAGAGGCAAGGGAATGGCGGGGGAGAGCAGCGCGTGGGGAAGCAGCGGCATGCTGCCGAGGGAGAGAGGAGGGCAAAGAGGATTGGGGAGGAGGTGAAGCGTTGGTGAGGTTGTTGGTCCCAATTGGAGACGATGAGAGGGGAAAAGGAAGACGATATGGTGGACCCTGACTCCGCTGAAAACGGAGGTGGTTCGCCTGTCGATCGCCGAGTCAACTCGGTCTCCCTGTGACTCGTGCCAATTGCGATCAAACCCGTGGGTCAAACAGTATCAGCTCGGACCCGACTCGTTTGAGATGCTCCCCACCCAACGCGATCGAGTCTCAACTCGGACGATCGGTTTGGCCCTGGTGGTGTTCTACTAAAAATAGGAGCACGACGATTAATAAGATTCGTTCCATCACCAAAGCAAGCAGCAGAATGAGAAAAAAGGTATAGTTTGCGCCCCGGTCATGTCACGACTAACGTCACACCACGCTACCGCTAGATCAGCAAGAGGAGCACTCCCACGCGCTAAGTCAGGATCCGTACCAAGGCATTCTTCGATACATCCCATCCCGGAAAGCTCGGGACGACGTCGTATGGTGTCGTTCCGTGCATTCCGGGACGGCCGCCGCACAAAGGTACCTCCTCGCCCCTCGAGGATCGGGCGCCACGCCAAACCCGCGTACGGTCGACCCTCGTACAGCAGTATAAAAACCCCAGGCCGGCATCTGGCCAGGGGGGAACCACCTCATACAGAGAACCAAGCACTAACTTACTTGTGGAGGGGCCAAAGTCGGTAACCACCCGACGAGGGCCTTCTGTGCAGGAGAGCAGCCACCCCTCGAGGCACGAGCGTCCTGACCGAGAGACGCCAACCAACATCCCGACGCCAACATCCCGACCTGCGGTCGATTAACCTCGGCGACCCGTTCGGTCGACCATTGACTCCCGACATCGACCCGTGGACCATACCGTGCTGACTCATCAGCCACGGCACATCAGTTCACCAACACTTTTGGCGCTAGGAGGGCCATGTCGCAGGAGCACCCCGCAGGAGTTCCCCCCGAGGGAGAACCACCGGCCAGCCACCTCCCTTCCAAACTCGGGGATCAGCCCCTCCTCGTCCTTAGAGACGGGGGGATCCCGACCTCGATGTCAGATCGCTACTGGTGTCTGTTTAATGATCTGGGGTTTTCTCCCCTCGGATATACCACAGAACCCTCGGTCGTTTCACCCAAGGCGTTCCTCGGCTTGGCCAAGCAAGTACAAGCCTTGGCGGGAATGATGCAGACGATTGTCCCGCTCATGCCACATATTATGCAACTAGCAGCTCCCCCGACCGACCCGATGCAGCAAAGGCCGAGCAAAGAGCAACTCGGGATGGGAGAAGTCTGAGAGCAGACAATAAATTGGAGAGGCCTACCCGAGCAAAGCACGCCCACACCCTGTCGGATCGCTCCATCTCGTCCCGAACCCGATACCATAACATTGGACTCGGCGGATGACTCATTCAGAATCCAATTGTCCATGGTCAACCGACGCCTGGATGAGTTCCAGGGCGAATTCCAGAAGTCGCGGGGTGATTCGGGCAAGGGCAGCTCAGATGGATCCCCCTTTGCTCAGGAAATATATGACAAGCCTGTACCACTCAACTTCAGGCTATCAACGTTGGAAACGTACGACGGTGGCTCCAACCCTGCGGAACATGTCGCCGCGTTTCGGGCTCAGATGGCCCTTTACGGCACCTCCGATGCCCTGATGTGTCGGGCATTCCCGACTACCTTCAGAGGACCAGCACGAGCATGGTTCAGCCGACTGCGCCCGTTCTCGGTCTCATCCTTCGATCAGCTCACAAGGGAGTTTAAGTAAAACTTCCTAGCCAGCATGCGACCCAAGCCTTCCATCGCCACCCTGTTAGCGTTATCCCAACGTGAAGATGAATCGCTCTCCCAATTCGTGGCACGCTTTGCCACTGAGATCCGGGGATTCCCGGACGCTCACCCTTCTTTGATCATGCAGGCGTTTCTGATGGGCTTGAGACCCTTGAGATTCTTCTGGTCGCTGATTGAGAAGCCGCCCGTGACCATCCCCGAATGCTACAGCACGCCAACCAGTACATCGCTGCCGAAGCCTTAATGGCGAGGAGGCGCGAGGATAATAAGAGGCCGAAAATGGAGCAGGCCCAAGGAGTAGCTTTGGTGCCACCAATGCAGCCTTACAGGAGGCCCGACCGACCCGAGCTGTTACTCCCAAGGCCCTTGCCTCTGCCTCTGAACACGTCTCGTACTGAGATCTTTCTCCAGATCAAGGAGAAAGGTCTCTTACGACAACCCAATCCCCTGAAGGCTACTCACAAGGACTGATCTAAATATTGCAGGTTCCATTGGGACTACGACCATGATACGGAAGACCACCGTGACCTCCAAAATCAAATCGAGGAATTAATCCGAAGAGGTCACCTCGGGCGCTACCTTAAGGAACCAGGAGAAGCAACTCCGCGCCCCAAGGGTCTTGTCGAGAGGTAGATCGACGTCATTACCGGTGGACCGACTGCCAACGGCAGCAGCTCGACGGCAAGGAAGGCTCACGCCCGCAGCACAGTGGAAAAATGCCCCCGACTCGAGTTCGAGCCCAAAATCACTTTTGGAACCGAGGAGGTCGAGTGCTCCCACCACGATGACGCTTTGGTGATCTCCATCCTGATCGCCAACGCTCAGGTCAAAAGAGTATTGGTCGACACCGGGAGCTCTATCGACATGTTGTACCTCGACGCTTTCAAGAAGTTCGACTTAACCAATGAGGACCTCACCCCCATGAACTCAGCACTCACCGGATTCACCGGAGATTTCATCTCCCCGGTCGGGACCACCACCCTCCCTATCACCATCGGGGAAGAGCCAAAAGCTAAGACAACAATGACTACCTACATGGTAGTCGATCTACCCTCAGCCTACAACATCATCCTCAGTCGTCCGACCCTCAACAAACTGAAAGCAGTAGTTTCCACAATTCCACCTACCACCGGCCATCAAATTTCCAATTTTGGCAGGGGTTGGGGAATCCCGAAGTGATCTGGGAGAATCAAGACGGTGCTACCTTACAACGGTTACTCTCCCGGAGAAGTCACTCCCCCGTCAAGTCCCGAATCCCTGTGGGGAAGGCATGACACCAACGCACTTGGAGCCCCCTAAGCAACTCACCAAAGTACCCCTGAAGAGGAACCAACCCGATTTGATCATGAAAATCGGGACGACACTCCCCGAAGCAAACCAGCTCTAACTCATCGATTTCCTGAAGGAAAATGCCAATGTGTTTGCGTGGTCCTCAAGGGAGATGCCCAGAATCGACCTAGGGGTGACCCAGCACCACCTCAACATCCACCCTGAGGCTAGGCCGGTGAAGCAAAAGCCGAGGAAGTTCGCTCCCAACCGACAAAAGGCGATCAGTGATGAGGTCGATCGCCTTAAAGAGGTAGGATTTATAACCGAGGTGAAATACCCTCGGTGGTTGTCGAATATAGTCCTCGTTAAGAAACCCAATGAAAGCTGGAGGATATGTGTTGACTACACCGACCTCAACCGAGCATGCCCCAAAGATTGCTATCCACTCTTGAGAATAGATTAGCTGGTCGATGCCACCGCAGGCTACGAACTCCTTATGTTTATAGACGCATTCTCGGGCTACAACCAGATCTGGATGGCATCACAAGACCAAGGGAACACTGCCTTCATCACCGACAGAGGAGTGTATTGCTACAAAGTGATGTCTTTCGACCTGAAAAACATCGAGGCGACTTACCAAAGAATGGTCGACAAGTTGTTTAAGCAACAGCTTGGGAGGAACATGGAAGTGTACGTATACGACATGATCGTAAAGAGAAAGACAGCAAGCACACATCTGGCCGACCTGACGGAGACATTCTAAACGCTCAAGCGGTTCAACATGCGCTTGAATCCCTCGAAGTGCGTCTTCGGGGTCAGCTCGGGAAAATTCCTCGGGTTGGTCATCCACTAGAGAGGAAAAGATGGCAACCCGGAAAAAAGTTCAAGCCATAACAGAGATGCAGCCTCCCCGCTTGATCAAGGAGGTGCAGTGCCTCACAGGAAAACTGGTGGTGCTTAGCAGGTTCGTGTCGTGATCAGGCGACAAGTGCCTCACCTTCTTTCGGGCTCTTCGACAGGCCGACAGCTTTGCATGGACCTCGGAATGTCAGGAAGCCTTCGAAAAGCTAAAGGCGTGCCTCGCTTGATTGCCCCGACTCGCCTCACCCAAGCCAAGCGAGGTCCTCAGTCTTTACCTTGCAGTTTCGGCACAGGTGATCAGCTCGGTGCTAACTCGAGAAGCACCACCAACACAGCAACCTGTATATTATGTCAACCACGTTTTCGTCGGGCTCGAGGTACGGTACTCCCCGATCAAGAAGCTGACCCTCGCACTAATGAAAAAGGCCCGAAAGCTACAACCGTACTTTTAAGCCCACACGATCAAAGTGATAACTGACTAACCATTGTGGCAAATCCTCTCCAAGTTCGACGCATCGGGTAAGATGCTGCGATGGTCAATCGAGCTCAGCGAATTTGACGTTCAATACGCTCCCAAAATGGCCATCAAAGCCCAGGTATTGGCCGACTTCATCTCCGAACTAACTCATAAAGATCGTGCTGTTGGACATGTGCACAGCAAGAGCACGTGGACCCTGTATGTGGACGACTCGGCCACTGCTGAAGAGGTCGGGGTCGGACTTATCCTCAAAAGCCCGTCCGGAGAAACCTATAAAAGATCACTCCGGTTACAATTCCGGGCCACCAACAATGAGGTCGAGTACGAGGCACTACTCCACGGACTGCACCTCGCCCTTGAGATGCATGTGGGCAACGTCGAGGTTTTCAGCGACTCCCAGTTGATGACGGGACACGTCAACGGGAGCTACGAAGCCCGAGATCCAACGATGGCGCTATACCTGACGGAAGCAAGACGGCTCACCCGTCGCTTCAACCGCCTCTCGGTCACAAGGGTACCTCGGGCGCAGAACGCACAAGTCGATGCTTTGGCCAGGTTGGCCTCCGTTTGCAGCCTGGAAGCAATCCTGGCAACTGAATCCATAATGGCGTCGACCATGCCAACCCACGACGTCGCTGAAACAGAGGTCTAGCCGAATTGGATGGAAGAAATCCTCTGTTTCAAGGACGGGACGCAGCTCGACGACCCAACGGTCGCGCGACTACTGTGGACCCAAGCCTTGTACTGCGAGGTCGGTGGAAAGTTGTACCAGAGAGCCTTCTCTTAACCCCTCCTGCGTTGTCTCGCGCCACCAGAGGTCAAGACGGTTCTTGCCAAACTCCACGAGGGGATCTGCGAGGAGCACATCGGGGGCCGAACCTTGGCCTTCAAAATCCTCAGATAGGAATTCTACTGGCTGACCATGCGTTAAGACACCCTATCATACGTACAGTGGTGCCAATAATGTCAAAGGCACGCCTGGTTGCAACCGGCATATCAACGTTTTGATCCTCCGGCAGGTCGGCGAACGGGTTCGACTCTAGTTCCAGGTCTGGGTACCTCGCACGAAAGTGAGCAAAGGCAACCCGATACTCGAACTCATACGTCACCCGCCCTGACCTCTGCAGGCCACGCTCGAACCAGGGAGACGACTTGTACTCGACGATCGCCCCCTTGATCTTCTCGGGCAGCACTATGCGCTCCTTCAGAATCTCCTCGGCGGCCCAAGAAGAAGACATGGCGGATTCGACGTCCCGGGAGAGGGTCAGCAGCTCATCGTCGAGCGTCTGAACATGGGCTCGACTTTCCTTTAGCTCAGCCTTCAGACGATTCACCTCTTCCTCTAGGTCCGAGGCATGCCGTTCGACCGTGGTGACGACCTCCAAGCTAGATTCGCTCTTCAGCTCCCCGAGCTCCCGACGGAGATCGGAGTTAACGTCCCATAGACGCTCGATCACCCTTCCGGCATCATAAACACGATCGATCAGCGCCATGGTGTAATGCTGGCCCTGCACGAATATTGGCGTTAGAATCCATATGCAGAAGGAAGAATCGAACGAGGGAAGAGTTCCACTACTTACACACACAAATGACTTGGCCGCTCGGTCCATCAACACCACCGAGGAGCAGTAGAGCTCCATTGCCAGCACCGGGTGGTGCAACCCCCGGGTAAACTCCTGAGCGGCCAGCCCATCGGCCCAGATCCAATTGTCGACCTTGAGGTTCACCCACCGTGAGGCGTAAGGAGTCCTCGGCTCCCCTACGAGGAGGTCGGCCATGCTCAAGGCCTGAAATTGCTCGCCCTCGATCCGAGGCCGGACGCGACACAAGTCCCACATCGACTTCGGACGCGCCAATAGCCTCCTCGAGGGGTCACAACCGGACAATCTGACCGCCCCCTTTCCCTTCGCGCTCCTCGAGCCCTCGCCTTGAGGAGCGGCTCTGGACGACTCTGGGGCAGCACTTGCACGAGCAAATGAGCTTGCGTGCACCTTCCGAGTCCCAATTTTTGCCCTCTTTTGCGGGCGACTTGCCCCCGGAGACCCCGGCGTCCTCCTTGGCATGCCCTAGACGAAGAGGAAGACGGAGACATCCCAATCTCAAGGTTAGGAGGAAGGAGCCAAGGCATGGAACGGAAGGCTGAGCAATGTAGCAGCAACTGCTCTGGGAGGAGCTTATAAAGGGGAGGCAAATCCACCACGAAACGACGTTTGAGCTTCTTGAGGGAAGAGATGATCGCAACATTTAAAACCCACCATGACTCCTTGGATTCCCCCAGATTCTTTAGTCTCGGAGCTACCACCAAAAGACTGCGCGTGACAAGAGGTCTCCTGCCAGAAGCAGCTCGTGACGAGAGATCTCCGGCCAGAAACCGCTCGTTAAAGGAAACATCCCGCCAGAACCTACATCGCTCCACTTGGCATGCCACGTGACGCGATAGCACGCGCGTGCGCCCCGACGCACCACCCAGAGCCTCGCCAGTACTAAACCTGAGCCCGAGATCAGTCACTCGGCCAATAGGTCCAGTCTTTACCCGAGTCGCACAGCTCAACCCCCCGACATGTGACTCGCCAGTCCAGAACCTGAGCCCGAGACCAGTCACTCAGCCAACAGGTCCAATCTTTACCCGAGTCGCGTAGCTCGGTCCCCTGACTAGCGACTCGCTAGTTCTAAACCTGAGCCCGGGATCAATCACTCGGCCAACAGATCTAGTCTTTACAATAGTCACATAGCTCGGTCCCCCAACTTGTGACTCGCCAGTGCAGAACATGAGCTCGAGATCAGTCACTCGGCCAATAGGTCTAGTCTTTGCTTGAGTCGCGCAGCACGGTCCCCAGTCTTGCGACTCGCTAGTCCTAAACCTGAGCCAGAGATCAGTCACTCGGCCAACAAGTCTAGTCTTTGTCCGAGTCGCGCAACTCGATCCCCCGACTTGTGACTTGCCAGTCCTAAACCTGAGCCCAAGATCAATCACTCGGCCAAAAGGTCCAGTCTTTGCCCAAGTCGTGCAGCTCGGTCCCCCGACTTGCTACTCGCCTGTCCATAACCTGAGCCCGAGATCAGTCACTCGGCCAACAGGTCCAGTCTTTGCCCGAGTCGCGCAGCTCGGTCCCCCGACTTGTCCTAAACCTGAGCCCGAGATTAGTCACTCGGTCAACAGGTCCAGTATTTGCCCGAGTCGCACAGCTCGATCCGCCAACTTGTGACTCGTCAGTCCTAAACCTGAGCCCGAGATCAATCACTCGACCAACAGGTCTAGTTTTTGCCCGAGTCGCACAGCTCGACCCCCCAACTTGCGACTCGCTAGTCCAGAACCTGAGCCCGAGATCAGTCACTTGGTCAACAGGTACAGTCTTTACCCGAGTCGCGCAGCTCGATGCCCCGACTTGCTACTCACCAGTCCTAAACTTGAGCCCGAGATCAGTCATTCAGCCAACAGGTCCAGTCTTTACCCAAGTCGCGCAACTCGGTCCTCTGACTTGCGACTCACCAGTCCAGAACCTGAGCCCGAGACCAGTCACTCGGCCAACATGTTCAGTCTTTGCCCGAGTCACGCAGCTCGGTCCCTCGACTTGCGACTCACCAGTCCTAAACCTGAGCCAGAGATCAGTCACTTGACCAACAAGTCCAGTCTTTGCCCTAGTCACACAGCTCGATCCCCTGACTTGTGACTCGCCAGTCTTAAACCTGAGCCCGAGACCAGTCACTCGGCCAACATGTTCAGTCTTTGCCCGAGTCACGCAGCTCAGTCCCCCGACTTGCGACTCGCTAGTCCTAAGCCTGAGCCCGAGAATAGTCACACGGCCAACAGGTCCAGTCTCTGCCCGAGTCGCGCAGTTGGGTCCTCGACTTGCGACTCGCCAGTCCTAAGCCTGAGCACGAGATCAGTCACTTGGACAATAGGTACAGTCTTTACCCGAGTCGCGCAGCTCGATGCCCCGACTTGCTACTCGCCAGTCCTAAACTTGAGCACGAGATCAATCACTCAGCCAACAGGTCCAATCTTTACCCAAGTCACGCAACTCGGTCCCCTGACTTGCGACTCGCCAGTCCAAAACCTGAGCCTGAGATCAGTCACTCGGCCAACATGTCCAGTCTTTGCCCGAGTCACGCAGCTCGGTCCCTCGACTTGTGACTCGCCAGTCCTAAACCTGAGCCCGAGATCAGTTACTCGGCTAACAGGTCCAGTTTTTGCTCGAGTCGCATAGCTCGGCCCCCCGACTTGCGACTCGCCAGTCCAGAACCTAAGCCCGAGATCAGTCACTCGGTCAACAGGTCCAGTCTTTGCCTGAGTCGCGCAGCTCGATCCCCCGACTTGCTACTCGCTAGTCCTAAACTTGAGCCCGAGATTAGTCACTCAGCCAATAGGTCCAGTCTTTACCCAAGTCGCGCAACTCAGTTCCTTGACTTACGACTCGCTAGTCCAGAACCTGAGCCCGAGATCAATCACTCGGCCAACATGTCCAGTCTTTGCCCGAGTCACGTAGCTCGGTCCCTCGACTTGAGACTTGCCACTCCTAAACCTGAGCCCGAGATCAGTCACTCGACCAACAAGTCCAGTCTTTGCCCTAATCACGCAGCTCCGTCCCCTGACTTGTGACTCGCCAGTCCTAAACCTGAGCCCGAGATCAATCACTTGGCCAACAGGTCCAGCCTCTGCCTGAGTCGCGTAGCTCAGTCCCCCGACTTGTGACTCACTAGGCCTAAGCTTGAGCCCGAGATCAGTCACACGGCCAACAGGTCCAGTCTCTGCCCGAGTCGCGCAGCTGGGTCCTCGAATTGCGACTCGCCAGTCCTAAGCCTGAGCTCGAGATCAGTCACTCGGACAATAGGTCCAGTCTTTGCCCGAGTTGCGCAGCTCGGTCCCCCGACTTGCTACTCGCCAGTCCTAAACTTAAGCCCGAGATTAGTCACTCCGCCAACAGGTCCAGTCTTTACCCAAGTCGCGCAACTCGGTCCCCTGACTTGCGACTCGCTAGTCCAGAACCTGAGCCTGAGATCAGTCACTCGGCCAATAGGTCCAGTCTTTACCCAAGTCGCGCAACTCGGTCCCCTGACTTGCGACTCGCCAGTCCAGAACCCGAGCCCGAGATCAGTCACTCGGCCAATAGGTCCAGTCTTTGCCCAAGTCACGCAGTTCGGTCCCTCGACTTACGACGCGCCAGTCCTAAACCTGAGCCCGAGATCAGTCACTCGGCCAATAGGTCCAGTCTTTGCCCTAGTCACGCAGCTCGGTCCCCTGACTTGTGACTCGCCAGTCCTAATCCTGAGCCCGAGATCAGTCACTTGGCCAACAGGTCCAGCCTCTTCCCGAGTTGCACAGCTTAGTCCCCCGACTTGCGACTCGCCAGTCCTAAGCCTGAGACCGAGATCAGTCACATGACCAACAGGTCCAGTCTCTGCCCGAGTCGTGCAGTTGGGTCCTCGACTTGCGACTCGCCAGTCATTAGCTTGAGCTCGAGATCAGTCACTTGGACAATAGGTCCGGTCTTTGCCCGAGTCGCGCAGCTCGGTCCCCCGACTTGCTACTCGCCAGTCCTAAACTTGAGCCCGAGATCAGTCACTCAGCCAACAGGTCCAGTCTTTACCCAAGTCGCGCAACTCGGTCCCTTGACTTGCGACTCGCCAGTCCAGAACCTGAGCCCGAGATCAGTCACTTGGCCAAGAGGTCCAATCTTTGCTCGAGTCACGCAACTCGGTCCCTCGACTTTCGACTCGCCGGTCCTAAACCTGAGCCCGAAATCAGTCAATCGGCTAACAGGTCCAGTTTTTGCCCGATTCGCACAGCTCAGTCCCCTGACTTGCGACTCGCCAATCCAGAACCTGAGCCCGAGATCAGTCACTCGACCAACAGGTCTAGTCTTTGCCCGAGTCGCACAGCTCGGTCCCATGATTTGCGACTCGCCAATCCTAAACCTGAGCCCGAGATCAGTCACTCGGCCAACAGGTCCAGTCATTACCCAAGTCGTGAAACTCGGTCCCCCGACTTGCGACTCGCTAGTCCAGAACCTGCGCTCGAGATCAGTCACTCGGCCAACAGGTCCAGTCTTTTCCCGAGTCGCGCAACTCGATCCCTCGACTTGCGACTCGCTAGTCCTAAACCTGAGCCCGAGATCAGTCACTCGGCCAACAGGTCCAGTCTTTGCCCGAGTCGCGCAGCTCGGTCACCTGACTTGTGACTCGCCAGTCCTAAATCTGAGCCCGAGATTAATCACTCGGCCAACAGGTCCAGCCTCTACCAAAGTCATGCAGCTCGGTCCCTCGACTTGTGACTCGCCAGTCCTAAGCTTGAGCCCGAGATCAGTCACTCGGCCAACAGGTCTAGTCTGTGCCCGAGTCACGCTGCTCGGTCCCTCAACTTGCGACTCGCAAGTCTAAAATCTGAGCTCGAGATCAGGCACTCGGCTAATAGGTCCAATCATTGCCCTCGTGCAGCTCGGTCCCCCAACTTGCGACTCGCCAGTCCTAAACCTGAGCCCGAGATCAGTCACTCGGCTAATTGGTCCAGCCTCTGCCCAAGTCACGCAGCTACGTCCCCCGACTTGCGACTCACCAATCTTAAACTTGAGCCCGAGATCAGTCACTCGGCCAACAGGTCCAATCTCTGCTCGAGTCGTGCAGCTCGGTCCCCTGACTTGCGACTCGCCAGTCCTAAACCTGAGCCCGAGATCAGTCACTCGGACAACTGGTCCAGTCTTTGCCCGAGTCGCACAGCTCGATCCCCCGACTTGCGACTCGGCAATCCAGAACCTGAGCCCGAGATCAGCCACTCAGCCAACAGTTCCAGTCTTTACCCGAGTCGCGCAGCTCGATCCCCCAACATGCGACTCGCCAGTCCTAAACCTGAGCCCGAGATCAATCACTCGGCCAACAGGTCCAGTCTTTGCCCGAGTCGCGCAGCTCGGTCCCCCGACTTACGACTCGCCTGTCCATAACCTGAGCCTGAGATCAGTCACTCGGCCAACATGTCTAGTCTTTGCTAGATTCGCGCAGCTCGATCCGCCGACTTGCGACTCGTCAGTCCTAAACCTGAGCCTGAGATCAATCACTCGGCCAACAGGTCCAGTTTTTGCCCGAGTCGCACAGCTCGGCCCCCCGACTTGCGACTCGCCAGTCCAGAACTTGAGCCCGAGATCAGTCACTTGGTCAATAGGTCCAGTCTTTGCCCGAGTCGCGCAGCTCGATCCCCCGACTTGCTACTTGCCGGTCCTAAACTTGAGTCCGAGATCAATCACTCAGCCAACAGGTCCATTCTTTACCCAAGTTGCGCAACTCGATCCCCTAACTTGCGACTCGCCGGTCCAGAACCCGAGCTCGAGATCAATCACTCGACCAACAGGTCCAGTCTTTACCCGAGTCACGCAGCTCGGTCCCTCGACTTGCGACTCGCGAGTCCTAAACTTGAGCCCGAGATCAGTCACTCAACCAATAGGTCCAGTCTTTGCCCGAGTCGCGCAGCTCAGTCCCCCGACTTGCGACTCGCCAGTCCTAAACCTGAGCCCGAGATCAATCACTTGGCCAACAGGTCCAGCCTCTGCCCGAGTCGCGCAGCTCAGTCTCCCAACTTGCGACTCGCTAGTCCTAAGCCTGAGCCCGAGATCAGTCACACGGCCAACAGGTCTAGCCTCTGCCTAAGTCGCGCAGCTCGTTCCCCCGACTTGCGACTCGCCAGTCCCAAACCTGAGCCCGAGTTCAGTCACTCGGCTAATAGGTCTAGTCTATGCTCGAGTCGCGCAGCTCGATCCCCCGACTTGCGACTCGCCAGTCCTAAACCTAAGCTCGAGATCAGTCACTCGGCCAATAGGTCCAGCCTCTGCCCGAGTCGCGCAGCTACGTCCCCCGACTTGCGACTCGCCAGTCCTAAGCCTAAGCCCGAGATCAGTCACTCGGCTAACAAGTCCAGTCTCTACCTGAGTCGCGCAGCTCGGTCCCTCGACTTGCGACTCGCCGGTCCTAAACCTGAGCCCGAGATCAGTCACTCGGCCAACAGGTCCAGTCTCTGCCAGAGTCACGCAACTGGGTCCTCGACTTGCGACTCGCCAATCCTAAGCTTGAGCTCGAGATCAGTCACTCGGACAATAGGTCCAGTCTTTGCCCGAGTCGCGCAGCTCGGTCCCCCGACTTGCGACTCGCCGGTCCTAAACCTGAGCCCGAGATCAGTCACTCGGCCAACAGGTCTAGTCTTTGCCCGAGTCACGCAGCTCGGTCCCCCAACTTGTGACTCGCTAGTCCTAAACCTGAGCTCGATATCAGTCACTTGGCCAACATGTCCAGTCTTTACCCGAGTCACGCAGCTCGGTCCCCAGACTTGCGACTCGCCAATCCAGATCCTGAGCCCGAGATCAGTCACTCGGCCAACAGGTCTAGTCTTTGCCCGAGTTGCGCAGCTCGGTCCCACGACTTGCAACTCATCAGTCCTAAACCTGAGCCTGAGATCAGTCACTCGGCCAACAGGTCCAGTCTTTGCTTGAGTCACGCTGCTCGGTCCTTCGATTTGCGACTTGCCAGTCCTAAACCTAAGCCCGAGATCAGTCACTCGACCAACATGTCCAGCCTCTGCTCGAGTCACGCAGCTCGGTCCCCCAACTTGCGACTCACTAGTCCTAAGCCTGAGCCCGAGATCAGTCACTTGACCAACAGGTCCAGTCTCTGCCCAAGTCGCGCAGCTCGGTCCCTTGCAACTCGCTAGTCCTAAACCTGAGCCCGAGATCAATCACTCGGCCAATAGGTCCAGTCTATGCCCGAGTCGCGTAGTTCAATCCCTCGACTTGTGACTCGCCAGTCCTAATCCTGAGCCCGAGATCAGTCACTCGGCCAACAGGTCCAGTCTCTGCTCGAGTCGCGTAACTCGGTCCCTCGACTTGCTACTCGCTAGTCCTAAACCTGAGCCCGAGATCAATCACTCGGCCAATAGGTCCAGTCTCTGCCCGAGTCATGTAGCTCGGTCCCCCGACTTGCGACTCTCTAATCGAGAACCTAAGCCCGAGATCAGTCACTCGGCCAACAGTTCCAGTCTTTACCCGAATCGCATAGCTCCGTCTCCCGACCAGCGACTCGCCAATACCATCCTGATTGGGCCCAACCACCCGGCCAGCAGTTTCAATCCTTCCCAAAGCACGGGGCACCGCCCGCCAAGCAACCTCACGACGAGCCAGCCCGATTTCCCCTCACGAGCAATTAATACACTTGCGGCACTCCGACCCAGGGGCACCCCTCGCCCTCTTGCAAGGACCCCACGGCACACCTCGGTAAGGGGGGGGGGGAAGTGATAAAGTATATTTTGGGCCCTAGTCACGTCACGACCAATGCCACGCCACAGCCAGGTCAGCAAGAGGAGCACTCCCACGCGTCGCGCCAGGATCCGTACTAAGGCATTCTTCGATACATCCCATCCCGAAAAGCTCAGGATAATGTCGTATGGCGCCGTTCCGCACGTTCCAGGACGACGACTGCACAAAGGTACCTCCTCGCCCTTCGAGGATCGACCGCCACGCCAAACCCGCATACAACCGACCCTCATACAGTAGTATAAAAACCCCAGGCCAATATCTGGCCAGAGGGGAACCACCACGTATAGAGAACCAAGCACTAACTTACTTGTGGAAAGGCCAAAGTCGGTAACCATCCGACGAGGGCCTTCTGTGCACAAGAGTAGCCACCCCCCGAGACGCGAGCGTCCCGACCAAGAGACGCCAACCAACATCTCGACCTGCGATCGATCAACCTCGACTACCCGTTCGACCGATCATTGACTCCCGACATCGACCCGTGGACTAGGCCATGCTGAGTCATCAGCCACAACACAGTTCACCAACAAGATTAATTCAAATAATTAATCGGGTTCAAGAAAAAGTACGGATGAAATTGACGAGTAATCAACTCGCTATCATTCCAAATCAATCAAGCTTGTAAAAATAATAATATTTTATTAACACATTTTTCTAAACCAATAATCAATTTCAACACCACTCACATGTAAAGGAAATCTTTTTCCCCTTTCGATAGAAGGAAAAGAAATCATCAAAGTCTTCGCAACATAAATATGCTTACACTAAATGAGAACTGTATTGAGATCATAACATCAAACTTCTATAAATTAGGCAAAAACCTTCAGTCAAGCAATAACCTGCTTTAATCATCCTCCAATATCTTATACCAATCGTAACTCCGAAGAAAAGAAACATTACCCCAGAAACTTTTCTTACTTGCTTTGCGTCACCTGATCTGGAGAGGCGACATCACCAGAGAAAACTTCTGCGGCGATTATGTAAACCTAAATTGCAAGGTTCAATCCCAAAGGCATCTCTCAATATCATGAAATCAATTCGTATGTGACAACACCAACAAGCGTCCTACAGCGTGGGTGAAGCTAAATAATTCTCTAGAGACAGATGCATATTATTAAGAATAAACGGGTGGAATACTTTTCACTAATTCCGATGAATAAACTGACGTAAGCATAGGATTAATCAGAGTCAGACGAGTCAGCTGTTTCGGATTGGCGGACACTTCTCTTGGTTTTGTTGGACTTGGTTGGATAAGATGATGCTTCACCCTCGAAGGAGATAACTTGCGACTTGGCTAATCGTTCCTCCAGCTCTTCTGTACGGAAGTCATCGGTGCCTCCAAGCTCATCAAAACCAACCTGAAGCCCATTTCGAGGGGAACACATGTAAAACTAGTGCATTTTCAATGGTATTCAGTCATGGAAGTAGAAAATTATGCACCATTTACCACATAATCCTCAACTTTGGCATTCTTTACAAGAGCAAGAGTAGGTAGTACGGTGATCCTGAGCTTCTCAGTCAAGAAGGGACTTTTCTCAGCATGAATTTTCAGAAAGCGTGTCTCTATATGTTGCTTTGCAAGAATACTCAGATGCTTGTCCATCACCTGCAAACGTATACAACAGCCAACTTGTTTTTATACTAAAAAGGTATGTCCCGAAGTAATGAAGATACAGTATCACCTGTTTGAAGTGAAAATCTGACAAACAGATTAAACAGAAAATCTCAAGCCTGGACTCATTGAATAAATTAGTTATCACATCCAAAGTTCATCTTTCATGTAACCACACCCCAAGTGGACCAAGCAAAGAGTAGGACCTAATTGATGCCTTCTTGTAATCCCCCAAATAAATTAAATTCAGAATGAATCCAAATAAGAATAAGAAAAAGATATCTCATAATATATTTCCTTTTTCAATGAATTTTTTATGATAAGATAATTTTAAAAAGGGAGTTTGAATCCTAATCAAACTATATTAAATAGGAAATAACTGAAATTAAATAATTAATTATTAAATCTGATTATATTTTGATTAGAATCCTAACCCTAGCAAAACTCTCTCCCCTCTCCTATACAAGGATAAGGAAAGCCCTCCTTGTTCATCACAATGAAACAAGGTCCTAGCAGAAAGGCACGTGACGATCGTCGAAAAGGCAAGTTCTCCGACTCCTTCTATATAAATACTATCATGTAAATTTCACATTTTTATATTTAAACGATATAAAATCTATTTTTGATCTATTAGAAAATTCCTGTAAGATATTTAGTATTATTGATTGATGTTATATATCAAAATACATGAAAATCATGAGCAAATAATCATAATTTTTTTTGATAAATATCTAATTTTATTTTGATCTTCATGACTTTTTCTAATACATAAAGTTTATCCAAAATTTTCATGAATTTTCTAATTCGGAGTTATTGATTTATTAATATTTTTAAATGAAAATAATTTCAAAATCCTATTAAGTTATATTTTTGTTTGAATTAAATTATTCTGCATGATTAGAACTTTAATTTGTTCAGGAAATTTTGACAATTATAATGGTTATTAGGGATTTCTAAAAGCTTATGTTAAAGGAAAAAAAAGTCAAACTAAATCGAAATAGAAATTGTTCTAACTCAGGTCTGACTCGAGTCAGATTGACTGTCCAACCCGATCAAGCCTAACCAGATGACCATATGCTACGGTGCTACCTAACCCAATCTGAGCACGGACCCGACCCAAACTATAGCTCGGTCCAACATGACCTCGAGCCTATGACACTCGTTCGACTCAAGTCCAACGGGTCGACTTGTGCAAGGTCGACATAGCTTGATCGATCAATGGCTTGGCAGTCGACCCAATGCGGCCCGATGTTGCAGTCGAACCTGGTGCCTTTTCACCTTCTGGTGCATGTGCCGAGCAAGTGAGCCCCTTGTGAGCTAGTCTAGAATCAGCCTAACACGATACCGAGCAACTCGACCTATTTCCAGCCCTGTGCTAGTATGGATTCAGGTTTGGGTTGGCCCAATAATCCTGTTTTAACATGTTTTATGAGTTCAGGTTCAATTGATCCATAAATTGAATTTGAACCAAATCAATTTGGCCAATTTTGACCTGTTCAAGGTGATTCCAAACTGTTTTAAACCAATTCAAACTTATTTGATCCAAATTGGACCTAACCAAGTCCAAGTTAGATTGATTTAGGGTGATTCAATATTAGTCCACGAGGACTTTAGGTTGGTTCAATTAGATTCTAGCTGAATTAAGTCTTGTTTCAAATCAATTGGACTGACTCAATTAGAGTTCAGACCAATTAAGGGTTAATTAGGGTATGATTCTTAATACTAATATTGTTTAATAATTTTTTAATTGATAAATATACATGATAGCTTCAGTCTAGAGACTGACACAAGATATGAGATTGATAATGATAAGAGGATTGGATGATCCATGTTAATTCCAGAAAGGCCAATATATGGTAGGGCAATTCCCTTTGGGTCAAACAGGCTTGCACCGATCTAAATCAGTTCAGAATCACCCTAAATCAGTCAAAATAAGTCAAACTAGTTCAGTTCAGATTCAATTTAGGAGTCAATTAGGCCCAAACTCATAAAATAGGTCAAAACAACACTACTGGTCAACTCAGACCCGAATCCACACTAACATAAGACTAGAAATCGATCGGCTTGCTCAATACCGTACGGGGCCGATTCTAGACCAGCCCAAGAGGGGCTCATGTGCTTGGCACATGCACCGAAGAGGGAAAAAGGTACCGGGCTAGGCTGCAACGCTGAGCTACACCACGTCAACACCAAGCCATCAACCCGTCAAGCTATGCTGGCAAGCCAGCTTGTTGAACCTGAGCCAAACCTGTGTTGTAGGCTCGAGGTCATGTTGGACAGAGCCGCAATTCGAGTATGGTCCGTACCTAAATTGGGCCAAGCAGCAAACAATCGATTAGATAGGCCATATCGTACCAACGATTGGTTTGACTCAAATCAGACCTGAGTCAGAACAATTTCAATTTCTATTTAATTTGACTTTTTTTTAAGATAAGCTTTTAGAAGTCCTTAATAACGATTATAATTATTCAAAATTTCTTAAACATATCAAAGTTCTAATAATGCATAATAATTTAATTCAAACAGAAACATAATTTAATAGGATTCTAAAATTAATTTCATGAATTAAAAATATTAACAAATCAAATTAGATAGTTGTCCAAAACGAAATTTCTAATGATTGTTTACTCATGATTTTCATGTATTTTGATCTATAATACCAATCAATAATTCTAAATATTTTTCAAAAAAATTCTAATAAAAATATGAAACTTACACGACAGTATTTATAAAGGGGAGAGTCAGAGAACCTACCTCTCTGACGGTCGTCTTGTGCCTCTCTACGAAGACTGAGGTCTCATTTTTTTGTGATGAACAAGGAGGGCTCTACTCGTCCTTGGGAGAGGGGAGAGAATCTTGCTCGGGTTAGGAATCTAATCACAATATTTCGGATTTAATAATTTGATTATTTAATTTCAATATTTCCTATTTAATAAAGTTTGATTAGGACTCAAACTCCCTCTTTTAAGTTATCTTTTCATAAAAAATCATTAAAAAAGAATACATTATAAGATATATCTTTCCTATTTTTATTTGGATTTATCCGGAAGTTCATTTATTTTGGGGATTACACTTCTAGTTGAAGTTACTTTATATCATGTATCAAAAATGAAATTGGGGTAACACCTAATAGTAGCAAAAGGAAAGACAACCTTACATACAAAAAAAAATGGCAAGTCTTCTTCATCGATGGGTGTATCAAAATGCTTGATAGATACTTGAATCAAGCTATGGAATGGAAAAGGGGCACTCTTTCTATTAATAACAAAATAAACTCAAGGTTAAAGAATAAAATAAAATAAATTTTATTGAAGCCTTAATCTCTATCAATGGATTAGGCATCGAAATCTACTTAGGGTATAGATGGCCAGACTTTGATTTGACTCAAAGATTAAAATAAAATAAATTAATTCATACATCCATGATTCATAATCAATATTAGCCTAGTGATATGATCTATTTGTGTTGGACTTATAAAACTAGAAAGATTGAGGAGAGCAACGAGTAGATTAATAATACATTTCATTGGACATGAACTTTGAAAAACGATCAACAAACAATCATCAGTGGAAGTGATCAGTTGCAGCGAAAACAAACAACAATGCCTGCAGATGTGCAGTTAAGCACTTGGTAGCCCTCAATATGTAGAATATTGGTTAGATCTGTGAAATTGTTAGTGACCTCACTTGTTCTAGTATTGCTATGTGATAAATGTGTTCTTCGTAATCTTTATTGAAGATGAAATTTTCTTGTTTATATAATCATATAATTCTTAGGAGACCTCCGGGTACAGTAATCAGGTAAAATAATTAATGTTAGTGGTACGAGAAGAGGTAGAGGAAGACCTAAAGAGCATTTAATAGAAACTATAAATAAAAATTTAAATACTCTAAACTTAATTAAATATATGATTTTTTACATATCTCAATGAGAGCCAAAGATCCACGTAGTCGACCCAAATAGCTGAGACTTGCGATTTTGTTGTTGTTATTGTTGTTGTTGTATATAATCACATTGTTCCATGTGCACATTGCAGGTGCCCTAAACCAACTATATTGAAGAATGTTGGTCGTACTCTTACATATCTTCTTTCAAAAATAATGCTAAATGAAGAAGCATGATCCTGATGCATTCAATCTTAGAAAATTCACCCATGTAATTGTTTGGATCTGGAATCTTAAATATACTGGATACTGGAATCCTTCTCCCTCTATAACACAGTTGGCAAAGATTTAAATCATATGAATTTCTTCTGTTAGTTAGCAGCAGAAATTCTCATTGGTTTCAAGCTTAAGAAGATGCATGCAACAGAACCAATGCTGCATCAAGTTCTGTCATTCTCTCTTCAAAATTTCTACCTATGAGTTGCATTGGTGCATCTAGCCATCTTTAAAGTCAAAAGTAGAAGGAAGAAGCTACAAGGAGTACCAACTCATGACAGATCATAAAACTAACTAATCAAAAGGTGCTGCATTTGGGTGGTGCTATTAAAAATAATACAAGAAAAAATTGACCATTGGGTACTAGTTTTGAGCAGCGTAATTAAAGAATATGAAGTTCTACAAGGGAACTCAGAAGTAGATGCCATCTTTAAAGATAATAGGCAAATGCAAATTTTGGATAGCTGTCCAGTTTATAGGATGAAAAACATACAATGTGAAGGAAACACACATGTTGTGTGCCTTGTTATGAAATTAGTGAGCCCAACCTAAAGGACTAGACAACAAACATAAAATTACTGTTTTCTTTGGATATTTTAAGGTGTCCATTAACAGGTTTAATGGCAAGAATGCATTCAAGATATGTTACTATATAATAAATCCAAGTACCATATTATCCCTAGTCATCAAACTTGACCAAGTCTAAAGAAATCTAAGAGTTCAAGTATCACAATAAGTAGATAGACATAAATATATATATATATATATATATATATATATATATAACATAAATCCACTTAAGAAAGATCTGTACCCCATGAAACCTGTTTTAGTATTGGATGCACATGTTGCTAGTGAGATCTTGTTTGAGCTTATACAGCACCGAAAAGATCTGCAAATCTATAAAATTTTCATATTAACCAGCAAAAGGCAACTTTAGGCTCAATACTTTCTACACTATTAATGCAGATTCAAACATTTATTTCCTACCAAACTTGAACAATCAAACAAATCCCTTCCTACCAAATTACAAACCATAATCATTTCTCCAACGGCCCTCCGCATTGCAATTGTAAGAAGAAAAATGGCTTGTATGTTAAACTAGAATTATGGGGATAGAGAAAAATACCTTGCAAGGCCAATTCTCACGGTAGAAATGGCAGACAACACGATCGCTGGCCTTGACAGCGGCGAAGAATTCCTTCTCGGGGATCTCAGTGTACTCACCGTGCCCCAGGGAGAGCCAGCGGCTCCGCTTCTCGGCCATCTTCTTCAGCTGCTGCAACCTGCGCTCCCGCAGCGCCTCGAGGTCGTCGAGGTCGAGCCGATCGAGTGCCGCAATTTTGTCATCGATCTTGTCCTCGACGGCCCTGGCCACGGTCAGCACTTGCTGCTCGACGATCTGAAAGAACCCTAGAAAACAATCACGACTCCTCTCCAAAATAACCAAAAAGACCAACAAAAGAGATCTGGCGTTTCAGATGCATCGATAACCTGCTTCGCGAGACTTTCCTCCATGAAAGAATCCAATTCTATCCCTAGCTCTCGAGATCGAGATCGAGATCGAGGATCGTAGGAGGGGATCGTTGAAGGGTCTCTCTCTCTCTCTCTCTCATATATATACGCAGGTCCTCCAATTTTCATTTTACTTTATTTTTTCTTTATAGAAAATGTTTCTGACAGACGCGCCAATACATTTCGTGATCACTAACACTACTTTTGATGCAATCCAAATTATCGATGAATTACGGGAGCGAATCGTGACTGTTGATTATTTGACGAACCTTAAGCACACATTTTGAGTGACCACTTATCATCTTTATCGAGATCTATCATGACCGTTCATCTAATCATAACTCAATGATAGTTAGCACACTTTATAATGTGATCCTCACCGTTCACAGTGACGAAAAAGCCCACCATCCAGGGCCACACGAACGGTTCTTAAATGACAGCGGCAGATTGATTGAATAAAGAAATGATGCCAAGAGAAAGGATGATATAAATACTGGAAATTACAATTTCCAACAATGATCAAAATTCTGAAAGAGCAGATTGAAGTGTGCACAACATGCACGCACTGCTAAAACCAAGAAAGAAATGCTGCAGAGAGAGAGAGAGATATATATATATCATACCGTGTAATACTTTTAATCATAAACAAAATTCTACAAAGATCATATCAATTGTTCACACATGCACTCACTGTTAAGACTATGGGCAGCTAAGAGCAGCAGACGAATGCTTGGATTGATGTAATGGATAGTTTTATTCCCCTTAGACAACAGATGAATAAATCAAGATGTACAGTACGATGTAATGACACTGTCATGGCATCATAGAGGCAACTGAGGTTCCAAGAAATTGTAAGGAAACCCAGAGGCCCACCTCCACTTCTTTCCTCAGTGGAAGTGTGAGGCCATGCAAATCTAGTCCAAGGGAGATGGGACTGATGTTGTCTTGGTTAGGCAAATCCAGTAGTGTCTGCTTCTTGGTTAGAACAAATTCTCCTAGATCTTTGGTCAATCAACCTCCCCAAATGCAGAATCAAATCACTGAACATTATCACTACCATTTTCTTCATTATATAGCCTGTTATGCTCAACTAGGCACGCTGAGGGTGGCTGTAGCTTCTCACCTGGTGCAAGATTGCTGTTGCTCCTAAAGATCAATGGCACTGGTCGTCCGTCCTTGCAAACTGTCGTTCCTCGTTCCTATCTTGACTAACAGATGCAGAATCAGGGAATTTGTCATTGTCGATTTGCATGAAGCTAGCTCCATTGCAGCAGGGAGCTGCTGATCTGAACTCTATGCTCTCATCTGCAGAACTATAAGCATATTCAGCAGAACCATTGCAATCGACTCTGCATTGATGCTCAGATTTCTTAGGTTCTCTCATCTTCATGTCTGAAGATTTTGCGTAAGACTTCTGCAGGAAGCCACGAGTTACAAAGGGCATATTACCTGGAATAATATATTCACCATTCTCAGTGGACTCTGCCCGTCCAATGTTGCAATGACCATTGGAGTGACCATTCTGCTTGTTGACATCAACAATTGGGTGTTTATGATTTTGCTTTTCTTCTGTACTATCCAAAGTCTTCTTTCTTGCAGGCTTATCAAGGAAACCACGGGAAAACACTGCCTTAGATTTTCCACTTGATCTATTTTCCTGACTTGACAACAAAGCCATGATTCCTTCACTATCAACTGAGGCTCCATCCAGATGGTTAACTTCAAGAGATGAATCGAATTGGCTGTATGTTTCCACTGGACGATCTGATACAGCAAATGAATAATCTGAAGGTTCTGAAACTACACTCTCAGTAGTAATGGGAGTAGTGGAACATGGCTCAATAATCATATCATCATTAATCTGCACAGTGGATGGTTCTCTAGTTGGCTCACCATCTTCTCCGATATGGCTTGCATCATAACTGGCACATGGTTTTTGACATTTTTCAACATCAACTTTATTTTCAGAATTTTCTGGATGATTATCTAATTGCATGCTCTCCCCACTAGAGTAGTCAGGCATAGAAGAGAAAAGACCAATACTCTCTTTTTCAAGACTCTTTGCAGTTGCTGAACTTGATGATGAATTACAGAAATCTAGATCTCCTAAACTTTTATGGACACTTGCTGGTTTTTCAACTAAAGGTGTATTCAAGACCATGACATCCACTTCTGTGACCTTGGCAGGATCGACATCATCTGTTAATTTTCTCTTGTTCCTTGTGTCTCTAAACATGGAATGTTCAGGACTTGATTGGTTAACTATGTCAGACCCCAGGCAGGAAACACTGATGGGGCTTGATACCTTGGGAGCTGACTCAACTAATTGCTTTGTATTCTGAGATTGCACATGCTTAACAAAAGGCTCCTTGCGTGCACTTGTCCTAAAAATAAGAATTATGTGAGAATTATTCATAATAATTTTATGAATTGATGAAGATAAAACTACTAATCAGATAAATCAAAGCAAGTTTGGACCCAAAAAAATCATCATGACAAGTGAGTTTAACAGATAAACCAACATAAATTTCACCTTTTTACGAAATATGTTTATTTAATTGCTTAGACATATCCTATTGCATTATCTCAGAACCATCTCTAGGCAACATGCAAGAAAAACATCATGTTCCTGTATGTAAGAAATCACAGCAACATCTCTAGGCAAATGCACCAACAAATTGTTGGGTGATATACTAACTGAAATTATAATATAATATAATTAAATTTAACAGACTATACAATGCAAGAATAGTTCAACAAACCTTGTTTATATATTCTCACCTATTACTACACTAGAATTCTTAAACACCACATGTTTACTCTGATTGAGTATCAAAGAAAAACAAATAAAACTTTTACCTGCTGTATAAGAGCATATAAGCGCCTTCAGAAAGTACATCCTCCACTTCAACAGTCGTCACCTGGAATATGATATTAGTAAAGCCAAAGTATCAAATAACCTAAAACTGAATAAAAATATATGAAATTACCTTGCAGTCATCGATCTTGTACCATCTTCCTTGGTAATCTTTAGTGTAACAAATATAGTGGCCAAAGAATGAAGCATTTAGCATGTCCACATGAACAACAACAGCATAGAGTGTATATAGGTCAGTTCCATCACTACTGCCACTCATATAGGGAGTAAGATTCAAGTTCTCAGGAAAAGTAACTCTCTTATTCAGTTTACCAAATCTGCCACTCTGTACAATTATAAAAAAGGAGGTTCAGTGTCACTAGCACCCATAAAGCGAAACAAGATGCACAATGTCCAAAGATAATATAACTTTAAAATTAAAAAAAAAAGACCTGGAATCTCTTCAGAGCAATTGTAAGGATATTTGGCGCTTGATGAACTGTAAGGCGTTTACATGCTTTAACATAATCGTTGCATCTGTATACAAGAAAATTAGTTTAATTAGAACAAATAATAATCAGTTCTGAGTTTATTAAGGAGAGTTTACACCTAATAAGTTGGAAAGGTATCAAATAAAATTCTTGCAACAAAGTCTATTTCTACAGCATGCTTGTAGCTGTAGTTTTAGAGGACTATATAGGAATGGTAGATGCTGCTCTTTTAGACAACAAAAACACTATATGGAAATGCTAGATCACAAACTATGTTCATAAGTTCCATTTGGCCCTCAATGATTTGGGAAGAAGTCGCAAAAGTATGGATGAAAAGACGATTTGGCCCTCAATGATTCAGGCATAAAGGTACTTGCGTTGTAGGTACTGCAAATTCTCTCATTGACTTATTGGGACTATCTTATGATGTTCTATGTTAAGTACAAAGCCTTTTAAAACTCTCTACAAAGATCAAAAGAATTATGGTTATTGACATAGTAGAGTGTCAACGCTTTACAGGATAGGCAACCAATCCTGACTCTATTCATACAAACAATCAGAAAAAAAAAAGGTCACATTAAATTATCATGACTATATGTTGATATTTTCTATATGTAGTGGTGCTCCTTTCTTCTCAGATTCATAAATGCTAAGTGGTTAGTCAGATAATTGGATTCAGAAATCTTGTGCTTTTGACAAGTTGATAGACCGGGCAATCTTCTGCTATCTATAACCATAACAAATGAGTTCAAATTCTAAAATGCAATCTACAATTCAAGGAGCAGTTAGCAATATTCTTCTGAAGAACAAAATAAACAAAAATAAACAGAAAAACAAGTTTAAACCTACAGATAGAAGACACTAACAGAGCTGTCACCCCACAAACAAGGAAAGGGAAAGAGATACATGCACATAGTGATGACCAATGGCATACCCTACCCTACATCAGTTATTCATGTCACAAATGCCATTCGTTAACATAGAAAGCATACATATGATAAGCAACCACAGTTCAAACTTAAACCCATTAAGAAATGTAACTTAACAGCTAGAGGGTTCAGATATTTGAAAATAGTGAGATGTAATCTCAATATATGGATGAAGAATCATCCTAAGGCAAAGTTCTTACGCAGATTGTATAAAAGATATACTATAAAATAACAAATCATACTACTTATGAGCAAATCAGAAATGCTTACCCATCACATTTATACTTGTTCTCCCCATCAAGCCACTCCTCCATGGTAAATTGATCTAAGCACTCCTCCAAAGATTCAGCATCACCAAGAATTTCAACAGTCAAATCCATCATATTCTCATAACGATTTGAAATAGTATTGCATTGTGTACAAGTAACCTGACGTTAAACATTTAAGCTTAAGAACTAATTTTTGTCAGTGTATGAATAATGTATTAAAACAAGAACTGGCATTAAACATTTAAGCTTAAGAACTAATTTTTCATTCAACCAGTATACGAAAAAAGAGTAAATTTAATTATATATCAGCAAGCAGATGAAAATGAAACATTACAATGTATAGGCAAATAACCTAGGCAACACCATATGATGGATCAATTTGGTATCAGAGAATAGCTTAGGCTACTAGGTGAGCTAATTAATATGAAATTGTTACATTCTATGAGTACACTGTTACATATAAAAAGGGCGAACTTGCAAAAGGCACCCATCAATGCAGGATCCATGCACTACAGATAAAGAAGTTGTTTCTGTAACTCCGACCCTGGTCGGCGAGGTTGGAAAGAATCAATCTTACCATTGTACCAAGGACAGCCCTCAAGTATTATGTTACATATGTTGTCAAATGTTAGCATATGTAGTTCAGAGAATTACCACTATGATATGCTTAACTTTTGTAGGATGAACATTAACAAACAGAATACTTCTAAGAAAATTATTTTATTTTGCAAAATGAGCACCTGCTCATGCATAAAACACAATGCAAAAATTTTACATATGGGGATCGAGTGATAATGTAGCTACATATCTTCCTTGATATATTTTGACCTTATGCTATATTTTCATAAATGTGATTATGTGAATATGTAAATTTTACATAGATATGGTGCACCAAACAAGTGTTGGGATAGACATCATAACACTCTCTAGGCTTGTTTCAACCAATGAGATGGTATACCGGCTGCTTGTTTTAACAATAGAATAACCATGTGCACCCAACCCTTGACATGAATATCATTTCAACACTTCAACGTAAAGAACTTCAATCCAATATTATGAAAAAATGATTGATAAAAACCAACAGAACAAGGATGAAGACAAGAAAAAGAAAGGCTTGAATGATTGATTTAAGAATATTATACAACATGTAGCTTAAAAAAATCTGAAGCTAAAATTTTATTAGACAAATTCATTGTTGCAATTTCATCAGGTAATGTGAAATTATCTAACATTTAGAAAGAAATTCAAATTCCAGTACTATGCAAGCAAATTCCAGCAATAACATTACAGATTATTGAGCATCCGACCTGAGATTGAAGATGACCACCAAAAATATGTTGAATAAGGGTCGTGTCTTGGGTGCTGGGATCAAGAGCCTTTTCACCTCCAAACTCATCAAGGCAAACAGATTGCATTGTGTCAATTGCAAACCTAGAATAGCATGATCAAGTCAATTAAGACTTCTTAACCACATAGTTAGCACTACAGGCACAGGCCATCAGAACAAAATAGTAGGTAAACTAAGGTCCTGGAGCATTTTCAAGATAAAGCAAGTTGAAGCACCTCATAAATTCATGAGCATCCTCCTGTCTTCCATAGCCAAGGTTTCCACCAATGTTAGGCAACCGGGAAAGGATATTGATAGGTGAAAAAGGATGCCGACTTTCACTAGCTCTCTTAATGTGTAATTGAAGCTCACATAGAAAGCACCAATCATTCTGCTTTCTGACACCTAAAAAATAAGAGGTGGTAAACATAAGCAATTGAATCACAGAGTAATCAAAAGCCTGCTCAGAGCCAGCCACTTACATTCTCTAATGTGGCCTCTCTCTAATAAATAGGCAACAAGCGGCCGTGTACATGCCAGACATTGTAAAACCACATTAGCAAAGCAACTGCACAAGAAGAAGTAAACAAAATGATTATGATGGTTATCAAATATCCTAATTGTTAGATGTCAATAAGTAGAAACATCAATACCATCAAGAAAGAAAGAACCAGAAATATTATTGACCTGTTCCCACAATTCACAAGTCCACAAGGTGGAAATCCTGGGTTATCCCAGTTGAAAAGCTTCACAAATTCATTGTACGGGAAAAGAATCTGAAGAAAGCACTCACAGTTAATACAAAGTAACCAATACCAGCAACAAGGTGAATCTATAAGGCTCAGTAGAAAAAAAAATCACCTTCTTCGGTTCTTGTAGGATATTACAGATTCCACGGGCAGGGACCAAAGAAATAGAACCAAACCCAGATGATTTTCTTCTTCTGCAAGAACTGCTACCTGGTGAAACAATGTCTACCTTATCTGGCTCTGATGACTTCAATTGTTTGCATTCAAACTTATGATCTGCTCTCCAATGCTTTGACTGGCATGCTTGTGAACTGAATACAAACAAATATATTTTTCTCGTAAGCTTGTTAAATTATGCATTAAAAAATTACATGATAAATACAACAGTGGGAAAAGGAAAGATAAGGTACTGCAAATGACAACATCAGACTATGTATAAACATTACTAGAAAAGCAAATAATAAGATATGCGTTACAACATCCATGTTGTATTAGAAACAAAATCTTGACTTTGCAGTAGTTGGTTTATAAAATTTATTTTACAGATTAAGTGTCATAGAGCCTGCATAACACATAATAATTTTGTAAATGGAGCAAAGAACCCAAAACTTATTGAAAAATTTTGAAGACTTAAGAAGATGCATAAGAAAAGTAAGCTGCAAGTGGAACTACACATGAAAAATGCAACCAAAGAACAGCCAGGAAAGAAACCTGGAATCAGTTCGAAACTTTAAACATTGAGGATTGTGTCATGGCCCCATATAACTGTGTAAGAGCCCGATATCACTCATATTGTGTCCCAAACTTTGCAGTCTTCACCTTTTGAATTACTACCTGAATTCATTCCATAATAGAGGCTTACCAAGTGGCATTCTAGGAAATTTAGCATAGGTCATTTGAGGACACCTCCAGAAGATGCAGGGCTACCTCAACTAAGCTAGCACAAAAATGCTTTCTCCCACAGAGCCCAAACACTCAGCGACAGGAATCCCATGAAATATTAGGAAAAAAAGGAGCAATCAGAATGAATTGGCAATTACTTGCTGCTCAATTTTTTTTCCCTCCTATCAAACCGCTAAATAAGTGTGAAGTTTGTTTTCATATCAAATCATATGGACAGTCACTCTAAATGAGCCTTTCATTTCCTCTAAAACCCTTATGAGAACCAAACACGAGCACTAATCAATCTATGAACTTAGAAGAACAAAATTTGGTTCTTTGAACCTTAACATCAGAGGACTGAGACTGGAAGTATCTTAACTAAAAGTACAATAATTCTTCTACTGAAAGTAGTTACAAAATTAATACTCAACTTCAGAAGTTACAGGAAGACTAAATTAGCTTTATACCTGCACAAGTAAATAGTGAATCATCAGGTAAAATGGGAAGACTTGACACTAGTCTATGTCACAACATAAATGAAGTCAACTACAAACTCGATCTGATCCCATTAGTCACACCAAAAATTTGTTAAAAGAGGCATGACACCTAAAGTTTATTAAACACACTACCAGTTTGTTTACATACATAGTGTTAGTTTCAGACTTAAACAAACGAAACTTCCATAGACATATCTTCAAAAATAAAACTACATAATTAAGAGTGGTATGCATTTCTCTCTTTATTATTTGGTTGAGATTAAAGATTGAAACTCTTAAGACTTGAACCGTGATGACCCAAATAATCGGAATGTTATAAAATTAAACCTCGGTATGTCTTAATGTGAATAACTGATCTTGATAAGACCTTCCGTAAGGATCAAAATCACTAATGAAGATTGCAGTGATTAGGAAAAGGGATCAGTCTAAGGACCGGCCTCCTAGCAAAGAAATCAAGAAGTTATCTGACGTTTTTCATGAATCATGAAACAACCGATTATTTATCTTTAAACTAAAATGAAAACAAATCATAACGAAAATAGATAATTGTACAGTTCATCCGAACCAAATAGATAAATTTTTTTCGGACGAGAAGGCCAAATCGACGTCAAAACCAACGCGAAAAAGAATCAGCAAGCCACCTACCAATACCGCACCCTCTTGCATCCCGAGCACTTCTTGCTCCCCGGTTTCCCACAAGTAGCGCAGGCGCCGGCGGCGGGAGCCGCGCCTTCCCCGCCCGACTCGCCGCTGCCGATCGACATCGAACGCCGCGGCTCGTACCCGGAGGAGCCGGCCTCGAAGCTGGCGTCGACCACGAAGTACCTGGATGCGGCCCGCTTCACCACGAGGAGCGCCCCGGAGAGGGTCAGCAGCAGGGCGAACGCGAATTGCAGCACGGCCGAGAGATCCAGCGCGGGGAGGGCGGCGCCGAGCATCTACGACCTAGGGTTTCCGCAATGATCAGAAGCGCTCCATGGATCATCAACCTCCGATGGCCCTCAAGCGACCGATCGAATTCCTAATTATTCTCGCACTCCAACCGCGTCGTTCAAATCAATTATAGGAATCGGAAATTTGAGGACGGTGATGGGATCGGAAGGCGTTAGCGATCGAGCCTTGACAAGGGTTTCCTTATGGGGTTTCTCGCTTTCCGTCGCCTTCCAAAGTAAGCCTTAGCTTCGAGGGCACCGGAAAGACGAACAGATGAGAGAAAGGGGTGGGTTGGTATTTATAATTATCATTAGCCTAAATATTCTTTTTTAGGCAATATATTGGTTTTAAGTGGCCCATGATTTCAAACTGTATGTGGCTTAACCCATACTATGGCCCATGTTAGTCCCTCTCTATCGTCGTCATTTATAATATAAGAAAAGGATATAATATGGATTTTCTTATATTTTGCACAAGAAAAGTGGAGATTATCAAATTAAATTTAAATTTAATAGGATTGAAAATTATTTTTTATTATTATAATCAATACTATAAAAAATCAAAAATATAAAAAAGTTATGTGAAGAGATAAAATCCTAAAATAAAACATAATTATTTTATAAATATCTCAAGAATCTATAGATTTTGATAGGAGGAGGATGTCAAAAGATATTTTTCTTAAGTTTTTTGTTATCTAAAAGAAAATATAGAATAATTCTATATACTTTTTATATATGAAGGTATATATGCGGTAAAAAATTTAATTTTTTTCTCACACGTAGACAATGAATGTTGAAGTCAACTTTCTAAATTTGTATTTGATTGTTGATTTGAATCTTTTACTTCACAACAAAAATATCCAAAAAGAGATATGGTATTTTTAAAATTTATATAGATATTATGTTTTTTTGTAATGAAAATATCAAATGTACATACTAAATTTTAGTTATATTATTTTTTTTTTTTTCCAAAGGATAAGCTTCTATGTTTAGTAATATCCTTTTCAAGAATGTACATGAATCAAAATTTATGATATTCATCATTTACTTTGTTTGGTTGAGGCAATTCAATTCAATTATATATCAATAATCCAAAATCCATAATATATATATATATATATATTATAAATAGTGTTTTGTGTAGGTTTTCCGACATGATAATTATATATTTATTAACTATAGAACAATACCTGATATATAAATATTAAAATTTTTCAAAAGTGAAGTATTGATTCAAAAAAAAAATTAATTAACAATATTAGTGATTAATTCCACAAATGAGATATTATATTATTTTGTTTGGGTTAAAATAAAAAATGGATATCCAATTAACTTATTAATTAAGATTATTTTGCATAACTGGAAATATAATATTTATATTGATTAAAATTTTCTAAATATGCCTCTAACAGCACCCGAGACTAATTTTATTCCATTAAATTGTGAACTTATCCGCTGATTAATTAAAACAAGAAAGGGCCAAAGAGAAGGTGGTCCTTATTGCAATTAATCGTAAGATTGACATTTTGCAATCTAAATAATTAGGTTTGGACTCTAAAGATGTTTTTTTATTTATATAAATGGGATTATTTATATCAATTAATAAGGTCAATTTTGTCTATCTCACTTAGTCAAATTGACTCAACCTGGACTGCATTTTGAAAATTCTGATGAGAATAGAAAAATCCCTAAGCATTAAAAGTCAAATGAGGAAGGAATTTTCCTAAGAAACTTTTGTCTCGTTTCAATTTGAGGCAGAAAATATCTATACCTGCTTCCAACGAAAGGATAAGTGGGGGTTTGTCTAGCAAAACTCCTTGATGGTTAAGTAATACGTGTACACAAGTGTCACTTAATTTGTGGCGAACAATTACATGAGGAAACTATTTTATATAACATCATTCTTATGATTGTTGATTTTTTTTAAAAAATATAATATATATTTTAAATTATTTTTAATATAAAAAATAATGGGTTAAGATTTATTCTAGTCATGAGATTTTAGTCATGAACATATTAAGTTTTTATGGTTTATTTATATTTTAAATAATATTTATATTTTAAAAAAATATAGTATATAAGTCTTTTCCGTCAAATCTGAGTTAACAGACGTTAGAGTATATTTATGTAGCATGTTGATACATAATAAATTATTAATATAATGACATATGTAATTTATGGTTAAGATACATTTTAACCTCTATGATTTTGGTTATAGATCTCTTAATTTCTTATGGTTTATTCGTGTATAAAATAACTTTTATATTAAAAAAATGTAACAAATAAGTTTTTCTCGTTAAATCTTAGTTAACATACGTTAAAATCTATTGACTTATAATAAATTATTAATATAATAATATATATAATTTTAATTTAAAAAAATTAAGACATTCGTGGGAGGAGATGTCGTCGTGGATGCGACCACCAGCAACAACACTAAACCGCTATTGCCTAGTAAAGCATCATACGTACATAGTTTTTCTCGCGTTGACGATAAATTCAAAAGTTTCCGGTTCTACCTCAAGTGAATGTTCTTTGCTAGTTCGACACTAGGCACATAATTGTTAACTCAAACTTGATTTAAGAGTCTAATATTTGTTAACTCAAACTTGATTTAAGAGGCTTATATACTATTTTTTTTAAATGTAAAGATTATTTTAGACACGAGTATATCATAAAAACTTAAGAGGTCTATGACTAAAATCACAAGGTCTAAAATAGACATTCAGTCATTATATTAATATTTTTTTATGAGTAAACATATCATGTAAAGTGGATTCTAATATCCGTTAACTCAAACTTGACGGGAGAAACTTATATGCTACGTTATTGAAAAGATACGAGTAAACTTGAGAGGTCAATTATGGGGCTAAAATGAATCTTAACCCGATAATAATGATTGGAACTAAATTAGATTCGCTAGAACTATCACTATATAATTCAGTTTCGATCTTCAATTTTTAAAAACTGAAATTATTTGTAGGTCAGGAATAGTCCATGTCCAATAAAAAATTATTGACTATTGGACCAATCAAATTGCCTTCCCTAAACACATGAAAAGCTTGTAAGTTTAAAAACGACCAAACTAAAAATCAATGCTAGTAATTATATGGACGGCAGCATAGGGGCAGAGAGAGCTCTACCACGGATCAATTCTGGAGACATATCGAATTTGACGCCGACCACCTCCGTTCTAGCATTCACGTGAGTAATTTTGGACACTCGAGATTGGACCAAGCCATGCTGATCCATTTGACTATTCTTTAAAAAAAACAAAAATATTCATTGAATATTTAAATTATCAAGGACTTAAAAAATCAAAATATGTCGAAATGGGTCTACTGGATCTAAGGACGATATTTTTCCCCAAAAAAGTGAATAGGACAATAATATTCGTTTAATATTTAAATAATAGGAGATGTAAGAAAATAATATTATGTTGAAATGTGGATTAGATCTTACCTGTACCGGATTGGGCCGTCATGATGCGTCAGATAATAAGCCACCACGAGATCAAGCCCACGAGAGAGAGAGGCGTGCTGGCGTATCACCGACTCCACTGCCTCAACGAGCCCTACCGTTCGGAGGCCGTTCACCGGGACAAGGTCCCCTTCGCCGTCTCCAATCCGGTCGCGGCAATCCCGAGAAGCTTCGTGAGTCCTGCACCGTCTCCTCCCTCAATCCCTCCCACCCTCCCTCTAATCCCGTCCGATCCCTAGCCAGATTTTCTATTCCCTGATTTGTCTAACAACATATCTGCTTGGCTTCAGTACGACGACTTTCCTGATAGTTTATCGTTTATGGTTTTGTTTTAAAAGAGAGGTCCTGCATTGCCCGCAATTTGTTTGTTGAGATGATTCAAAGGCTATTTAGTAGTAGAACTTAGCGCTTGATCCTTTGCTAAGCTTTCCTCTTGAAATACTTGGTGAATGGTGATCAGTCTTTCCGCAGTAGGTGGGTGGTTGTGGTTTCGATCTGTTCATCACGGATTAGAAGTCTAGTTAGTTATGGATTCAGCTTTTTCTGTTGTTATAATCTTAATGTGTTGAATTAGACTGTGGAGTCGATGTGGGTCGCAACTTTATAGAGCGTGCTGATGGAGATGTGGATATATCAACACCTTCTTTCAAGTATTTAGTGGCTTATGAGAGTACTTTGCTCTTCTTTTTTGATTGAATTGGGAAATTTTAATAGGGGTTTCCAGAAACCAAGCTGTTGAACTCATTCATTGTGCTATAAGGAGATTTATTTTTATGATGCAATGAAGAATACTTCAGGTCAGGCAACAATAACTTGAAATAAATTTTTTGACCCCACAATCATGAGAGATTAGTTTATTAATTTCTTGTCCAATATAATTACACTTGAAATGCTTCACAGTTTCTCAATGGCACAAGCAACATGGCACGAGTGTGACATTGCATTTTCACAAGGAACTAAGGTAAAAAAGGTTATAATTGAACATAGTTTTTGTAGATTTCTGGGCTGCAATCGTTAAGATTGGTTGAGAAAGAGGTAAGGATATTGTCTATGGGGTATTCAGCTACTGAAAGGGTAAGGTCTTGAATGCTTGAATTCAATGGGGATAAAAGTGTCTGCAGCATGGAAAAACTCTTTTGGCTGATTGATTTTCCCTCTTCCTCACTTCAATTATCTTTTTACATGCCTAATTATTCTTTTGTGATCACTAATTCTCCTCATCTTTTGTGGCATAAACCTGTTCAGCGGCAGCTTGCGCTTACATAAAAAAGCCATCTTATTTCAGCCTCCGACTCCAGTTTTTCAATGTGATGCAATAAAGAAACCCAAACACCACAAAGTTCATTCCCTTCTACTGCAGGCACTAGGTGCAGAAATAGTATGCTTATTTTGACCCGTTTGAGCTATATCAGAAATAGCCAGGATTTTGTGTATTTCCCATCTGACTGACAAGAATTACATATGTAACTCCCCAGGCGCTATCACTTTATCTCTTTCATAATCACACTGACTTGAAGTCCTCAGTTGTGGGACTAATCATATGAAGATCACCTAGTAGCCCATTACAAAGGCTTATTTTAATGTTTAGCTTCCAGGGACATTCTGATGATCCTTCAATGACCAAACTCTTAGAATGTATTATATTAGAATATTTATTCAAATATTTCAAGTATATATTTATCTCTGTGTAAGAAGAGGAGATTGTTCACCTGCCTCTTGCTCCAAATAAGTTGCTGGTTAATCCAAAATTTCTGAAAGTCATGATTTTAAAGTCAGATGAGTGCTCAACCGACTTACTTAAAAGTTGGAGCAAGGAGTTCTGATGGTGTATTTGTGGTCTTTTTTCTTTAGTTGTCCCGTGTGACTTTGTAATGTCACTACTCAGAAAGTGGCTTTGACTCTCTTCCTTTGTATAGGTTGCAGCCTTTCTGCCATGTGGTAATTATTTTTGAGTTTTCTTCATTCTTGGTGGGGTTGTCAGTTTGCAACTTCAGTAAATCCTTTTGTTTGGCAACTGCTATAAAAATAATCGACTGAGCTCATGTAGATATTCCTTAAGTTTGTTTGTACTAAGCTTTCATATCTTAATGTGCCATAACCTTGCCCTCAGAATTGTTACCATATGGATGAGATGTCTTGCATAATAATGCATTCTATGGAATGTCCAGTTGTTTAATTTATTTTATCTTATCAAATGGAACAGTTATCATTCAATGTTTTGCTCAAGAGACAAATTTACTAAGTGTATTTGTAAAAGTTGTCAACTAGCTTCAAGTGATAACGTCTTCCCAAATATCCTCCTTAGCACCATTTTTCCAAACACTGACTATCATATGTTTTATATGTGAAGAAACATGGAAGACTTGTCTTGCCGATCAAAGGATAAACTGCAACTTCAGTTTCCCATCTGGTAAATTCCATATAACTGAATCCTTTCTATTGAATGCAGAGATGAATGTATGTTACTAACTTGCTCACCGTATAACTTTGACATTGCTATTATCGATATTTCTTTCTGTATACCTGTATAACTTTGAAGAATAACATAATGTAGTGATAAATACTCACAGACAATTCATCCATAAGTAAATATTGCAGCACGCTACTTACAGAACCTGTGGTTCCATGATTTATTGTTAGTTCAGAAAATATTAAGTTGTAGCAATATCCTGTTTACATAAGACAACATGTGATAAATGGCACTAATCATATGAAACAGAAGGGCGAAAACTATGATTAGTTATAATTGTCATCTTTATTTCTGAATACTATTATAAAGTTAAATCTTCTATTTACTGCCATAAATTCATCTTCCCCTGCCGTCTATACTCAAGGTGTTTGATTCCAAGTAATCTACTCATGCAACATGGACGTACCTTAGAAATGTTCAATTCCAAATTGTCATCCACAAATTACAGTAATAACTAATAACTATAACATTTTTCGCATGAGTAGCAAGCAAACAGGGAAAACAGAAGATCTGTATTTGATGTTGAAATCATACATCATCAAAACTTTAGTTCCCTGTATGCTCCAGGTGACAGTGACACACATGAACAAAGTGATAATTCCATAAGTAGACAAATATAGCTTTATGTGATAATCAAACCTACAGTGACTTGCATTCAAATTCTTCAGGTGAATCGGAATGCATAGCTGATGACCAAACTAACAAATTAGCATAGACAAAGTTGTCAAAACATATATTTGGAAACACATGATTTAAGAATTACGACTAACCAGGGTTTGCTTCACAAAGTATAAGCCAACAGGTTTCTGTAATTCGACCAAACCACTCATGCTTTATGACTGTTTTTTTTGGTGAGACATCCACTTAGCTCACAGTCTTATGCTTCTGTCAGACCACCCTTTAAGAATCTTTTTTTGGTCTGGTCACATCACTGCTCTTGTTTTACTCATGATGGAGCTGGCAATTATTTTCCTTACAACAGAACCATTTGGAGTGTATTATCCACCATAATGATCTCTTCATGAGACAGTATGTGCATATGTGAATCTTATAATTTAATGTTGTTCTTGCAAAATAGCATATTTCCAGCTGCATATGTTATTATTTGCTGACAGAGACATTAATGTCTTGTTCAATGAGAAAATGACTTCCACCAATCTCTAATACTGTGATGCAATTGTCCAGCTTACTCATTGCATTTGGACCATATCACCTATGATTACATAACATTTAGATTATCTTTATCTTTAATAGCTCAAACACTAGCTGCATTCATGCTCTCTAGTAAGCATTGGAAAATACAACGACTAAAAGCCACGAGTGCATCTCTCACCTTGTTTCTTCATGCACATGAGCATCTGTGACAGAAGCATACAGAATGAGTTCCTGGGCCTTGCATGATGATGTTGTTTCCTCACCTGCTTAGTCTTCACGTCGTGATGAGACCAATATGAGATGCTTCGTGTGCTATGTATCCGTTATGTGAAATATTTCATGATAGATCACGTATGGGAGTCTATCTAATTCATCAGTTGTTCTTTTCCATAGTGAAAGAAAAAGAGACATGACTTGGATCATTAGCAAGGATCCTTTTCTTTTATTTTCCTCCTGCTTTAATTTACTTTCAATGGGCACAATGATCAGATAGGTAATTCTGATGTGCCTTGCGATCTTGGCTTGTGACGACAGATTCCATCACATCTTCCATCAGCAGCACAGCCCTCCTTATCCTCCACTCAAGTGGCATTTGGTGGGTTGGGAAGAACAGGAATGCATACTCCGCATGGTTACGCAATCAGAAAGCATTCATCTTTTTCGAAAGAGAGGTAGCACTCGCTTTACATAATGAAGATTATCAAGTTATATTTTATATGTTTATCCCTTGTTGACTTACATCAGCTTGTCGCTTTCCGCCTTACATAGCTTTGCCACTGTTTACTTGAACTGCTTATGATGCATGGCTTTGATGGTGCTTTGAGATGGCCAGAAACTACGTGGAGCAGGGTACCAGGGATCCTGTGCTCTTCTTTCAGACGCTGTGAATGTAAGTGCATCGTGTTGAGCTCACCGATTTACCTCTCTAATTATCTGTTGATTTCTTCCATATATTTCATACTTATATGTTTTTTTTTGCTATGCATGATATGTTTCTTCATCATCAAGAAAGTTCAGATCATTTACTAATCTACTACATAATCATCATTGTCCGCTTGTAATTTTGATTATTGAAAATTTTCTACACAAGAGATGCTTAGAGGTCTATTAAGGAAATAACACTAAACCTAGTAAAGCTTAATTTTGACACAAGTTAACTGTAGACATGCTCCAATTCAAGTCCTCGTCCTTACAAATTAGGTCTGTACATAGAAACTAATTCATGTCTTTCTTTTCCTTCTTCATAACAATATACCAGGGTTAAGGTTAAGCATGAATATGCTCAATGAATATGGCTGGAATTGGTAATCAATATTATTTTGGAACTACCCATCTGTTTGGGAGTCCATCTGTTTGTACCGTCTCATGCACGGCCAATACATGATGCCTTTTTGGAAAGATGCATTAAACTTTAGTGCCACTGAGACAATATAATATAATATTGTCTGGGTAAAATTACTTGTATATCCCTCTAAAGCAAATGATTTGTATATTTATCCCTCTCTCTCTATATATATATTCTTTAAAGCCTAAAAACTTGTATATACACATACATATATGTGTATATGTAACGTACATAGAGGATATATATGAATGTGGTATATTAAAATTTATCATGACGTGTAACATTTCCCGAATGTTATCAATATCATAACGAGCCCTAAATGGAAGGATATACGAAGCCCCTATTAGAAATAGGTGATCATACATTTCCCACTGCATCCCTTTCAGATCAAAGCACACCAAACAGAAATTGACAGAGGTGAGGCCACCACCTTCTTGTCTACTAGTGCGGGTCTCATTGGGCTTGAATGAGATGTATCAGGATGCCTAATATGAACAGAGGTGGGGCCTCTATTGATAAAGCACACAATTAATAGCACCCAAATCGATGTTTAGACATCTAAAAGCATCGGTGCCTTCAAAGCGAGGTACGTGAATAGGGAGTATTTATCCTTTAATTGTATCATTGAGCTGTCGTGCAGTAAGGTTGAATGAACTATGATTGTTTGTTTTCCAAAGTAGGGTTGAATGTGTTGAGCTGAAACTGAATACGATTCAGTGTTTAAGGGATGATAGCTGATTGAGTACTCATCTGAATTTAAATTTAAATTTGACTAACTAATTCTTATCTTCAATCCAAACCTGACTCGTTCAAAACTCACGTAAGTTAAGTGTTGCATGGAACTCTTTTTTTTTTTTTTTTGGTGTGAAATTAGACGGCACAATTCACCGACATATTAGGTTTACATGAAATATGCTCAAGTAGATTAAAAAATGGGTGTCCATATCAAGAGTACGTACGGGCTGTACAGCCAACGTTTTTGGAGTAAATATAATTCTCGAATATTTTATTCATATTAGTTTAAAATAATTCCACTCATGACATCCCGAACTATAGATATCCGCTTTCCTTCAGATACACCTCCCCGCTAAAGTAAAGTGCAGGCCATCAGTCTCTCTCTCTCTCTCTCTCTCTCTCTCTCTCTTAATGAGGTCCGGAGGCGAGTTTAACACAAGAGGTGGCGCCACCGCCACCAAGTCGCCGTCCCCCGCCTCGTCGGGTCCGCCGCACTCGTCGTGGCAGTCGCCTGTTCCCTACCTCTTCTGCGCGCTGGCAGTGATGCTGGGTCTCATCGGCTTCGCCTTCCTCATCCTCGCCTGCTCCTACTGGAAGCTCGCCAGCTACCTCGAATCTGGCAACGACCGCGGCGGCCGTGACCGCGAAGTGGACGGTCCAGCAAGCGGTGGCGACGCTGCCAAGCCCCCGCCGCTCTGCGAGGAGAGCGTCGTCGTCATCATGGCCGGCGACTGCAAGCCCACCTTCCTCGCGACCCCGGTCGCCAGCCGCGCCGCTACCGCCTCGGACGAAGGCGAGGACACCCGCGAAGCCGCGACGGAATGGAGGAACAAAGACAGCACCCAACGCCAAGGCGTCGGAAATAGTAGTGAGGAGCAAGGCGTAAACCAACAGTAAAAGTCTTCTTTTTGTTCCTTCCTTAGATTGATCTGTTAGTAACTTTGGTTCAGATTCAGAGATTTTGAGCTGGAAATGCAAATTCTTGAGCTGAATTGAAGGTTTGTCCTTTGAATTATTTATTTTCTGCATGAAAATTACCAGCTCAATCATTTCTTGGAATTTTTAATGGTAAGTACGACGGTAATTATTGGACAAAGACTCGTTAAGAAGGTTCCCATTATATTAATCCTTTACAGAAATTGCAATGGGGTTAAAGCTGCCTACAGATCAAATTATAGCTAAAGCCTGGACGTCACTACTTGCTATGGTTGAAAAGAAGAAGGGGATGATGGCTGCCAGTGTAAGCTATCGAATCAAACTTCCACAGAAGTGTATTATGGCAACCAGCTCGGTCATCATTTATGCCAACCTATAGAAGACTTACGCGTGCACTCGCGAAACTGGCAATCCATTCAATGTTGTTGTTGATACTGACAAATAAATCTCTTCCTTTCATCTATTCCCCCCATCATCTACAGAAGTATTCTCGTTTATATTATGTGTTGATCACTAATTCAAAAATCTTGGTCATGGAATTGAGATTTTGTGAGGATTCCTATGAAATTGATTGAAGCATGAGAGTCCTCGTGCTCACTTATCATGTCCTCGTCCTCATCTTGTTCTTGGCCATGCAACAAAGCTGTTTATATATATATATATATATAATTCCAAGCATTTATTTTGAATGCTTATATTCTGTGCCACACGGAATTCAAAAGCCGAAAGGGCTCCAAAATATCCGCTTCCCTCCAAAATCACGCATCAAGAGTCGTGCAGTATCGCAAACAGAGCCCGTGTTAGCTCTCTCTATATATAGACACCGAGGCCAGAACAGAGGCTCCCTCTCAAAAGGATGGCACGGCGCTGCGGTTGCGGCAGAGGAGATGCGGTCGACCTCTTCGTCGATCTCTGCCTGCTTGGCGTTCTTCCGCTTCTCCTGGAACGGCATCATCCTCGCCTCCAGATCTGTCTGATCAGCCGACGATGCCGCTGCTCCGTCCGGCACCTCTCGCACCTCTTCCGACAGATCCGCTCCGATCTATCCGAGATCACGGAGGATCGTGGAAGGTATGGCACATAAGTGAGGAAAATTTTGTAGATCTGAAGTTTCCTTGTGGATCTGCTCTGTGGTTCTTGGAGCAGGTGGTGTGCGAGCTCTAGATCGGCTTGGACGAGTCGTAATCTAGCTCGGCGACGGCATCGAGAAGGAGGAACTGGAGCGTCGGGGGATTAGGATCGCCCATCCAATTAGGTGTTCACCAGATAGAGGTAAGGATACGCGATCGAGTAGTAGCGCTCCTCTTTGAACTGCAGCGCCCCGATCCAACCCTTGGGGTGGGTATGGCTGGAACCGGGGAGGAGCGGGGACGGTGGCCACGCAGCGAGGGACTTGAGGAAGAGGGACGGACAAGGGAGTCGGTGGAGCCGATGTCGCTCTCGCAGACCTCGAACATCGGCATGCGCTCATGGCTGGAGCCGAATTGACCCTCCACGTGAGCACACTGCTATATGGCCGCGTCCTCCCCCATAATACAGGCGCGCTACCGCACACAACACACACACACACACACACTCTCTCTCTCTCTCTCTCTCCCCACTTCTCTTCTCCTCTCTGCTTGAGCACTTCTCTCGTCTTTCTTTGTAGTGTTCTTTGGGTTCTTTCTATTGGCTTAGTTCTTTCAATGGTCGAAGACGAGGGCCATCGGAAGAAGCCTTTCTCACTTCGAGAGCGCCTGAGGCTCGCCCTGAGATTGCCAATAACAAGGCAGGCTGTGGAAATGGCCGTTTAGAATACCAACTCGGATAATACCCCGGCACCATTAACATGGTGCTTAGCATTAGACCATCCTGTTTCATTTTTCCTACGCCGCCGACTGTTCGGCCGTGTAACCTATTTTTATCCTCACTTGACTGCTTTATCACCCTCCAATCAGCATCCGAGGGATAGAATGTCTCGGTCTCACCAACCCTCGGCTCGACTCCGTGGGCTTGCTTCGGTTCCCACGAATGAAGTCACTTTGATAGGTAGGAAGAAAGTGGCTGTCACCCTCTGATCAGCATCCGAGGGACAGAATGTATCGGTCTCAAACTTTGCCTTGGTTTGACTCGGTGGTGTCTCTGTGTAATCACCCTCTGATCAGCCTCCGAGGTACGAATCGAGCCGTATTAATTGGTAAGAAGAGTGGCTATCACCGGCTGATCAGCGTCCGAGCGATAGACTGTCTCAGTCTCATCTTTCATTGGCTTCAACCAGTGGAACCGCTGTGGTCCCCACAAAACGAGCTAGTAGGAAGTTTGAACGGTTGGCGCGCACGCACATTTGGTGGCTGCGAAGGCTTTTGTTTCATAGGGAAGAAAAGATCCCCGGAGGACATGGCTGAGATGAGAATAGGCTGGAGAGATTACATGAATAATTGAGCCAGAGTGGCACTTTGCTGCTCCGCATCAAGCCCAATGGACCTTATACTTGTGCTGTGTTGAAATTCCCAAATTATCTAGTAATATGAAATACTCAATATTTGTCTTGAAAAAAATTATGACATTAAGTGATGTACATATTGAATTTGAATTTGAAATCTATCACTTATATAATAATATATTAATCAATTCAAATATCTTAATAGAGATGCTTGATACCTCTTATACGACAACTCAGTTTCTATAATGTGGCTTTGGTGGTATAAGAGTTATTGAATAAGAATGCTTTCGATTGATTGCAAGCTAATGCCTTGGCAGCTGAGTCGTATGGTTTGCTACAAGTTCTAGAATCTTTCTTATGGTCATTTTCATTTCATGTTTTTACATACCTAGTAGAATCTTAACTTGCCAATGTATCAGACTTCAAAGGCTAACGAATTAAAGGCAGAGGAGTCCGTGCAATGCATGCGAAGTTCAAATCTTCTCGCAGGTGCCACCTTTTTTTTGTGTGTTTGCAGCCTCTCCATCCACCAAAGGTATGTTCTTTTTGTTTGCTCTTCTCATTTATATAGCATATGTCACAGAGAACACAAGCACAATCACGTGGTAGGTGATGTTGATGTTTCGTGAACGTTTCAACACAGCATATGGTATAGCTAAAAAGCCATTCGCTTAGTTTGTTGATGCATTTCAGTCTCTTTGCCTCACCTGGGACTAATTAATCAACGTAAGTACTTTGCAGTGCGCGAAGTATTATTGACGAAGCTTATTTTAAATTGGTGGCTACTTTTTCATTGCACAAAGATACGTGAGATCGATTAATCCTTGAGTACAACATTACGAGTTGCCATGCTTGCATGCAAAAGGTGTTTCTGAGCTTGGCCAACTATATGGAATAAATCGTTTGTAGTAAAATTGGATATGCTCAGACTCTTGGCCTATCCTTATTCTAATAGCCTTAGAGAGTGGTCACCACAATGCATCTCTTGCAGCTCAGTTTTGTTGAATCACATCACATTTAGGGTTTATGGATATGTAAGTGATCATAAGAATTCTGATGAGAATATCTATTGGTGATGGATCTCAGTACGCCGTGTGCAACCTTGCACAGAAAAGGGAATAATTGTGGTTTGATTTTCGACGAGAAAAGGTAAAATGTGGACAACTCGAAGGGCTTGATAGGTTCGGCGCAATATCAGTTGCTTGCAGGGCGAGTTGGACTGCAGTAGTTTCGTCGTTGGATTGAAACTTGAGAGCGAGATATAGTAATGCAACCTACCGCAGAGTCGAGATGTGGCTGCCTGGGATTCCAAATACGTGCCGTTCATCTGGTAACCGACCGTGATATTTAGTCAAGGGTGATTTTTTTTTTGAAAAATCTCAAGTTTTCGATTTTTTTTTCGTATAGCACTCGTTATTTCTATATTTTTTTATTCCATATTTATTAAAGATTGTTCCTTTCCTTATAAAATAGTTTCTTTAGGCTAAATCGATCAGCTATTATAGAATTTTTATATACCATTATAGTGCTTTATAGTAATATTTTTAATAAATATATATTTTAATTGTCCAGAAATACTGTGATTTCATGAAAAATATTGAAACCAAATAATGTCACATTATTATTTTTATTATAATTCGTTCATAATAAATCATTATAAATATTAATGGATTTTTTAAATATTTAAACCTAAATTACAAAGTGGAAAAAAATGGAAATTTTATCATGATTTATTTTGAAATATGCTCGGATCTTAATTTTTTATTTTTAATAAATAAAAAATAAATCTTATAATATTTTCAAAAAAATATATGCTTAAATTTGGTTACATAAACAAACTTGTAAGTCATAATAATTTAAAAATTCATTTAAAATCACTTATGAACTCTCAAATATAAAATTTTATTAAATCTTAATATATAAAAATAAAATTAACAATTAATATTTATAAGAATTTGAATCAATTAATATTAAGTTAACTCTTTTTTAATAAGGTTATCATATTTTTAATTCAATAATAATAAATATTTAATTATATTTAAGAACACTATAATTAGTTTGGTTGAATAAAAAATATTATAATCTGATTGAAAAACATTCTTAATGATTTGATTTAGTAAATAATATTATAACTTTATTTGTGAACATTCTAATTGATTGATTAACCAAACTAATTATAGTATATATGTTAGGATCGAGACTTCGAGGTTGGTACTAAGAGAGGGGGGGGGTGAATTAGTGCAGTGGTAAAAACTATGTCGGTTTGAAAAATTTTATACGATAAAAACTGTTTCTTTGCTTTTAGACTCTCTGTGTTTATATATTTTAACCAGGGATGAGAGGGGTATCATCGCCTGACATAGTTTCGAAGACTATGTCATGATGGTAAGACTTATTGGGGCATTGTTTGGGTCTCTTATTGAGCCTAACAGTTCTTACATGGGCCTAGCTGACCCTTAATTGGGTTGGCCCAAATTTAATCTTAATTATGTGCTAATTATGAAATCTAAGACATAATTTGAGCTAAACAAGTTTGTAAGTCTATTCTTCCGGTGATCTTCCGGCGAACTTTCGATGATCTCTCGGTAATGTTCCGGCGAACTCTAAGCAAGCTCTTGGACTTCATGATAATTTTCTTGGTGAGTTTCGACGAGCTTCTCTAGCAGGCTTCGAGACTTTTTGGCTTGTTCCACCAGAACTTTTGACAAACGTTTAGACTTTCGACGAACTTTCGAACTTTTAACGTGATTTTGATCTTGATTTCGGGACTTCATTTTGTTTCATGTTGCTTTCGTAGTTAATCCTACACACATAAAATCACACTTCGATCTAGACAATTAATACTAAGCGTTAATCATGTTCTTTGGCATTTTTTTGATCCCTCGACGCTTTGTCCGATTCTTCGATGCATTATCCTTTCTTACGGTTTATTGCCCAATCGGTCAATTGATTCCGCAATTTTGATATCTTTGACGCAATATCTGCTCTTCTTGGCTCGATGCTCGAATCCACGGCTCGAAGTCTTTTGTCGATACGTCGATCGTTCCTTCGACTTGACGTTCAATTTTTTGACATGTTTTCCATGTACCCAACATGCTTTTTTCTGTTTTAATTGTCTCATCCTAATCGAAGCAACCAGCATCATTCAAAATATAGATTAAAATATAAACACATATTAATTAGTTTCATAATCAAAATCTGAGATTCAACAGAATCAAAATATTCCTATATTAGATTGGTATTAGAATGTATGGCCTAAACAAAATGTTTTATCATCACTTAATTTAATTTATCTTCTTTTTAAATAATTTTTATTAATTTAAAAATATTTTTTTATATATAATAAACGATCACATACCAACATCTACTCAAAAGAAAATAAACAAAATAATTAAAAAAATATTCATTCTTGACTAAAAATTAAAAATCTTGATAGGAGATTTATCTTTATAGGTGATAGTTTATTGATTAAAAATGTCATTATTGAATGAAAAATTATTCTTTGAGTCAAATAAAAATTATTACCTTTTTCAAAGAAAACATTATGCATTTAATTTGATATGACTGCATTTTGTATTTTTAGATATTTTTATTTATGCATTAAAGCTTATAAAAAAGGGCTAGAGCGTTGTAGTACATCAATCTGAAATTGATCAATGAACTAATTTCCTTTTTCATCTTGTGTGTAAATAGTGTGAGTTTATAAGTTTCTTTTCCAATGGAATTATTCTATCGTTTATGTGTAAGACATGTGGAGGTGCAAAACATTCGTTACCGAAGACATTCCTCTATTATCAAGAAAAAAAAATAATATTATTTGAACAACATCAAAGTGCTTAGGATATGATCATGTATGAGTTTTTCTGTTTTTTGCATGCACAACTGCAAAGAAATATCGAACATGTTTCAGTGTCAATATAATTAAACTATAAAATGAAAACAAATCTACTGGTAGAAAAGAAAGCAGTAGTGTTGGAGTAGAGGAATTATACCAAATCGGAATGGAAAAATAAAATAGAGACGAAGCGGAAAACAGCTACCAGAATTACTAGACATGAGTTGGTTTATTTACAGAGAATCACCAGAAGTGTGCCAATCGATGATATTACTTGTTTGTATCTGCTATATTAAGCGGCAAAATGAGTGAGAAAAATGAGTGCGACTATGTTTCTACTGCATGGCTTTTGTAACAATATTCTTCGCATCATCTTATTATGTATGCGAATACTTCTTGCCTTAGTGGACTGAGAAATATCAAAAATAGATCAAAGATTGAGGCACAAAACGCATATATTCCGGAACTAAAGTTGCTTCACTAGGCTTTGTTTTCTTGGCGAAATACCTTTGTCATCTTACATAATTAGAGTTTAGAGTCGTGGAATATTTATTTTATCTGCTTCTGTCTTATGTATTCGATTATCTTTTCTATGATTTCGAGGGCCAGGGAGAAATCTTGAAGCATACCTTCAAATGGCAACTCGTGGCCGTTTGCCTAATGATTTCCTTGTCAAAGTTTCAGACTGCTGTATAAAATCGGAACGGAAAGCTATGGTTACCTTCACAAGTTGTACAGTAAAAATTGCACTTCGAAGTCATTAGTTAAGCTTACCGATCAAAAGAGCATCTAAAATCTGTTCATCTATAGCTGCCAGAAGTTCCCCTTCGAGGGTTTTTGGTCTTCTGTAATTCCAAGTATTTCTGTTATCGCAGCATCGTCTAATGACCATGAGGGTCCTCCTGTATAGGGAAGAAAATGATCATGACTAAAAGAAGACAATTACTGTAAAATATAGAGGATATCAGAAGTTATGTACTACTAAATAACTTTTGTCAAAGGAAACGATTTTGTTGTTCCTAAATAAGTATATATTCTTGCAATGTAAACCTTATATCTGTTTGTTTGCTATCTTTTAGCAACCACTATCATATGTAGACTTTTAGTGTTCACATATTTGATACCTTCTCTAACATTTTTGCACGTCTAGTGCATAGAAGTCAGCAGTGGTATGAAACAAACCCTTTTTTATTATTTTATTGGAGATGCATGACTAATATAATTACAATACTTTTTGCATGTTCAAAAAAGAACTTCTTAGCCAAGGTACCATGAGTAATATAATTACAATATATTTTGCATGTTCAAAAAAGAACTTCTTAGCTAAGTTACCATGACTAATATAATTACAATATATTTTGCATGTTCAAAAAAGAACTTCTTAGCTAAGTTACCATGACTAATATAATTACAATATTTTTTGCATGTTCAAAAAAGAACTTCTTAGCTAAGATACCAAGTGAGCAAAAAAAAGCTTTAGTGTTCACTTATTTGACATCCTCTCTGTTTTGGGCACATCTAGTGCATAGAAGTCAGCAATGGTATCAAATAAACCATTTTTTATTATTTTATTGGGCATGCATGACTAATATAATTGCAATATTTTTTGCATGTTCAAAAAATAACTTGCTTAACTAGGTTACGCAAAGTGAGCAGAAAAAAGAAAAAGAAGACTTATCTGCTTGTCTGCATGTACAAGGATAGCAGCACCTTTGAGCTCTTCCTCCTGGAGAAGCACATGGGACGGATATTATATCATGTACTTAGACACTAAAAAAACTCTTTAAACGTGATAAGATATGCTATTCAGAACAAACTGTACATTATCTAATGGTTCACTCCAAAGGATCAGGCTGTCATGCTCCCCAGCAACTTTAAGCCCCAAACAAGAGCACTCTTTTATGATTATGAAAGGACATACAACTTTCGAACTTTTTATCGATTCTCTCCTAATCCTGCTTGCTAAAGAAATGTAGTACAGAGAGGTGGAAAGCTATATTACATCTTCAATCTATAACCCAATCAATCCCCAGTTGTTGCACATAGAAATTATATACAGGGATGACAGTGAACTGGTGATATTTTGTACCCAAAAACATTTCTACCATGCTGTGGATATCCCCTTTAAGAAATCGCTTAAGGGTCACAATGGTAAACATGATATAGGACGTGGCTATATAACAGTAAAAAAACCAATGGCATAAAATATACAGCATGTGGAGATCAACATTATGAGATGCTAGAACATGCCACTGATTGGAAAGAGAAAGAATACCAACATATGATAAGCAATTAATTTAGTTCATATCTGTTATTTTTTTTATTTAGTCCATATCTGTTAAAATTTGGCAAAAACAATAAATATACGGGAAAGTAAGATCAGACATTGCAGTCTTGTCGTACTTATTTGTGTCATAAGGATGTAGTATAAGAGATAGTCGTTTACAACCTGTGTGACATGCCGCCAGAATAGCAGCAGATTCATCTTTAGGTTAGCATCTCCAATAGGGTCTGCAGAAAACAATGTGAAGAAATTGCTGAAATGGCCCATTCGATGGTCACATTTGTACTGCACAAAACATGCTTCACGGAAAGAAGATAATAACAGAACCAGAGCCTAGAAGGGGTTTCAGCTAACCTCCAAGCAGTTCACCTGATCATGATATACTGTCTCCTTCGGTGCCCATCTCCAAGCAGTTCTTTTGCCTATAAGTTTCAGTTTTTTCAATTTGGCGACTTCCATAGTTTTTTTATTGAACTTTGTGGATTTCCACCAAAGATAGCAGAGATCAATTGAATATAAATCTGTATATAACAGACTTCAATCCTAGAACAGAAACAATTTGTACATAGGCATCAAAAGAAAATGCTATGCGAAGAAAATGATACATTGTCATCAGCCTGCCACTTGCTTGAATGGTAGACAACCAAGCATATTGACTGTTCCTATCTTCAATGGAACAAAATATAAAATGAAGTTCACGAGATTCTTATCTTAACATGGCTTTTTAAAGCTGTAGCAGAAAACGATAATAAATTGATACTACAATCAAGAGGAAACAGAATATTTCTAAAAGAGCACGAAATATGGTTGGATTATTGTCTCCACTGAGTCACTCTGTTCAATCTATAATTGCAGAGAAAGATGCCTGGACCTTACTTTCTTAGTTTCCAACAGCATCTCACCAATTCAACCATGCCTTGTGCAAAGATCCAGGATCACTCTACATCCCTCAATTAAGGGGCTTCTAAACATGCATCTGGGTTAGGAATTTTTCATTAGCCATTAAGGAAAACCCATGAGGTAGTTGCACAAATAGTATTTCATAACTATTTGTGGCATGCATAAGTACATTCATCTAGTCTAAATTCAAGTGTTTTACTAACACACAGAAAGCCTTATGTTGAAGAATTGAGGCTCTAATGAGCTTACAGGAAGAGGAAACACAACTATAAATTGCAGATTTCAGGTTTCCAGCCATAAATTATATGATGAGTGCAGGATGTAATTGTTATTTAACAGATCATACATGTCTGCCATGATATTAGATGATAAGATGTTGTTGGTTCTTATGAATGGTTTTTCTCATACACAAGAAATTATACTCATTCACAAGAAATTATATTCGGTCATAAAATGTCTAAACTAGCCGTCACAAACATGAAGATAAACACACAGCAGATAGTCATTCACATATATCACATAACTAAAGAAAACGAGATGTATGATAGATTAAAAAGAGAGAACCAGCAGGTACTTGTTTCCCCATCTGTTTCAGCAAACATAAATTTCACATGAGAAAATTGGAAAAAAAATATTAAAAGAACAAAAGTCATCAGAAACAAAACCTTGCAAAAGATAAAGTCCATCTTATTCTGCTACAGCACTATAGAAAAAAAAAGATCCTTCACAATAAAAGACATATAACATCAATTACTATACAATTCCAGATTCTTGAGCTTTTCAAGACATTGTTGAATAACAATAATCATCAGATCTCATCACTACAGCTAATTATACTAACATAAAAATTTATGAATATATCGTGCAGTGCATAGGTAACTGAAGCAATGTATTTCGGTTATAATAGTTCAATTTAGCAACCACAATAGTTATTCTAGAAAATGCTAATTCCAACCCTGAAAACGCATGCCTTATTTTGGATGAGAATAATCTGCAGTAAATGCTGCAATAAAGCGAAGAAATATTATATTTCAATGTCAACTGAGTTTTTCTACGAGTCCATTGGTCAAGCACATTATCTCACAGATTCCTACTGAGTACCTCGATACACTTCAACCCCGGTTTTCCCCCCCAAATCCACTTGCAGTAACAGCGAACTCTAAACCTGACCATGTTCATCATTCATTAAGTGAAAAGGCTACATAAGCTAAGAATCAATATAATCAACAATATAGGAAGTCCACATAGACCACATCACCGAGCAGCATGTAGTCCAACAAAGCATAAACAGACCACCGAGATGAAAGTGCCCCACTGATCATGACTGCAATGTCATGATAGAGCTCCTATTCTGGAACCATCCGCACAAGGATTGATCTACCAATCAACAATGTAACGCTGTACTTTAAGAAATAGGTAAATCAACGTGGCCAGATCCTGAACCTGAAACTTCATATCGTTGTATTGCGACGGTCTCTACAATGAGCCCAGTCGCTGAATCGAAGCAAAATCGAAAAAGAAGGGAGGCAACATCGATCAGATAAACCCACATATCAATCATCGAAAGCAAAAGCAGAAACTAGGCATGGAAAGGGAAAACCAGTACGGGCTTGTGAAGACCAATTTCCCCATACGATGGTGATCTGACAAAGCAAAGATCCGAAGCAAAGGAAGAGCTCGATGAGGAGAAATGGGGTTTAGGGGGGCATCACAGAGGATGCTGGGTTTTCCGGCATTTTCAAGACCGACCACGAGGATCCGAGCCTATCGATCGTCGAGGAGGAACGAGAACCTGCGACTCAAGAGCATGCCGTCAGTTGCAGCAGATCTTGACGCTTCGGTTCGTCCCCGTTGAGTCCAGATCCAAGCAGTAGAACCCTAATACTGCGATCGAGATCGAGAGAGAGAGAAGACCTGGGAGAAGAATTAGTTCTGCTGCTCGCAGAAATCGAGAACGAAATCGAGTCGGTGGTTGTTCTTCTTGTTGGAAGCGAGCGAGAGAGAGAGAGTGAGAGAGAGGGGTTGTTATTGCCGGGGTATATATAGGCTGCCATTTTACAAAGAGTCCCCTGAAGGTTTTGAAACTTTGCGATTTACCTCCTTCTGAAGGCAAATATGTCTTACCTTTGCAAAATGTAAGAATCAGAAAGGCATATATGAAAAATTGAATAATCGTCAAAAGCAGTTTTGATAGACCGTTATAAAGCTCGCCGATTTCAAATAACTGACGTACTTGTCACGCTATACTATGATCATTGAGCCGTTCCCTCGTTTCAGCATTTCATCTTCGAATAATAATAATAATAATTATTATTATTATTATATATATATATAAGGTCAAATATTAATTCAATCAAAAAATTTAAATTTAAATTTTTAGGTTATGGTTTATTAAACTCTCTCGATTCTCAAATCGTCTCTCTTCATATTCCACATATTAATATTTTAAATATTATTTTTTTTCTAACCTAAGATTGATTATCTTCCCCTTACTATTAAAGGTTCAATTTTATTCAACTTTTTTTTAACACCATGAGGTATTTCACTCATCCATGTCTACTCATCACGATAAACTATAACTTGATTAACTTTTTTAAAAATTTTGACTCAATAAAATTAAATTTTATCTACCTAACTTTGATATCATATTAGAAAATCTAGTAACCATGAGATAGATTAGGATTAACTATAAGTCAAACATTAATTTAATCCAAATTAAACTTAAATTTTTAGTATATGTAACTTTGTAGCTTTCAATTGTTAATGATATTAGACTATTTTTTCAGCTTATCTCTTTTTATCTCATGTACAAAGAAGAAATTTCTAACATGGTCTCGTTCTTTATCATCGCACTTCGATCAAGCATAATGATAGAGCACATTTTGGTATTACCCACGTGAACACAATTAAACAGACACGATGGCACGAACATGAAGCCTTAAGTCTGATGTGACGTGTAGCATACGCGTGGTGCCTCGGACTTAGGCGAGCAGTCGCCCCTTCCGCACGAAACAATATCACGCAGTACAATCGCTTCGAAAAGCTCAGGGCAACATCGTGCAGTGCCGATCCGTGTAAGTCGATCGACGCTCGCACAAAAGCTTAAGTCGATCGTAGTTAATTAACCACATACGACCAATTCATCATCGTAGGTATACAAATCAATCCTCACCGATTAATAAGGAGAGGATTTTTTCAAAAAGCTCAACTCCTCTAAACTATATAATGCTGGCTTAACCTTCAAATGGGTCAAATCAAGAAACTCCTCCTTTCCTGACTTAGGCTTGCGTGCAAGAGCCTGACGATGATGAAGCAAACCGCATGCCGGCAGAATATTCGTGTACAAAGCCAACCCCGAGCTCAACCTGACCCGACGAAGGTCTCATCATAGGGACAATCTTGTATATCGACGATCGGAGCGAACCGTGCTAACACCCCGATCACGGTTAGAGAAGTTAGTTGACACATAATATATATTCTCCTTCACATAGTATATATTAAGCTTTGAGATAGTTTGTTGGGGCCAACCTAACCTACTGAAACCAACACAACAGAGTTGAAAGATAGCTGATGCCTTGTGAGCACTTGTGCGTTACTAGGTCAGTTGTCCACCACAAGCGTGTTCCGAAGGAACTCAAGTTTTCAGCCACAACTTCTTTCAGCATTTAAGGCAGCGAACCACTCGACTCAATTACTTCCCGGTGTGGACTGAACCACTCAATCATTCAGCATTTTTAAGGCATCATCATCGATCGCTGTTGCCAACACTACTGATCGAGTGGCGTATGGAGTGACGCCAAATCTGTAGCACAAATGGTTTCCGCAGTCAAATCAAATCAAACCGAAGACCTACGATTATGAATTCATAAATGCGCCTCCTAAAGTGTACCTCACGTTCTCATTTAGATTTCCGACCGTTCATGTCAACAGCTCGGTTGGACAATGTCGGACGGATGAGTGAATCAAATCATAAGATGGGATGAATTATAATATTTGAGTAGGGGAAATGTTGCAATCGACAGCACTCTTCTCTTGCGACTTGAAGAAGGCCATCATTTTCGAATCTCATCGTAGTAAATGGGTGTCTTATTAGAAATGCCATTTGGTTATGACGATCAAATAAATATATTAAATGCTTGGTGGTTGAAATTTCTAAATCATGTTCTCTCCTCATCATAGCAAAGAATGGTAAGTCTGACTTATGGTTACGAAGAAATGGACTACTAATCTATCTAATGACTTGAAGCCTAAAATACTGTAATTAAAAATAGGGATATTAAATTTAACTGTAATAACTCATAATTTCTGACTTGAGATTAATTGGCACATCATAAAATAAATTATCTCTAAGTCCCAATAATAATAAAATATTACTTTAAGTCGAATTTAAAATTGAGGATTCGAAATCTTATCTAACTAATTAAAATTTTAATTATTTGATAACAAGATTTGTGAATAGTATCCCATACTCATCACTTAGCATTAATTTCTCAAGTTTTAGATTTTAAAATGGTGTCATGTCGAAGAAATTATTTTTTTTTATGAAAAGGATAAATAATGAAGAAGAAATTTAAATGTGAAACCATATGTTTTGATGTACAATTGAAAGAGGTCAGACCTGAGATAATGTTAACCACATGTCATGATTTGATTGGATGCAAGACTAAACAACACCCAATCGAAATCTTGGATGCATCAATGGTGACAAAGGAAACATCAACTCATCAAGTCATTATTCTTTGTGTGTTTCTTGATCATCAATCTCTTTGTTTTGAAAAAAGAATCATGAAGAACAGTGCCTTTGGTTTTGATCATTCATCTAATGAAAGAGGAAGAAACTTCCCCTTTCCTTCGACCTCCGACGTTAGTAAACAAATCTTCCACATAGAGGTTTGTGATATTCACACATAGATAGTGAACTATGCTTAAGACCAAAATGAAGTAAAAACAAAAGAGTGTGAGCAGAGTTTGTCTGAGAAGATCTTCTTCGATGCTAGGGCTAAATTACGCTGGAAGAGAATTAAAGTAAGTTAAAGAGAGAATATGATTGAAATAGAAAATAAGTGCACAATAGTATTTTATGGCATTTGTATTATATCAAACAAGAGAACAATAACAATTAGCATCCTAACCGAAAGAGTCTCCTCATTGGGATTAGGAGAATGCCACTTGGCATAGCGAGATGAGTTAATTGATCAATCAACTTGATAAAAATATGTAAGCTGATATTAATAACAATATACTCATCATATCCTTATAAATATACTAAATGTCACGATCCAAACATGATGAGCCAACTAGTCAATTAATTTCATTTGATCTAAATCATTGATTAAAATATTTAAACTAAAATTAATAATAATACATTCATCATATTTTTATAAGTCAATATTATTCACTTTCAATATAGCACTAATTAGAATGTTTAGTTAGTATCGATCAAAATATAGATAGGGATAATATTAAGAACTGAACTTATGAGTATAGTATTTCGATTTTGAGACAACATCTTCTTTAACCAATCCTAAATCTTACTGAGGGCTTTATCTACTAACATAGTTTGATGTTCCTCGTCCAATCTTTTGAAGGAAATGAAAGTGCTAAAGTATTTAATTGATTAATGTCCATCACTCACCATGAGAGACTAGGAGATTTTGGATTTATCTTACACATTACTCCTATGGTGAAAAAAGATCTCAGATTTATATTTATTGATAGCTAAATTGATTATCCTTTCGTAATAATCAAGAATACCCCCGAGAGACTTGTAGGAACTTATGGTAGAATGTTTAGTTAGTATCGATCAAAATATAGATAGGGATAATATTAAGAACTGAACTTATGAGTATAGTATTTCGATTTTGAGACAACATCTTCTTTAACCAATCCTAAATCTTACTGAGGGCTTTATCTACTAACATAGTTTGATGTTCCTCATCCAATCTTTTGAAGGAAATGAAAGAGCTAAAGTATTTAATTGATCAATGTCCATCACTCACCATGAGAGACTAGGGGATTTTGGATTTATCTTGCACATTACTCTTAGGGTGAAAAAAGATCTCATATTTATTGATAGCTAAATTGATTATCCTTTCGTAATAATCAAGAATACCCCTGAGAGACTTGCAGGAACTCATGGTTCCCCTAAAAGCCACTAGTAGGTTATTTACAAATATTAAATATGATATTTTTATATCATACGGATTAATCAAGAAGAATCTCTTGAATTCAATTTTTTTGAACTAGCTAAGATTTTGTTAAACAAAAATAAAAAGATACATATATAAGATCATCTCGCTCAATCTCATATTTACCCTTAAACTATTTAGATTCCTTCCCATTAATTAATCGTAAGAATAAGGGTGAAGTAATGTCAGGCAAAAATCCAATCTACAAGGGTTTTAGAGAATTTTATCTTAGAAAAAGTGTGGCAAACAATAGACCGATTGATTTTGTCGTAAGCTTTGGAGATGTCAAGCTTGAGTAAAGTTTAAGGAGTTTTACTAGGAAATTTAGAGATGATATAAGCTAACTCATTAGAGATCGTGATTTTATCTTTGTAAGTATTTTGGATAGAATTTTATAAATTACATTGCATAGGATAATGGGTCTAAACTCTTTCACCTCAGTGCTTTGACCCTTTTTAAGAATAAATACTAAATAGATCATCTCCCAAGAGTCAGAAATATTAATATATTCTTAAAAAAAACCTTAATGAGTGTTTAATTGTATCCCAAAAGGTCAAGTAGAATTCAATATTAAACTCATCTAGCCCAACACTCTTCGTCTTTCTCCATCTACTACCACCGAATAACATACAAAATCTCATAATATATAAAGGGCTCAATGCGATCTGTACTCTTAACGAGATTAATTTTATTTAGTATATGATATTGACTTTAATCACTTGTCATACTCGGGTTATTATTATTTATTATTGTACCACTTAACTTTGCAATCAAATTTTTTATTTTTATTTTTGATTGTCAATATGATGCCTCTCATTATCATATCAACTTTTCACTGTGTATTTTGTCTTGATGTCCCTTTATTTTAATTTTTAATGATATAATATTACTTTAATTCTTAATAATATAACACTAGTGAAGACTACCACATCCAACTTGCAAATCCATCTAAACGAAGATAAAACCCAATAGCGGTTTATGAAACGCAGGTTTACGACCGGTAAACCAATTAACTCAAAACTCAGCGGCTCTCATCGGGTAATTTCCAACACAAAGAATGAACATTATTATTATAAGTAGTGTACTTGAACTCATGCTATGGTTTCTATATATCATCATTACTCCACGCGGACCATAAACAATGTTTTCTTAGGGTTAAATCAAATACACGTCGAATGCTTAGTTTGGTGAACTCTCACGTGCTTACCATACGCACATCCACAGCGTATCCGTCGAGACATTGCGGTAACACTTATCCACCATAACAAAAATATTGCATATCACGTATCACAGGAATCCCATGACGCGATACTTTCCCCCCTCCGCGATACGGTCCACAATAATCCTCTCCCGCGGCAGAAACAGCCAACCCACTCCCGCACCACCTCGCTGGACCTCTCACTCCCGACGGGCCCCACGACGACAGTCGGCTATGGTATTCCCTTTGAGTCGAGGAGTTTTGGTGGGTGTGGAGAAGGAGGTAGAGATACAGACAGAGGTAGAGGCACCTTCCATTCAAATCACGTTCCAAAGTTTCCGCCCTTCAACCACCTCTCTTCCCCTTCCCTCATCCAGAAGGTCTCCTCCCCTTCCCCTTCTGTCTCTTTCCTTTGCTCAAGTAAAGATGCCTATCGTGCCACCGTTCATGCTTCTGAGCTCTTCCTGTGCACCATTACATTGACGTGCCGTCCCTAAGAGCCAATAAAAGAGGTACCATTGTGGTCATCCACCCCTACAATAGGGGGTGGGGTTCGTGTATGCATGCCGGGAACAGAAGCCGGCTCGTGGCAGTTCCTCGGTTGAGATCGATCCCCAGCCATGGGATATCCGACGACGATCGGGAAGTATCATCTGAAGCGCACCATCGGCGAGGGGACCTTCGCCAAGGTCAAGCTGGGCGTCGACAGGGAGACCAACGCCAACGTCGCCGTTAAGATCATCGACAAGGCGATGGTGGTGCAGAACAAGCTCATGTATCAGGTACGGCTTCTCTCCGTCCGTCTAGATCCGTTTTCGTCTTCTTCGCCATCTTGCGTTCTCATTGTGATTCGTCTGCGCGTCGCATCAGGTGAAGAGAGAGATCAGCGCAATGAAGCTTCTGAATCACCCCAACATAGTTAAGATACATGAGGTCGAGGGAATCAGGAACCGGCGCAAAGCTTCTCGATTAATTATTTAGCTTTGTTCCATCGAATTCAGGACGGAATTGTTGTGCAGGTGATCGCGACGAAGACCAAGATTTATCTGGTGATGGAGTACGTCGCAGGAGGCCAACTCTCCGACAAGCTGGTAAACCTTGATGAACCGTGTGCACGAGTCACTGGACTCGGTATCATTTGCCTTCTTTGCATTCTCGGCAGGAGTATCTCAAGAAGTTGGATGAGAGAGAGGCCAGGAAGTACTTCCAGCAGTTGATCGATGCTGTGGATTACTGCCATAGTAGAGGAGTCTACCATAGAGATCTCAAGGTCATGATCCAGCTAGCTTCACCCTGCTTTACAATCTTTTATCGTATTTATTCCTCGTGCACGAATGACATCGGATTCCTTCTTGTTGCTATTCTGCACCAGCCAGAGAACTTGCTGTTGGATAGCAAGGGGAATTTAAAGGTTTCAGATTTCGGGCTCAGTGTGCTGAGAAAGGTAAGGTTTGCATGAAACCTCTTGGCCGATTTGGATTCAAGTGTTCCATCTGTTCATGTTGGCTTAATCACCGCAGCCTGGAGACTTACTATCAACTGCTTGTGGGTCACCAAGCTATGTGGCTCCTGAGGTATGCACAGCACTGGTTTATCTACAGTTTCAATATACAGCTGAAAGCAATAGTATCATCAGCCTATGTTTAGACTTGTCATGGCCTGTTGGAAGACAAACTGTGAATATTTTGATACGGAAGCTCCAAAATTGAGGAAAACTAGTTTGGTGATGAATCGATGATCGATCGATATCGCTTAATTAACGCACAGGTGATCATCCACAAGAGCTACGACGGCGCCGCCGCTGACCTGTGGTCTTGTGGTGTCATCGTCTTTGAACTACTCGCCGGCCATTTGCCCTTTGAAGATCGCAGTCTCATGAACTTGTACAGAAAGGTATCATCATCGAATCGTCTCAAGTTCATCCTTTCAGATTTGTTTTCCTGTGCTGCTGAGACCTGTTTCGAAACAGATATCCAGAGCAGAATACACATGTCCAGATTGGTTCAGCGATTCTCAGAAGCAGCTCATTTCCAGAATATTAGATCCGTCACCGTTAAAGGTACCGTCTCAGACCCCTGTAACATGATGCATGTCCATCGTTAAGCAAGAAGCTTGAGCTCTACTTCTTCCTGCAGCGGGCTACGCTATCAGAGATCATTGGGCACGAGTGGTTTCGGTTGGATTGCAGACCTTGTTTGGGACATGACAACGATGAGAACGATTCACTTCACAGCTCGGGTGTAGGAAATCGATATGATCCCATGGTTTTACTTCTTCTTCTTCTTTCATGTATGAAGGCTTTGCCAACTCACTGGAGCCTGAACTTGCTGCAGGAGGCAACTCAGGAGGTCGCAGGAAAGCCTTGGAGATGCATCAACGCCTTCCGACTCATAGCCATGTCCAACGATCTCGATCTGTCTGGTCTTTTCCAGGAGCAGGTGTTTCGGATGGCATCCTCCTTCTTCTTCCTTGTTTCTTCCTCTGTTATCAGACTCTAAACTTGGGTAGAGATTGCAGAAAACAAAGCTTGGCTCAGAGCACCCTATCGACGAAACGTTCGCGAAAATTGAGGTCGCCGCCAAGGATGTCAAGCTATCTGTCAAAAGGATAAACAGCTCCAGGGTACTTGCTAATCACCTATGTCCATTGATCTGCAGCCTGCAAGTCTCCATTTTGGCCAAGTAATGAATTCTGTTCCTGCATCAGGTGAGACTTCATGACAGCAGAAGAATAACAAGAAGCAGATCACACTGCACCTTATCAGCAGAGGTACCATAAGTATTCACAATCTACCTCGACCAAGCATTTCTTGCTACTCTCACTGATGATAGCTGGAAAGTTCAGGTGGTGGAGGTAACACCCAACCACTGTGTTGTCGAGGTATCCAAATCTGCAGGGGATTTAGGAACATACAAGGAGGTAATGGAATCTTGCTTTGGCTTTAGTAGTTTCCAACCGGAGAACTGCTTATAATGATCTCTTTGTGGGGAACAGTTCTGCCAAAGCCTGTCGAGTTTGCTCAAGGACAACTCTGGTAGCTCATCACAGAAGACATTGGGAGATGGTGGAGATGATGACAGTGATCTTACAGTGAGTATGGATCCATATTTTCTCATGTCTGAAGTCCAAGTTTGGCTTTCTGAGCTCCATCTTTCTCATCTATGTACGCAGCTACCTGATGTAACAACAAAAGTGGTGCAAAGCTTCAGTGGCATTTCTCTAGCCGCCGGAAGCTGATCAAAGAAATATGCTACTTACAGGGTGAAGTGAAGAGAACAAAGACAGAAGAAGAGCTATCTCATAATTTCCATGGTAGCCCTTCCTTCTTGTGGACAACAGCGGCCTTTCAAGAGGCCAATCATATATTTTTTTCTATGGCATCCTACAGTAGTCATGTAATGCTGGTGTAATAAGTCAATACATGTAATTGTTACTGTAGATGTGCGCTGTGACAATTCATAAAGAAATACTAGACTTGTGAGGAGCTGGAATTATATCTTATTTTCCTATTATCAGTATGTGTTTGTCATTAAGCAATATTTTAGATTTGCTATGCAATGGATGTCAAATTACATGATAGTGGAAATTAGAAATCGAAGACCAATTGGAATTGGTTTTGTCAAAATAATAAACATGAGGCCTAACCATAATCGACCAAGTCTTTTTACTGACTTAACATAAATCATCCACATGACATACCCATTGCATGTCAGCCATCATGTTAAGACCAAGTAAATTAAGTCGATGCATTAATATTAATTATTCTTGATACGAAAGGAGAGAAAAATGAACCGACAAACAAAGTATTATTAATACCACAAAATAAGCTTCACGGAGGGAAAGACTAACTAAGAGAGCCACCTTTGGCTTATCAAACATATATAAACATATTACGAGCAGAAAACACGGTATCTACTGCAATGCTTGCATCATGATGGATCGATGAGAAAGCTGCTGCTCGTAGAGGGACTTAATGATTTGATACTTTGCGTCGTGATACTTCTTCACCTTTGCATCTTTAGATGGATGTATAACCTGCAAAAGCCAGCATAGATAGTGTTTGAAGATGCTTCAAATATTGAGACAAGCACAAAGCGACCAACATATCAGAACCGGAGTTTCAGAAATATACAATTATCGAGCTAGAAACTCATCCGTTGACGACTAATTGTAATCATTTCGTTTCGAAGAACCAACTGATGCTCCAACTTATATGATTGGTATATGAAATATTTATGCAAGAAGAAAATATCATGAATTGATAATCTACCTGTCCAGCTGCATTTAGTGCTCTCATCGCCTCATGGAGACCAGAGTACTTCTGGGCAGCAACAGCACCTAGGATAGCAGCACCTAAAAGCACTGTCTCGCTTTCTCTTGGAAGAATGATAGGACATCCTGCCAAACCAATTACATGATTACAAATGGTGTGATTGTATATATATCCAAATGTGACTTTAGATTTTGACAAATCCAGTCGTACTTTTCTGTTTCATGAAAAATAACACAATGCTGTGGTTGTACACAAGCTGAATGTCAAATGGGAAGAAAACTTGCCTACAATGTCTGCATGTTCTTGAACATAAAGTGGGTTTTTGGAAAGTCCACCACAGGCAAGAAGTGTATCAATCTGCAATTACAGAAAAGATCCAAGTCATTAGATGCTTCTCATTCAGAACTTGGTTTTAAACTTCATATGTCTCAACATGAAAGCGCACTGCACCATAATCCCGTCATTATCAAGGTTAGGGGGGACCAATATACACAGACATACCCCTAAAAGCAGTGCAGCACACAGAGCAACAACGGGTGCATCCTAGTCACCCAGGCTGGTTTAGATTGCATAGGGCAACTCCCGACACGGTAGACATGACCTAACATAAACTGAGTTGTTTGCCTAAAGCATCCATACAGGTGGAGATATTCTGCTCTTTTTTTTTCTATAATAGCATTAACATGTCAGGTGATATTTTTGGTAGAGTGCTGCTACAGTTACTCATGAAGTTTAGCAAGTTGTCTTATGCATCAACTTTTTGAGAGGAGGAAAAATAAGTTAAATGCTTATTAGAGGTGGAAGCGTAAATGATCTCAAAAAGCTAATGCACCAAAACAATTCAAGGGGACCCAGGGCATTTTCCTTATTGGTGCTAAGGACTAGACGACAACACAAAGTATGCAGAAGTCTCAGTTGGCTGATATATTACGGCCAAAAAATTGGGACTGGGCAGTAAGAATACACTGTTCGTTTTAATTTGCCCAGCTTTCCCACCTTGGCCACAAAGCAATATCTTGGCTCATCTCACTCTTATTACTGATCACCAACTGAGCTTGCTGAGGTATACAAACTAACCAGAGTATTAACAAGCATGGAAAGGCCAATTGCTGTCAAACCAGCGACAAAAATATCCAAAAGCCACCACAAGTTCACTCATGATGATATAAAACATTATATGATATGCAACTGAAGCTGAGGTAACTGATTCCGATATTAAGGATAGTGACCTAATTACCTAACATAATCTCCATTTCATTGGCAGAGGACAGCCTTAAGTTGAACTAGTTATGCATAATAATTACCAAGTAAAATGACTCACAGTGTGACGAAAGCTTCAAGTGTGGCATTAAGGTCCTGTGTTGCATCAAACTAATAACTAATAAAATAAAAGTTAAAACTAACTTTTCTTCAAGTGTGGCAAGAAGGATAAAGAGCCATTTGATGTCTTCAAATGATTTTGGAAACAAAGAAAATAGAGAAAGCCTTCTTATGCAAACGTATAATCATGTTACATGACGTATTATTATTCTCTACATCATGCTTTGAACAAACAATACCTAGAGAAGGATAAGCATATTTCAATACGTACTATCCACCAAGCCACTAGAAAGAAGTCTGATGAATTACCTTGTGCCCATGAGAATTGCAGTGCTCCACAATGTGACGGGTGCCATACGCTATGCCCTGGATTGTCGCAAGGTATAGAAGTGCCAATTGCTTTTCACTTGTCTCAAGGGTTAAGCCACAAACCATTCCTTTGGATTTTGGGTCAGCAACTGGTGACCTGATTGATCCCATTCAAGCTTGTATTAGGTACAAAGAGGTGGTTTAACAGGACAAATACAAATCAGAAAGTATAAAATAAAAAAATCATATATAGTGGCATGCATGTGTGGTTAAGCAGGCCATCTATATCAAGAATGTAAAACTAGGTACTATAGTGCACAGGGAACTTGCCATTGCTAAGTTAGGGGAAGGGCAATATATATTTAGGCAAAGATTTTTTTCCCAACTAGATCATATAGTGCACAGGGCACCTACCATTGCTAAGTTGGTGGTGGTGCAAGAAAGTTCAAAAAGCAATTTTTACTAAAAAGCTCATGTTTTAAAGATTGACAACATTACAAAAGTAATAAGTTCAAAAGATATAAAGAATTAAAAAAAAAACAAAAAAAAACGATTAGTATGACAAGATATAAAGTTTATGTTTTAAAATAAATTAGGTACTAAAGATGGTGAAAAGACTATATATTGAATTGCTAAAGCTAAAGAAAGAAAGTGTACGAATTTAGATAATATTATATACCTTAAAGACGAAGATCAAAGAATACTTGTTAATGATAATGAAATTAAGAAAAGATGGAGAAATTATTTTTATAAATTACTTAATGAATATTCCACACAAGACATAGATTTAACGATAAATAATATTAGTAGACTTAATAATCATATATTTGTTCATAAAATTAAAGCTAGTGAAGTAAAAGATGTACTAAAGAATATAAACATAGCTAAGAGTGTAAGACCTGATAGTATCCCTATTGAGATGTAAAAAAGTTTAGGGGACAAGAAAGTAGCTAGATTAACTAACTTATTTAATAAAATCATGAGACTCAGAAAGATGCCTGATGAATGGAAAAAGAGTTTTTTAGTATCAATTTACAAGAATAAGGGCAACATACAAAATTATTCAAATTATAGAAAAATTAAAATCATGAGCCATACTATAAAACTTTAGAAAAGAGTCATCGAAAGAATGATAAGGCTTAAAACAAGTATCTATAGAAATTAATCTAGTTTCATGCTTACAAGATCAATTATAGAAGCTATTTATTTATTAAGACAACTAATATAAAACTATAGGGAGAAAAAAATTTATATATGGTTTTTATTAACTTAGAGAAAGCCTATGAAAGGATTCCTAAAGATTTATTACGATAGATTTTAGAAAAAATATGCATATACTAATTATATTAATGTTAATAAAGATATGTATGATAATGTAGATACTAGCGTTAAAACTAGAGAGAGTGTCTAGTGAGTTTCCTATTAGCATAGGATTACATCAAAGATACGCATTAAGTCCCTATCTTTTCACATTGATAATGGATGAATTTACAAGTCATTTACATAATAGACCTCCTTGGCATATGATATTTGCTAATGATATTGCCTTCGTTGACGAGAGCCTAAGTGAAATTAATTATAAACTTGAGCTACAGAGGCAATCCTTAGAAACTAAAGGTTTTAGATTAAGTAGGACTAAAATTGAATATATGAGATACAATTTAGTAATTATAAGAATTGATAGAAGAATATAGTTAAATTAGATAGACAAGAAGTTCCTTTAAATAAAAATTTTAGATATCTTGAATCAATTATTCAACGAGATAAAGAGATCGATAAATATATTATTTATAGAGTAAAAATAAAATGATTAAAATGACGAGTAGTATCAAGAGTCTTGTGTGATTATTAGGTACCTTTAAGATTAAACGAAAAATTTTATAAGACAGTTGTGAGACCAACAATATCTTATAGATCTGAGTATTAGATAATTAAGAAACAACATATACAAAAAGTTTGTATTATCAAGATAAGAATATTGAGATAAATATATGGAGTTACTAGGAATGATAAGCTAAGAAATATTTTTATTTGTGTGTCGCTTCGATAAAGGATAAAATGAGAAAAAATCATTTAAGATGGTATAAGTATGTGCTTAGGAGATCTCCAAATATAGTAGTTAAAAAAGATAAAATGATTAATATTAATGATGCGACGAGAAGTAAAAGAAGACGTAAAAAGACTATAATAAAAACTATAAACAAAAATTTAAGTACTTTAAACTTAACCAAACATATGACTCTTTATAGATCTCAATGGCGATAAAAGATCTATGTAGTCGACCCCAAATAGTTGAGACTTACGGTCTTGTTGTTGTTGTTATTGTATTTAATCCTTCCTTCCACTCCTAGTGTCTCAATGTCATTCCTACCTTGTTTCTTAAGGGTGAGACCAATGGGTGTGCAGTCTTACTTAAAGATTGTGGAAATAAGTCAATAGTAGACTATGAAAGTGATCATGGATTTAATAATAAATTCAAGGCCACATGGCCACAAAGCTTTCTTATAAGATCCAAGGACATCACCACAGAAGCAACTAGATATATTTTTAAAATCCTTGTTACATGAAAAACCAGATATAAGTAAAGTCCAAATAGTTTGTCACATTGCAAATCATTAGATAAACACCAAGTTTAAGTGGTTATCATACAAATAAGTTGTTGATGCTTAATATCATTAACAAATTCCACAAATCAACAATTGTGCAACAATTTGCTAGTGTAATATGAACAATGGATTGGTGGGGTGCCTTCATTCAGAAATGAGGAACTCCATTTGGAAGACAAACAATCACCTGTCTAGTGTCTTGCCGAAATACAAGGAAACCATTACAATCAAAGAGGAAAACTAAGTCTGTCTAGGTTCGCTTTCTAGCTAAAAAAACAAGAAGCTGTTTTATTGCAATTAAAAGGCAATGCACTCTCATGTATTCAATATATAGAAAAAAATGAAGGTACCTTTTTCTTCAATGAGTAAATTGTATCGAGAGAGAGGTAAATTATTCTACCTGTTACCATGGAAATCAGGAAGAACATGCATGTCTTCTGTCAGGGCAGACACAAACAGAACCTTTCTTTCTTGCATCATGGACTCCAAAATCTTGTTCAACAATTCATATATGGAAATACCTAGTCAATTTGCAGAAACTAATGTCAACCTCAATCTTCTGAAAGTGCCTCATATGCTAACCACTACAATAACTGTGTCTATGAATTTTTCTGTATATTCTCATAACAGTGGTTTGTCAGACATTATAATGAAACAACTATTGAGGTATCAAATATATAACTTACTTTGGGAAGCAGCACGGTTGGCAAGAAGAGGAGCAGCAACATGGTTCTCAATTATGTGATCTAGAAGGGCACCTGTTGCACTTTGACCTCCTTCTGTGAGCCAGTACTCAGGCACCATTGCTGAAATATGAAAGCAAAATCAGCAGGACCAATATTACTTACAAAGTGAATAGATGGAGAACTCCCATATATGAACTAACAAAAGAAAATTAGCTTACAAAAAAAAGCACAATATAAATGCACAAGAGGTATTCGAGAGCAAAAGTGGATCTTGTGACAAAGATGTACCAGACCAAAATGGTCCCCATACACCCGGAATAAACAACTTGTTTCTGGAAACAGCCATGTGGCAAGTTGAAGTTCCACAAACTAAAACCATTCGGTGGCATATTGCTCCCTCATTAGCAACTGAAATAGAAATATCTTCAACATAAAGCTCATGTACTTTACAACTCCAAAAATATTTAAATTTGCTTTTATATATTATCATGCACAATCAAGTAAAACTGGTATTTACTCAAGCCATCATCTTTAGACTCTGTTTCAGGCAAACTCTCCATGGTTCCAACACCACCAGCATGAGCATCAATAAGTGCTGTTCCAACAGGAGTACCAACCAATAGGCCTAGCTCCTAACACATAAAAATGATCTAAGAAATATTAGGGAAAAAAGTGGACAACAAACACCAAAACCAAATCACGTTACAAAAAGCAAAACATAATTGATTTTTCAAAACATATCTGTTTGCTGAATCAGTTGACCTCAAAATTAATGATTTTGTCATCTATAGTTCCTTGCCTTTGCAGCAGCAGGTGTCAGACCAGAACCCAAAGGATGACCAGGAAAAGCAACACTTCGACCTGCGTCATAGTTAAACAAGAAATTTTATACAATATATCAGGGAACTATTGAAAAGTATAAGAACAAGTTAGTGTGAAATAATTGCAGATTTCATATTGTAGTGTTCATCACATGGTACTTCTTAATTGGACTCCTCGGCATAATAGCAGTGTCTAGGTAACTGATAAATAGATATGAAGCTATAGATACATATTCGAGCAATCTAACAACAAGAAGTAGCTTAGTCAACCTGCTTTTTTCTGTACGCATTTGCTATTACTTTCCTAGCATCTAACACGATCTCTTTTTTACTTTTATTCAAAAAATCATGTGAACATTGTCAGCAACATTCAAAATTGTGCAGGCCAACCCTTCAATCACAAGAAACATAATCATCAACAGACATCAAGTTATTTTAGGTACCTTACCGATTTTTGCATGATTCCCTTCAACAAGATCCCCCAAGCCAATTTCCTCCCAGAAAACATCATCCCATCCACATGCTTCCATACTATGTGAATCTTTCTCCCTAGCTACTTCCATGTGTGCATGGCCAAGGTAAGTCCACTTGCAGACAGTCGTACATAAACTGCGAGTGTCATCTCCTGTTGCTCTAATATCCCAACACAGGGAGAAAACATAGTTAGTTTAAAATAATAACAATAATATATTAATACATAAACAAAAGCAGCGTCCAACTAACTCAAATTGCATCAAAAGCATATACAGATTATTTGAGTCACCTGAATGATAACCAATCACTTAAATCCATCCATCTAAATATCAAGGACCAAGATTCTTTCAAATTCTCTTTTACCCACAACAGCTGCACATTTACATTATGGTATATGTATTAGTTTGATTCTTGACCAATATTATGAATACAAATAAGGGAATGTGTTGAAAAAGAATAATACATCATAGCCTTATGAATGAGTGAAACAAATAAAGAGTAGTTAGCAATCTCCTATCTTCCACAATCCTTTTGAGTACTTATAAATGAAAAAAAGATTCGAGAGATTGCACATCTCATTAAAATACTACATGCATTTTGTCAAAATCATATTGTGACATTTGGAAGAAAAACAATTTTTATTACCTAAAAGCAAGCAAATTTTCATCAGCATTCAAACTATCATTATCACAGAACTTGTTAGAGTTAATTAACAACAAATTATCCTGACTAGTAGTGCAGAAAGACAGGTAAACTGAGAGGTTCTATCAAAACAAAAAGTCTGCAAAGAAAATGGTCTGCCTTGTCCCAGCATTACAGCTGAGTTCATAGTCAACCAAGACTTGATAATACTTGATAGCTTACAATAGACCTCGAGTCAACCTTTGCTGCTAGGACCTTATTCCTATCAAATGCAACTTTGAGCATGATGAACTGATGATAACAACTATGAGCTCATTCAGCCTGATGAGGACATATATAATAAGTTGGACGTCTGTAGCCCATCTATCGAGGACCATTTGCTGCAGTTCTATTAGACATCTAATTCTTGCAAATTGGCATGCTATAGAGACACTGTTATTTGTCAAATGCATGCATAATATTCAGTATATAACCATGTGTATGTGAGGCACTCTAAAGTATAAATAGAAAAGTGTGTGAGACAATTTTTGTGAATCTGAACTAGCTACTATGTCAGTAAACGAGCAAATTCATTGCCATAGACATTTAACTTGGGAGTTTAAAAATGTAAAACAAAGTAATGGTGCCTGTTAAAAACACTTGGTGATAGTAAGTTGTGATTATCTATAATAATCTTCCTTCCATGCACTTATCCGAACCTTGGAGGCGCCAAATGTCTACACACCCACCATCTCACTGCTGAGATTAACGATTTAAAATGTAAAAGATTTGCCTGGACTTTGAAATGCTAGTAGCATTATGCCAATAACAAAGTGTTACATCAAAAGGGCGACAAAGCAGCAGGGAGTCTGATAATAAAGTCAGCCTTGTTATTTCCAAAAGAATGCTGCTGCAGCTCATATGCTCATCCCGGACATTTTGATTACCTTTGGCGCCTGCATCTCAGGTGACAAAGACCCACCACAATACTGCAATACAGGTGAGTTGTTGGCATTAATTTGCTCAGCCTGATTTACAGCCCTGTGATCCATCCACACTATGATATTTCTTCGCGCATCACCAGTCCATGAAACTGAAACTGGAGATCCATCTGAATCAACAGCAACTGCAAAGGCATCCAAAAACAGATTCCAAAGAAGTAACATATTGCTTATATTACAGGCAACTAAAATACTTTAATGACTTTTGGCAATGAGAAAACAAACCAAGAGAGCAAGTTGCTGCAAATCCTAGACCAACTACTTCTTCAGGGACAACACTGGCCAGAGAACATGCCGCTTTCACTGCCGTACAAACCGCATGCCAGATATCCGTTGAGGATTGCTAATTAAAGAAATGTATTGCGTTAGTAATAATCACGACGTCTCCCAAAAGAAAATGCAGAACATTTAACTTTGCAACCTCAATGCAATCGTTTTCCTTCCAGATTTGTATCGGGCTGCTAGCTGAGCCAATCAGCCTACCTTGCTCATCGAAAAGACCTAAATCAAACACACATACATGAGAAAGAGGGAAGAAATACAATGATTCCAATTAAATGAATGGGGTGCAAAACAAGCAGCAAAACCACACTAAAGCGAATGAGTGACACCATGAAAGCACATAGGGTTCCAATCAAATGACTAGAAAAGAATATTTATACTTTGTATCAATAAGACCATCAAAACCGTTAAAAATTCCAAATGTTTGGAATGATGCAAAGGGCGAAAGAATGAGATAACTGAGACATGAAGACAGAAACACATGGATTGAAAAGGTTCGTTGCATACAACAACATGCGCGATGAGACGAGATTAAAGTACCTGCCCGGGCGCTGCCGGTGCCGACGTCGACGCCGAGGAAGACGGTGCGACGGGCAGCGGAGGAGGACTCGCCGGTATCAGAGGACATCTCGATGGAGGCGGAGCTCGGGAGGATAGGCGACGTCTCGGATAGCGAAGACGACGACCACTTCCGCGCCGTAGGCATCGCCTTCACCCCCGTCTTTCGCTCCCCCCCTAATCCCGATCCAGTGTGGGACAATTACGATTACGTTACCCTTAATGCCCGCCTCCTATTCGGGGTTAGATTTGATGAACTATTGGATTAGCGTGTAAGCGTCAAGGTTCAATTTTAGTCTTGATAAAATCATACTTACACCGTGACACTCACCTGACGTGTCATTGGGCGAATTAGTGGAGCCCACTTTCGTCCAGGCAACACTCACTGTTTTCGTGGACAACGATTATGGAGACGTAAATGAACATTTACCTATGGCCGTAGGTATGAGAATAATACTTGCGTGGAATAAAAATATTCTTTTCTTTTTTTAATTATATATATATATATATGTATATATATATCCTTCCAAAATAAGAACATTTACCTATTGATTTTTTCGTTTACTCCTCTAAATTTAAGTAATATATAAAATTTATCCGTCATAAATAATGATCTAATGATAGTATAGGATCTCTTATGAAATTTTAAGAAATTTCTGGTATATCATACTTACTTATTAGGTTTAAAATCTCTTTGACTATTTTTGAAGACGTTGACTAGATTTTGATAAATCATTTGTAAGATCTTATACTTAAATCCCACATACTTCACTTATCCTTAAAAAAAATTAAAAATTAAATAATTTTCATTTAAACTAGTTAATACTTGTCATAATTAGCTATAGTTCATTAACTGATATGCTTTATTCGGACCCTCACGATCATCGTTGTATCGTGCTCGTCTCTATCCTTTGTTATCCCTCGTCATCTTCATTCTATCATTCTTACCCTTATCCTCATCCATTACTATTGAAGCATTGCTAAGGTCTCATTGCCTCTTGGCTAGTAAAGATTTTACATATCTTAACTAGCTTAGTTAGTAAATATTTTTATAAATCATTATTAAACCTTGTGCTCAAATCTCATATTCATCATTTATTCTTAAAAAATGAATAGATTTTATCTTATTTAAAAATATTTAAGATATCTATATACTAATATGTGTTCTAAGTAAAATTAGTTAATTTCTATCGTAATTAACTATAATTCATTAATTGATATGCTTTTATCCAAACCCTCAAACTAGAATCATCGTTGCTATGATCGCCTCCAACTCTTGCTATTGCTCACCACCTTCATTCAAGCACTCTCGCACTCACCCCTCATTTAGTTAAGGCATTGTCACTTTTTTTATTACAGTCGTGACAAACCTCCACATCCCCCCTCCCCCTCTCGGCCATAAAATTCGAGAAGCATAACAACTCCGAAAAGAGGCATGGGTAACAAATAGCATGATGGGCCATGCTAGAGAAAAAAGGAGGGGAATCCCTATTGTGATCTCCTCATCTACCAAAGTCAACAATGGAGTCTTATTAGTAAGACCTTGATAGTGATGAACGAGAACAAGAGTGATGGGGCGAAGGTGAACAATGCACTACTTGACGAGGTGAAGGCAAAGGGTGCAAGTCAGATGTGATGAGTGACATCAAGAGACAAAGGTGGCCATGATGAGGTAGTGGAGTTAAGACAATGATTAGTGAGGCGAAACCCAAGGATAATATCATTTTTTAGAAATTAAGTAGCACTCTATAAGAATATACCAAAAAGAGATACTTTTTGAGAAAAAAATAAAAACTTAAAGATATATATATATATATATATATATGATAATTTATTAAAAAACCTCGGATTTTACTGTATGATGTTGCTTTTCATAATCAAATATCATTTATAAAATAAAGAAAAGATAATTGATATTTGTTAATCCTATTGACTTTAGATTATTTAGATTGAATCCGTTTGTTTGACATAAACTAAATCAAACCAATTTAATAAAAGTCTAAGTATTTAATTTATTATTGTTAAGTCCTCGATTATTCTTTTTTTTTTTTTCAAATTAACCTGTTATCCTCATTTTCAAATTATTCTCCATCTCTACTCCGCCTCCTCCTCCTCTACCGCTATCTTCTCCCACTCCACCTCTCTCGTCTTCTCCCTTTCCTCGTTGGCTTCTTCCTCCTCACCCTCCCCTTAGTTTTCTCCTTCCACTCCACTTTCGCCTCCTCCTCCTCCCACCTCCACCTCCATCTCCTCCTAATCCACCTCCTCCCCCTCCATCCTCTTCCTCCAATTCCACCTTTCCGTTCCCCTCCTCTTACTCTCCTCATCCACCTCCCTCACCTCCTCCTCCTCCTTCCCTCTCCCTCTCTCTCTCGTCCATCTCCCTCACCCCCTCCTCCTCCTCGTCTATTTTACTCATCAGCCACAGCTCCCTCCATCTCATCCTCTTTTTAAAACCCGGGAAGCATAGCAACTTCCAGAAGAGGCATGAGTAACACATAGCATGATGGGCTATGCTAGAGAAGAGGAGAGGGGAATCCCTATTGTGGTCGCCTCATTTATCGAAGTCAACAATGGAGCCTTATTAGTAAGGCATTGATAGTGACGAACGAGAATAAAAGTGGTGGGGCGAAGGTAAACAATGCACTACTTGACGAGGTGAAGGCAAGGGGTGCAAGTCAGATGCGATGAGTAACATCAAGAAACGAAGATGGCCATGATGAGATAGTGGAGTTGAGGCAATGATTGGTGAGGCGAAACCTAAGGGTAATATGCATTAACAAGCGCTCTACAAGAATATACCAAAAAGAGATGCTCTTTGAGAAAAAAAATAAAAACTTAAAAAAGTGGAACCGATTCTCTATATTCTCCTAATTAATATATTTTTTATAAAATATCAAAATAAAAATTAATCATTCTAAATTTATAAAATAATAATAATAATAATTATTATTAGCGGTTTGAAATAGCTCGTCGATCTGAGCGTTGAAATAGATCGGTTCAAGAGTATTTATGGTTTTTGCATTTAACTACATGCTAATAATGTAGTGCGATCAATAGTGGTGAACGGTTGAGATTAAAACTTAAAACCTTAAATGGACCGTGATAAGGACCTTTTGTACATTTATTATTTGTAGGGCTTTTAATGTAATGTTAATCGAGTTTGCCAGAGCCACTTGCCGTCTCCCGCCCGCGACGAGCACGGTTCTTCTTCCCTACGCGTCCTTCTTCAGCCGCCACCGTCGCCCCCCCATCTTTCTCGCTCGATCCTAGTGAGAGGGCAACCGGAGCAATTCGAACTTTCGCCTCGCTCTCTCGCCCTCCGTCTCTTCACTCAATGATGGAGTATAGAAGAATCACAGATCGGCTAACCACCGCATGATTCTCTTATCGAATTTAGTACGCTAAATCTGATTGACACCCTGCGATAAGGGTTTTGGAGGCCCTCTGCTCTCCGATTCCTGAAGTCCCCCTGGAGAGCTTCTTGACTGTAAGAATGCATTCACCCTTTGCCTCTGTTTTGTTGGATTGCTTCTGTTTGCCCTTTTCTGGAAGTTCTTTACATTAATCCTTACGCTTTAACTGGAGCCATAATTAATGTTCCGCATTTATTTGTAGGAAAGCAAAATGTTAGTTTGGTCTGTGTGTTGGTTCGCTCGTTGTTGTTTTGTGTGGCCTCTCATTAGCGAAATCTTGATCCAACCTTTTTACATAGGTTCAAAATTCTGTATTCTTCGAATGTTTGTTCTTCTCTTTGGTGAAATTAACTTCGGCATCTTGAATTTTGTGTCTGAGTATATTTAATTCATTATTTCTTTTTCTCTTGAATACATTTTTAGAGACTCAAACGAGAATATATTAACTCGATGTAAGTGTCATATGGAAGCTATCACTAAAAAAAAAGGTTCAAGTCATCCTCTATCTATGTGGCCTATGGACAACAGTTATAGCTTGTCCTCTCCGAAACCAGGTATAAAATTTAACCCCCGATGTTATGTCAAGAGGCTCTCTTTTCAAGAAAAACTCATACCTAAAAGGAATTTTGGATTAACTTGATTGTCGGAGGGATCGGGTCGAGAGATTTTTCCTGACATTGGTCTTGGTGTAGGTATCACCTCGGAGCTACCTAGGGGCCACCTGGATCACTACTTCGGATGCTCCTGTGCTTTCGGGTTTAGATCAGATCAGATTGACTCGGATATCGATGATGATTTTCCCTAACAAGTGTTAATGATCTCTCTCAATGAACGTGTAGCAATGTTTACAGGTAGCTGCTGGACATTCTCAAGGATTGCAGCAATATAGGGCACAAACCAGTTGATGACTGGGAACCTGACATTGCTCTCTGAGTAGGAATAGATTTTACCTATAAAAGAAAAAGATGGGTTAGAGAAACATATGCGAGGAGAAGAGGGTATGTAATGGCTGATAGCTTCCGACGGTGGACTGCACACAAAAGAAGGCACCTGTGAGGAGAAGACGGTATATAAACACTCACATTATGAACTTAACCTTTTCCTAGAAATTTGATATTAGCTATTACATGTTACATCTAGTGGGCTTTTGGCACCCTTATTTACTTTTTGTCATAGATAATGCAGTTTTCCTCCGTGATTGCTTTTTCTTCCTTGATATTTTGCTTAAAGGATTCGAAGACTAAACCTGATAACAACTGAGTGCATACTACCTCATTGCATCCATGAACAAAGAAGAATCTTACTCAGCATTGTTTCTACCTTTTCTATATCATACATGCAGTTTTCTTTTGTTTCTGCATTTTAGATCTAGAAAAATGTTTGGAGAGCTGTGTTCTTTAACCATTCCTAACATCGACTTCAGGCTGATCTTGAGGTGGTCACCAACTTATAATCGTTGCCATTGAAGGGAGAGATTTCCAGTTGTACAGTGGATGGTGTCCAGGTTTATTGTGAATGCATTTAGGTTGTTCTTTTGAGGTTGTAATGACGAGCCTTGATGGACCTTGTTGTAGTGAACTGGGGTATGGAATGGCAGCAGTATGCTGTGGCTTATCCAAAGGCCAGGATTACATCATCGTGAAGAGCTGCTCCTGGGTGCCCTAGGATATAAGGATGAAGAACACTGGTAAACATGAAGGGACTCTGTGGAATCAACCGATGGCTTCTTATATGATGACTGAGGGATTTCCTTTAATTCATTTCCATAATCTTCTTTCATCTTATTTGCTCTTTGTAGGGAACCAATACAAGAATTGAAGGGAGCCTAATGGTGGAGTTGGTATGTTCCCTTGGCGCAGCTCGAGATCCATCCCTTAATCACTTGGGTTAAACTCGGATGCTCTGATCATCCAGGTATTTGACTGTGAGTAATACTGCAGAGAATTTAACTGCTACTTCTTCTCTAACTACGGATATCTGCATGAATTTAGATTCTAAGACGTTGCAATATACATTTGCTACAAATTAAATATCTAATCGTGTTCTATATTGGCCAATCGCAACACCTTCACCATTTTGTTTAGGTCAGAATGGTATGTGCATGATAAATGCCATTAGTGATGATGACTCACATTTCAATTGGCATATTCTCCTCCATCGAGAGATGTCAGGGAAGCCATGTGTACCACTTATCTATCACAGACTTCTGCCTGCCAACAAGAAACTTCGTTGGGCAGGACAAGGAAATCCATTAAGAGCACCGAGTTGCTGGTGACGATGGATTTAGGTGTGCCTGATGCTGCCTGCGTCATGGGATAAGGTTGGCTTGTCAAATGCATCATGAATGTTGCTGCGTGTTTTCCATGACTGAACCAGGCATCTGCTGAATTCTTTATAGATGAGATCAGAAAAGAGAGAGGATACCTACAAGTTGACCGTCCTACTGTCGCACCACAAAGTGCACAAGGTGGGTAAAGGGGTAGAGATAAGGGGAATTGTGTTGAGCCACAGGGTTAGGATGCTCATGTCACTTTCGGTGGAGTGGCGTTGCACACGTAATGAAGGGCACCGACCTATTTTAACCCAAGAAGATAAAAGGAGAGTCGAATATTTTTTAGAATAATGAGCGAAGAAGGATGTAATCCTAGGGTCTGCTAGATTTTAAACTCTCAAATTTTTTATGGATGAATCTGATACATTATTTTCAGATTAATATTTTTGGTATATAAAATTAAAATTCACATAAAATTAACCTGATCAATTTACATGTTGGTCTGACATAAATAATTAATTTATCATCATAGATCATCAATAATAATTATATCAATAAGACTATACAGCATCTTCTGTCAGATTAAATTTTGATTTCTCTAACTCTGGATAGTAGGTTTAATACACTAACCATCAAATAATATTTTAGATATCTATATATTCTTTTAAAATAAATTAGAAGAGATTTAATTACAGTCTTTATCATGTGAATGTACCAAATAATTCTCATTCCATCAAGTATATGGTGATTATTAGTTTCTTTTTTGAACCTCAAAACATTCACATGAATTGATGGGCTAATTATAGGTTTAATTATAGGTTATCTCTTGTATTAGGACCCTCTTAGTATCATAGTCTGTGTACTTAAGAAATTTATATTATGATCTCTATAATTTTGAAAGTAAAATAAATAGTTTTATTTATCTTAATACTTTCAACAATATTGATAAAAAATACAATACATATCATCACGTGTCAGATAGATTCCAAAATGATGGGGAAAAAGATAATTCAATATTTCTTCCATTTTCAATGAGCAACTTGGTGAGTGTGTTGTCGATCATGTAGAAGAGCTGGATGGGGTTGAAGACCACATAGCTGAAGATGATCTCGGTGGAGGAGGTGATGACGAGGTCGACAAAAGCAAAGGCTCTCATGAATAGGGAGGGCCTAGTTGCCCTACCACTTGGTTTGCCTTTCATTATGTTGTCGGGATGCTTAAAGGCGTGGTCATCGTCCTACTTGTATCATGGCGTAGTGAGAGCACATCATCTCCTTGCAGTCATGTAACCCAACACACCTACCTAAGAGCCAAGCAGACCGGAGGAGGCCCAGCGCTTACTGACGAAAGGGGGAGAGCTTCTATAGCAATGTGATCTTATGCATCACCTTCCACAGTAACACGAGCTGGGCCACCTAGAAGAGGACGAAGGCGACGAGCTCTAGCGATGAGGTGGCGAGCCATAAGAGCGGCATCGCATAAGGAGACAAGTGGAGGAAAGTCGGGAGAAGAAGGAAAACGACCTAGCCATCAATCCAGGTCTTGATGCCAAACCAATCGTAGGAGGTGAGTGCACGGAGGAGGACAACATGGGTGTTGCGAACGTCAAAAGTGGCACGGGTGAAGACTAAGAATAGGATGATATAGTGGGTGTTGGGCTACATGACTGTGAGGAGGGGCTCGAGGAGGATGACCTTGGTGGCGAGGAGGGTTCCGAGAAGGGGTCGCGCTCTCGCTATGCTAGGAGCCAAGTGGGATGACAATCGTGCCCTAAGCAACTGGATGGTGATCGTTCTCGCTACACCAGGAGCCAAGCAGGACGATGACCACATCTTAAACATGTCGACGACGTAACGAGAGGTGGATCAGGTGGCAGGGCAATTGGGCCTCCCCCTCTTCATAGGAGTTTTCGCCTCCGTTAGCTTTATTTTCACCTTCTCCATGAAGGTTATCTTCGGCTAAGTGGTCTCCAATCCTATCCAGCTCTTTTCCATGACCAATGATATACTCATCAAGCTGCTTATCGTGAAAAATGAAAAGGAGATTAAAATTATCTTTGTACCCATTATGTTGATTCAACATGTGTTGTATTTTTATTGTTGATGATGTTAGAACAAATAAGATTATTTGTTTCACTTTCATAATTATAAATTATAATAATTTTAATATATTTTTTTAATATAAAAATTATGATACTATGTAAATATTAGGGATAATATGTAATCGAGTCACGTACACCGTATCAAGTTTGCCGAAAGAACCCGACCTACCTATCCCACAGATGTCCTCAATATGACCCTTCTATGGACCCCACGTAACATGTGAGAAAGCCAACCACTTCGACGAGGAGGATTTGGGGGATGGGCTTCGGTGCGTGTATGATCGAGAATAAGAACTGCACATCGGGACGGCGCCGCACACTCGGACTCGTGTCTGACCGTTGACGCTGTGTCGGCTTTTGTTCGAGGGACCAGGGGCAAGGGACGAAAGTGGAAAGGAAAGGGAAGGGAAAGAGGCAAGGGGCGTAGCGTTCCTCGTTACGGTTCTTCGCCCTTTCTCTCTCGCTTCCTCGTGTGATTTCTCATTGCTTTGCTGCGAGGAAGCTTGGGAGTATTTCTAGAATCTTTCCTCGGTGTCTTTGCCGCCTACAGTAGCAGAGAAGGTTTAATTTTGCGCCTGCTTCCCGCTTAGAATCGGGGCTCATAGGCGGACTTGCTGTTTTCTGGCGCGGAGATCGCAGTGCTTATTGAGAGTTCTTCGTTGTTCCTGATGTCGGTGGGTGGTAGCTTCCAACAGTGGGAGAAAGATGTGTTCTTTTCCGCCGCGGAGGAGGTCCAGGAATCGGCCGACATGTACGTTGTTTCCTTTGTTTTATACGATTCGGCGGTGTAAATTCTTGGAAAATCCGGACTTTAATTTCAGTTTTTTTTTTCCGATCGGATTGGAATACTCTCTCTCTCTCTCTCTCTCTCTCTCTCTCTCTCTCTCTCTCTCTCTCTCTCTCGTGATTCTCAAATTTTGTGTTGAGTTTTGGAAATTAGGGAATGTTAGGATTTATTGGTTGGAAACAGAGAGTTCTTGTCTATGATTGCTTCCTTCTCCAAGAGTTATTCGCTTAGATTGGTCGATTCATGGGCCTCGTTTCAGGATGGAATCTATTTATAGAATGTGGACACGGAACGCCAGGGATGGATTTGATTTAGAAGCTTCGTATGAATTCCGTAGGGAGCTTCAAACTGCTCTAGGCACTGCGAAGTGGCAGGTGGATTTCTTCCCCAGCTTTATAACATAATTTGTTATTTTTCACCTGTTGATCATTTTAAGTGTTGAGTTCAGAAACTTAGCTTCAGTTCTTGTTGGGATGATTCTATTGTGAAAAAAATGGGTTTTGGGCTGTCATGCAGTTGGAGGAGTTTGAGAAGGCTGTCAAATTGAGTCATGGAGATAATTCGTCGGACGAGAATGCAATCACTAGGCACAGGCAATTTTATTCTGCAATTGGCAACCAAATTTCACGTGTTGAGAAGGGATTGAATGATTCATTGATTGAAGAAGGGAAGCCACCGCTGTGCTGGGTCCAATTAGACAAGGAAGAACGAGATGACCTGGCAAATTTTCTCTCTGGGGTGTCACGAGATAGTCACGAAGCAAAATATGTTGCTCATGGTAACCCTGATCTTGTGAAGAGCTTTACGGGTACAGTTACAGTAAATAAGGATATGAGATATGTTGTGGAAGTCGCAGCAAAAGAACCTTCTGAAGAGAAAGATGATTCATTGCTTGTTGCACCACAACAGCCTTATGGGCAAACACGGGTATTGAGCTCACCAGATATTGGTGCTTGGAAAATTGTAATTGCTGATGAGGATACGGATAAAAGATCAGCTGAAGTTAGACCTGATATGCTAAATCATGGATCTGGTCAAATTGGTTCTTTGAGAAGTGTTGAATCCACATCAAAGTTGCAATGGTTTAGGAACAATCTGTGGAAGGCCAAGAATGAGGAGCCTCACTTTTTGAGGCATGGATTGTCATATTACCTTGACTTGAAGGGAGTAACACGGTTTGCTCAGGTAGATTATATCTTCATACATGCATTTTGTTCCTTTCGCACAAACACGAGCCTACAAACTTTGCAAATCCATATTCTTTACTTACCGTGGCACTTGGGAATCTGGTTTTGTGCTGTGGTGACCATGTTAACCGTGAAAACTCTGTTTTACCACGCATCCTTTTCTTCTAGTGGGAGTGAAAATTGAATTTCTGGTTATCTGTAATTGGTAACTTGGATGTTAATCGATAAATCTTTGAAGTGCAAGTTCCCTGTATTTGCTGTCTTGGTATTTAAAACGAATCCAAAGCTTGCTTTTTTGCTGGTTCAAAGTTTTTTCATTATGTTTAAATGAATAATTAAAAGCTTTTATTTTGTTTTTATCAGTTCTTTATTGAGAATTATTGGTATTTCAAAAGGTTTATTTTGTCTTCCTATTTTGGTTTTGGACAATTCAGAAACCCAAGATTTATTGATTCTGTGGTTTTATTGTGTTTGATCAGGGAATTAATGGGTTGACTGGAAGAAGCAGAAATTGTCACAGTAATAGCAGCCAAGGGTTAAAACGTTCACATTCTCAAACTTTTGTTGGAAAAGTTGGCAGATTCCAAAGGCCTACAGAAGGACCACAACACTGTATGCGTTTTATGCGCTCTGTATGGATGACTTTCTTGCTCACGATGAGTATTGTATTAATTGGTAAGTTTGACCTCTGGGTTGTGAGAACTGGATGTCTCTTTGTCAAAGTGAACTAATTAGTTTGTAAAAGAAATTACAGTGAACTGATAATAAAAGTATAATGCACCACCCTGTTTTCACTTTACAAACTTTATCTCTAGGGAAGAAAATTCTTAACCAAAAATTACAATCTTTTGAATAAATATATAGCTATCAGATAATCATGCTTTATCGCTCAGACATAAGTAACCGCCAGCAATTTATGTCTTGTATCGTAATCTGCTTTGGTTATATGATTATATAAACATTTCTGAATATTAAACTTTTATCATCTGAATTTGCCTTCATTTTTTACATGTGACATCACATCTTCCTAAAGATGGCTAGTTAAAACTTCTGTCTCAGACAACATAAAACTGTTTTAAGACTATCCGGACATGCGGAAACCTTATAACCTTTGTTTACAGGACGCTAACATTTTTCTCGTACTTTGCTTGCAGTACCATTTGTTCTCTACACTGCTTAAAGAGCTCCTCTTCTGTGCTTCTTGAGGGAGTAGGGAGGTAAGCTTTTAACTCCAGCAGATGGAACTTCAGATGTTTCATTTAACCATTCATAATCAGCTAGTCATAGTTATCGTTTTGGCCAATATTTCGGCAAAGACCAGATTCAGTATACCTTCTGAGATGTATTTTCAATTTTTGATAATATAATTTGGGTAGTTATCTCAAAAATTTGGCCCATAGATAAAATTGCTATCTAGGTCTTCAAATCTAGGTGTTCATTGTGTCTTTCTTCGGCATTTTTATCTCAACCGATATGTTATATTAGGTCTACATCGCATTTTTGAATCACTAAAATAATCAATATTTGATCCTTGTATATAATAGTCAGAAGCTACATACTTAAGCTTCCGCTTTCCATTTTTTAGCATGAATCATTGTATATGCATATATTTATGCATATTTTACCTTATGTAATCGTGCTTCAATGTTTTTTGTAACAGATATCTTTCTGATGTTTGTTTCTTCTTGTTCTTTATGTAGCTTATCAAATCAGAGGAAATTAAAAACAAAATCACATGGTGCTTATCAACTGATGCTACGCTAGCCAAGGAAAATCCTGCAGGGAAGAATGTCTTCAGGATTTTCTTATCAAATAATGGAGCAGAAGTGCCGAGGTTGCTTGGCGAAAGAAGCTGCCAAGGCCACCATCTTCAGTGAGCAGTAGGCAAATTGCCATCAAGGATTTGGCTTATTGGATTGACTATTAATCAAATGTAACACGTTAAGTCAACTCCACCAGCATCATCAAATTCTAATTACATGCAAGAACACTGTGACTTGTGATCGGAAGCTGGAAAAACTGATGTTTGCTGTGGTTAGCTATTGTTTCTGATGTTTTCCATGCTATCAGTGTCATCTGTCCATAAGATTTGAGTTTGAGTTGACTTGTGTCATTGGGTCTCACTTGTTCCTCTATTATCGTACATTTAAATTTATCCAAAATCGAATTAAAGAGCACTATAAAGACTCCAAGCGGTCAAAAAAAGGAAAAAAAAAACGAGCTGCCATCCCATAGGATCGAAAATCTACTGCATCAATTGTTTAGATGCTTCGAGTAGCATAAGGAAGCTTCTACGGTACTGCCAACTCCCAGTGGTAGAAGCAGTTGCTTGCCACCATCACATTGATGTTGTTGGGAAGGGTTTTGTGGGTAATCCATTATTTCTTCTCTCCTGCATCTGCCACATCGCTTCTCGGTCTCACGGAGAATCGAACTCGAGTAGTTGCGACGGGAGAGCTGCTGTGGCTGAGAGAGAGAGAGAGAGAGGACATTTGTATGGATGTTAAGAGTGAGTCGCGGCTCCTCTCTTCTCCCAAATGGCGCTGTCGCCATCCTCAGCTGCCCTAATTAAAGACGAGGAAAGGAGATCACGCAGGCAAAACTAGGATCTCTTCCTCTTCCTGTTCTGCTAAGGAGAAGAATGACGGTGTTTGCAATGGCTTCTGGGAGCTTCCGATCGAGTCCCGGTGTGAAGCTGGGAGGGCTCGGCTTGCCGTCTCTTTGGTGCTACTCGCTCGGTCGCTTCCGATCTGGGGTCGCCACCTCCTCAAAAACCAGGTTATTATGCTTCATTTTCCCTGGTAGTTCGATGATTAGATTGATTGGTTCTATTGTTTCTGATCCGGGGATCATTTCTGGTCATGTGATGGGATATTGAGCTGTTTGCTATGATTCTTTGCTTTAATCTTTCTCTCTCTATTCTCCCCCCCTTTCTCCATGCCTGATCACATTCTGATGCAAGATTGATCTTTTTGTTCTGCATGCTTTTCCATCTAGTGTAAAGATAGAGGCTAAGGTGTATCTCATTGTATATTAGATGTGCGGGTGTTTGCTTTCACCTCCTAAAGTAAAGACGCACATCACATCGGACCAGTGGGTTGATCTGGGAAGTCTGTGTGGATCAAGAACTTTGAGACACATATAATAGTAATGATGGCCTATTGTTCTACATTTCATGATAACCGAGAAGCCCTAATTATTGATTTGGAGTACACGAATAGAGACAATGAAAGAAATGCCACATATGGGAAATGGCTAAACTTCTGAATTGAAAAGTTGTTCTTTGCATGTGTGATTATTTCCGCTGATCTTTAATTGTGGCATATTGTCAGATTACCATCTTATGTAGCCGTACGCACACCTAGAGCTGCATACCCAACTGCTGTTGAGGTATTGAATGACCTGTTCAATGCATTTTTTTGGAAATGCATCCTTAATCGTCTTGAACTTTGCTGCAACAGGATGGATGTTCCAGTGAGACCAATAGAATTCCGACTCCAAAAGTTATAATAGATCAGGACTCAGATCCAGATGCAACTATTGTTGAGATAACCTTTGGTGATCGCCTTGGAACTCTTCTTGACACTGTATGTGACAGTGTTAGATTCAAGTCTTTTTTCTGTTGTTGTGTGTTTGTGTATGATGGGGCGGGGGCTGTCCTAAATTATAGTTGCGTTCTGTCTCTTCTGACGAGTTTATATTTTTTTGTACTTGGAAGATGAATTCCCTCAAGAACTTAGGGCTACATGTTGTCAAGGCCAATGTATACTTGGATTCTTCTGGAAAGCACAACAGATTTGCAATAACTAACAGGTGAGACTCTCTTATCTTATTACGTAAAGGTTTTGGAAGGAGTGACGGATATTCCTTATTAGAAGAATTTTCTGCTATTATCAAATTCGAAGAGTTTTCTTCACTGCTGCAGCTTTATGTATAAAGCTCAACTGTTGTTCCCACATATCGATGATCGATATAGATTTGCCTATAGCATTAGCTTTGGTATAACAGCAATTGCTTATTGCAGTTAATGGAATACTTTATAGGTACACCGGTCGTAAAATTGATGACCCAGAATTGCTAGAAACAATACGGTTGACAATTATCAACAACATGCTCCAATATCACCCGGTAATTCCAATTATCCCATATAGAATTTTACAGATTTTTTTCCTGCCATGATATATAGTTTGTGAAATATAATGAAAAGAACTTTGTAATTTAATATACTGTTATAGTTTAACTGTAAACTGTGTTGCTATACTGTATGCTGCTGTTGATTCTTCGAATCACTGGCAGGAGTCTAGCAGCCAATTGGCTATGGGAGCAACTTTTGGAGTGGAGCCACCCGAGCAGAAGGTACTTAAGTGTGTCATTTTACATCTTTGAAGGGTTTATGTAACATTTGAAACATCAAGAATGCCTCAAGTACTTTATGCAGAAGTGGAATTTCATATATATGAACCAGGGAATATGAATTTCTTTCCTTTAACATTGCTTATTGTTTCTCAAGAACCAAGGTTCTGACCATTTCATGTTTGATTTTTTTACATCATGACAATCTTAAAAAAATTGTCTCTTTACGAACAGGAAATATTCTGATTAATGTTTGTCTGCAATTTTATATGCACTTTAAGTTACTTAGGCAATTACGTATATAGTGACTCAACTACCAGATACCCCACTAAATTTGTTTACCTTCCGTGAACAAAGAGCAACCTTACTAATACCTTTTCTTGGATTACAAAGATCTTCATTATTTAGAAGATGTTTTGCTCTGTCTGTCTTGTTCTGCCAGCTATATATGATCATTCTGTTCTGAGCCATCGAGTCACTTTTCCGTTGATGCACATCGATTTAAGTCAATTGATATTGCACATGGTCCCCCTAGTCTTTTGATGTATATTCTCCCTTCTTCCATTCTCAAAGAATATATTACCTTCTTTCAATCCGAGTAATACAAAATCTTATGCCCAACACATACATACATTTTCTGTCCGTCTCAATCAACTAAGAACTATGGTTTATCATTTTTAGTTGCTTCATAAAGAAGTGAAAGATGATTTATCTAGATGTGTGTTGTGGATGATATATATGTCAAAAGCAAAGAAAATAAGGTTGCAATTGTTTGTTGGTTATTTCATCATCTATACTTCCTCTTTCATTTCTACATTCCAGGTTGATGTGGATATTGCAACACGTATAAATATTTATGATGATGGACCTAACAGAAGGTATGTGGTTTCTTCCGAGGCTTGAGTGTGCAGTTATTGAACCATGTGATCAGGCATTTTGTAACAAAATGATCAGAAATGGTCTAAAACATGTGGGAACAATCTCACCCTTTTTTGTTTAATATTAGTCTACCTATGTCTAGACTATATACTACTATCCTAGCTATGTGCAAACTCACTCAAGAAATGTTGGAGTTCCATGGAGGAAACAATGTTCATGTAGACATGTACTATCAGTAAATGTTGTGACAACTATGAAGTAAACAATTGCACTACTGACCCATTTTGTGAACTTCTCTCTAGCTTACTTGTGGTGGAGACAGCAGACCGTCCGGGGTTGTTGGTTGATCTTGTTAAGATCATCACAGACATAAATATCACCGTCCAATCTGGAGAGTTTGACACTGAGGTATAATCCATTCATGTGGTCATGCTTTATATATATACATATACATTTGTTTCAAATTGAAGTCCTGCTGCTTACAGGGACTGTTGGCTAAAGCAAAGTTCCATGTCAGCTATAGGAGTAAACCGATCGGCATGAGTTTGCAACAGGTACAGTTTGTTTATCCGATCGGCATGAGTTTGCAACAGGTACAGTTTATATTTTGATGGCATCGATATGTTCATGACTTGCCTGGCTGCCTTTTTGTCGATGAGTGACTACTCTACGGTTAAGCTTCAATTAGTTTTTAACCATGTTTTCTATATCATTTTTCTTGCTTGTGAATGTCCTCGGATGTTGCTTAGGATCTAAAAAGCTGCATTAATGCTAATATGTCTCTGCAGGTTCTCTCTAATAGCTTGCGTTATTTCTTGAGGAGGCCGACGACAGAGGAGGCGAGCTTTTAGTCACTTGCCAGGACTATTTCATGATGATATTCAATAAGAGTTTGGGGCTAAACTTTCCCATATCGAAAAAGAACAATGGTGTCAAATGATGTCTACTACATGGAACATTGCTAGCTAATCTGTCTGAGAAAATTGGTGACTGCACTCGATACAATTGGCAACGTTTTAATATCCCTTGGCAGCTTCCTGTCCCTCTTTGCATTCTTGCAGTAATTTCAGTGGAGAAACGTCGATTTGCACATTGCGTAGCATATCAACTGTATAATGCACAAGACTTTATGAAAATGAAAAATAATGGAAAAGTTATATATATGTGTGTGTGTGTGAATGAGTGGTCGTCCTCGATCGTTGATATTTGCCAGAGAACCCCGCAATTATCGATCCCATGACGCTGAACTCGGTGACTCCTTTCGCCTGGTGCCGCCTCGCCGTCGTCGCTCCTCCCCTGCTATCAGCGCCTTCCTCACCATCGCTCATCAGCGTCTGCTCCGTATCCAACGCCCTCAGGCGAAGGCGACCGGTTGGACTATACTCTATAGCACAGGCAAGTTCGCTGAAATCCATCATCGATCAAACTGGGACTTGGGCCAGCCTCTTGAAGGCCCTTGTGGTCTAGATCGATTCCGCGAAAGCCGTCTTGTTTGAATGGGCTTGTTCGATTTGGAAGGATCCAAATTAGATGTGCCAGCGAACGAGATGACGGATCGTCGCGGTGTTGCTAGGAACTCGCAGCACATCGCCTCCAAGGTGTTCGACTCTATTCCTCTGAAGGAACAACGCCTTGATATTCGCGCTTGCACTATCCTGCTTCAATGCCTACGCTCGGGCTGGGAAGCATCACAAAGCGGGTTGCACCGTACGGTAAGGCCAGGTAACATACTTAATTTTAATATCTAAACCACTAGTAAACTAGGTTTATCATTTCGGGTACTGAACCCAATGATATCATACATATCAGTTTTTACCGATGTATCAACATATGGTACGTTGGGATGTGCCCAATACCGGTGTATCAACATATGGTACGTTGGATGTGCCCAAAGGGACTCAATAGGTCACGTCACGGTGGCTAGCGGATCGGTACATATCGCTTATAGCTTACAATGATACAACAATTCAAGAAACTATGGCCAGATTACTTCTGTTCCCAATCTTGAATTGTTTACATGACAATAATCACATGGCTCAATTTTTGAAGCATGGTCAATACATTTGTGTTTTCTCCCAAAAAAAATTACTAACTGGCACAGAGTAGTTCAAAGGCCTACCTTAGAGATTATTGTTTACAACTAATGATGAGATTTTGATTTTGATTTTTTTAAGGGTAAATGGTGAAGGCGGGATTTAAGTCTAGGATCTTACAATATACTATCGAAATCTTTACCTTCAAACAAATTAGGCCAGGTTCTACTAACTTGATTTTAGGGTTCCATAAAACTCTTTTCAAATGAGGAGAGAGATAATGACATTCTTGAAAGTGCGCTTTAGACCATCAAGTAAATTAGGCCAAAGGGCATTCAAGAGGTGGATGTCCATGATTAGTTTAACTTTAGTGACATGTGTTATAGACTAATCCCTGATTAAGACCAACAGGGTGACTGTGGAAATCGATCTTTAATGATCTCCAAAATCTGTGTTATAGACTAATCCCTGACTTGTTCTTATGCATTATAATTGTTAGGAACGAGAAACACTGTATAATTTGACCAAAGTGTCATAATCTGATTATACATCACTGGCTGTAACTCTCTCATCACCATCTTTTTCTACGTTTTGTTTTCAACGCTTATTGAGAGACTTATGATGCATTTTTGGATCTTTCATTGTCACTTGTCTTTCATATAGTAAATGAGCTTGCACTATGATCTGAATTTTTCAAATCCATGTCATCATCATGGGTGGATCTGTATTATTCAACCTCATTCTCTGCATACAGTTTCTCTCTCGCATTCATGTGAATTTAACATGCTGATTGGGGCATAAGTGCACCTTTCGGGGTCATTCCACTTATACAACTAGAAATGCAATGCTTATGAGAGAGCATTTGGATTTCTATTCCTTGTAGAAGGATCTATCTGAATTCCCATTTCTTGCTCTGTTCTGTTTCATTTGAGTGCAAACTCTGAGCATTACTAAATGGCTGTAACAAAATTAGGATGCATCAACAGATGTTTCATATACATCTGTTTGAGTCCATATACATGTATTTTAATGTCTGAGAATAAATTTGTGAGGACCATCGACTCTCTATCTCATTATTGCCACCACCTACTGTGGTGATTGGACAACTAAAGTTGCTTTTGCTCAACTGACATGCAGGAAACCCGTGGCCGCTGACTCTTAGTTTGTACTGATACAACAATATGCTCTTTGGAAGACCCTACGGGCACATGTATGTGGAAGGTTGGCCAATCCAATATTCCCCACTAGTATAAGATGGCAAAAGTGGGGGTAGGGAGGATATATAAAAGGAGTCCGACGAATTAAGTGCCTTTCCTCTTTTCTTCTCTTGGCCGTCCACGAATAATGCCCTCGGTGACTCCACAGGTTCCAAAGGTGATTTGAATGGGGAAGGAAAGGTGAGATGGGAAATGAGTGTTGTATATCTAAAGTTAGTTCATGCATTATTCATATGTTATCTGTTTGACCATCCGATTCACGATGCTGCCAAGCCTACTTTTCTCGAGGCCTTCTTCTCACATGTGAGCAGGTCTAACACCACCACCACAGCTTTTGTTTGCTCTTTTGCTAAGATTTTGCTGGTGGCACTACTGATTCATGTGAAAACTTTTGACATATGCAGTTCCGATCCCTCTGAAGTTGTTGATATGGATATACCTTGGGATTGCTCAGCAGCAGCATCAGCCAACAATACTATTACGGCACGGTTCTACATGGCCTGTCGACCTCAAGCTAGTCCAGATGAGCACGGAGGCCGCATGCAATGGGTGATGCCACAACCTTTTCACCTTCGGACCACAAGACTTTTGTGCACTACCGTGGACCTGATCGCAGCATCGAGATTGTTAGTTGTTAACTTCGCATTTAATCTGAGGATTGGAACACCTCGACGTGAACTCTGCTCATTCGAGAGGATGCAATGGATAAGGTATGGACATGAACAGAGCTTCATACTGCTATATAATATGATTGTTCGTTTGTTTGGTAGGCAATGGCACAAACACTCTTCTTAATGGGGATTACTTGGGACTGTCGTGCACCTCGGTCGGCCGAGAAAGAGAAGAATGTATCAGTTGCATGATTGGCCAAGCATCTTTTTCTCCATTGCCCCACCATCTTCACATTATTAGTGTATACTGTTCTCCTGACCCTTTGTTAAGTCAAAGGTGGTGGGAAGAGATGAGTTCCGTCGTCGAGGTTCAGAAGATGGAGGTCAGATTCAGCTCGTACTGCAGTCAGTAGTGTACACCACTCATATGGGTGGAGTGGAGTGTCCATGCTTTCTGGTGGTTGATATCATTAGGGTGTCCTCTTAGGGGGTGCACGCTCCATATTCTGCACCTTGTGTTGTTGGGCATTGGAATCACATTACTATTCTCTCTCTCTCGATGTCAGACACACACACATAAAAGACAGAGAGAGATCCAAAGAGAAGACTGCAAAGGATTATGCTTCTTATTGATCAATGCCTACTACCATTCAGGAAGAGGCAATGGTTCCTATATTTTAAGAAACAACCCCTCAAAGAGCACATGTTCCCACAGCCTCCTTTTTTTCCTCCTCATGCTTTTCCTCAGTTTCCAAATATATGTGTTGATTAATTGTTTCCTCACTGAGCTTCTCTCTCCTTCTTCTTTTTAGATTTATAGGTAAAATTTGAAGCAGAATTCCATGTTCCAAGTAATTTACTTGTCAAATTTCAAGAGTCTTTTAAGTTCTAAATTCCCTGCGCCATCAGTTCCATGGTGAGCATGAAAAGAATATTTCACTCTACATAGCATGTCATTATTGTTTTAGATGGTTCTTTTTATTAGAATCTGTGAGCTACACATTGACTGCTTTCTTTGCAAGTTGCGTGCACATGCAATGATGCTTCAGACACACACTTGGAAGCTACAAGGCTTTTGTATATGTTCTGTCTTCTAGTTGACCACATGTAATACCTTCACCTTTGTCACCCAATCCCAATCTGGTTGATGCCATGCCCAAAGTTTCCATGTCAGCTCATGAGGTTGCAGTTAGTTGTTTTTTCAGAACAAGATTATATAATGGAAATTTATGGATGTGATTGCAAACTTTTGCTTATGCTGAGCTTTAATTATCATGAATAAACAATGAATCTTTACACATTTTGCAGGAATGATGGCACAGAATAACAGAAATATTAAAGCAGGTTGGAGTTGTTCTAATCCTCTACTGTGATGGTGATGGCGATGGTGATGGTGATGGTGATGGTTCGGAAAGAACACAGGGATCCTGTATGCGCTGCAACAACACAACTACTTGCTCTATCCATCTCCGTCGAACAGAAGCTGCCACCGTTCCTTCACTTGGGACCTCCCTATTCCTTTAGGATGCACCTCCCTTTTTGTCCTGCACATCGTCAGCGAATTGCTCTGCGAAACAAGTGGGTGCTGCTATTTCCAAGTTCCACACCAAACATGAGAACGAACACAAGTGTCGGTCCGCAACCTTGTCGGGCTGAAGTTGACTTTGACCCATACATTTTCTGACTTTGACTAAGACCTTGGTGTCAAAGTGCAAGCGTCCCACACGAGGAGGCCAAATTGCAGTGAAGCTTCGCGTTCACCTACTCACTCGAACCCCTTTGTCATCCCTCTTTCTCGTCCGAAGCCAAGACGAAGCATTGAATGTCCGTGCAGTTTGGCACGGGTCACTATGGCACATTAAATGGAGACCTCAGCAGCGATCTAAAGAGCGAGGATTGAGATTTGTCTACCACTGTTGAATAGAACAACAGCAGCAGCAGCAGCAGATGCATTCTAACCACATACGAAGGGAGACAACATGGATTCCAATATGGAAAACTCGCATTGCAAGAACCATGCAATCGTCGAGGAAGAAAAGTATTAGCTTGGCATTTGTGAAGGCAGTCCCCGTCAAGGGTGGAAATTTCTTACGAACAAGGGAAAAATGTGGAAGATGAAACATTTGATAGGAAAAATTGACACCGGCTGAGGTATGATCCAGAGAAGACAAAGAAAACGTTGCTGAGGTCGATCACAGATTTGTACACACGAGGGTTTTCAAAGATGCATGCCTCGGAATCAAACCTCAGCATCAATGTATGTGCCAGCGGTCACGACGGTTCACAATGGCGGGCAGGCTTTTCAGCGGGGAAACATGTCTCTTTTTACATATCGTGCTACGTCGCTTGGGTGATCGAGGCCACACGCCTCCTCCTGAATGCCTACGGTTTTGACTCGTAAATCATATGGTCTTACTCAGACGAGACAATTCCTCCCCCCTCCCTAATTTTCAACGCTTTCACCTCTGGATAGATTTAAAAAGACATCTCGATTGACTTCCGAACCTAACTTACGTTTTAGATGAATAAAAATATAATATAATAGATTGGTATTAGAATGTGAGCGTTACTTGTCAAAATCTCTCAAGAGAAATTGTATCAGATTTTAATGCCTTTCGATGATAATTTAATGACTTGAGAGTGATCCCCACTAATCAATTCACAGCTTAACAAAACCAAACACTGGTCTACATTATTATACATTACCATTATCCTATCCCAACTTGCACGATTGACCCAACAAAGATTTGCCCCTTTGGCAACGCATCCAATACCCCCATTGGCCCGAAGGGGGAGCAAACCTTGGCTCTTATTATTGTTGGCCTCGGATAAACTGAAAGGTTATATCCCCTACTCGAAGGAACAAAAAAATCTTCCTTTCCAACTTTTGTTGGAGTTTGGGAACCCTTTGACTTTACGTCTGCTTCGACAGAAAGAATGTATGCTAAACCTTTAAAATAAATACCATCATATGAACGCAAAAGGATTAGGGTCATAGTGACAGAGCCTAGAGCCTTTAGCACTAATCAATAGAAGTCATGAGATAGCACAAGGAGTTTTGTATCATTTAGGCAAGAGATATAACATATCTCTAAAGAAAAAGAGTAGCCGGGGGGGGGGGGGTTTTAAAGGCCCCGTCTCATAATTT
>LVTN01000111.1:296354-338482 GCA_001649415.1 Musa itinerans | reverse complement strand
GAGATATTTGTGTGTTGTCCGCTCCCTCTCTATATATATATATATATATATATATATATATATATATATATATATATATATAGTAATGTTTATGGATCTGTGTAATGAGAATCGGATCATGATGAGATCGTGATAATGAGACTGATTCACCTTTAAACATAAACCCTAAATAATTCTGGTCATAGGTTATTCGAGAGGGATATCGAGATACTCGGACAGACTGGATAGATTGGTGTGTTGTATATTCATCCATATGATTGAGGCGGCTGGTCTCATGACTACTCGTGTGGGGACACTAGAGTTATAGTACAGGTGCTCATTGAAGAATGAGTTTACTGATTGATGCGATCATAAAATATTAAATAGTTGATGATACCTTATTATCAAACAGTAATTTTATCGTTCTAGTGGTGTACCTGATTTTTAGACTTGAAACACAAATGATGTCTTGTACGAGTAATCCACTATTTGATACCGGACTTATAAATATGTTGTAGGAAAATCTAGAGACGACATCAAATGCGTAGTGAAAAAATAAAAATCTAAAACAAAAATCACATATAAATATATATATATATATGTATATATTTGTGTATATATATATATATATATAATTTACTTATGCGTTCGCTTGTCACTAACTAATTTTTTAATAGGTTGTTAGGGATAGGATTAAATTTTGGAAAGACGAACCCGAGTATGTATGAAAGGGTCTTACACGGCTTTATAAAAATAATAAAGTCAACAAAATTGAAAGGTAATTAATGATGACAAATATCGTACTAATTCGTGATAGCACGGCAGGCTTGAATTAGTGGTGGTATGAGAAGGACACAACATGAGTTGGTGGATGGGAGTCGTTGGCCATTTTGGAAGGTTACTTCAGAGAGGATATCATCTTCTTCGTGTGTGTGTGTGTGGATGGAATGGATGCGGAAGCAGCAGCCCATGAGGTCGAATACCTAAAAGATGTCATTTATTTTATGCATATATTGAAGGTCAAGCAGTCACTTTTATTAATCTTATCTGTCGTGTCTTTGCTTGGCTCACAGTTTATGCCCAAATTTTAATATGAAAACAGCTACTGCACTACATACAGTTATGCTCAACAATGCCGTATTACTACCCGAATATACATTTCATATCAAGTCGCTGTTATTATTATTATTATTTTCTATAGACGATATTAACAGACGATTAAGTCACATTAATCAGGATTAATATGAATCATAATAGCTTAATCTTTCTTGAAATGTAATATATATATATATATATATATTGTTGTGGGAAACAACTTTAAGCCGTGGCCGACGCGGCTCGGTTCGGGTCCGGATGACGGGGATCTCCCTAGGGCGCTCCATAATGCAACCGTGCCTCCCTTACCCTCAGAGGCGCCTTTTGGAGCTCTGTGGCTCCGAAAGGGCAAAACCGTGCGGGTTCGATCTCATTCATCCAAAGCGGACAATCCCTCGCACCCCTCGCGGTGCACCGAGACAGACCAATTGATCCCTTATCAGATTGGCACCCACCGTGGGGCCCGAGCGGTCCAAACCCCCCTTGGCTCCCTGCGAGGGGGGGTCACCTGATAGGGCCAACTTAGTTCCACATCGATTGAGGAGTGGGGGAGCCAAGGGTTCATAATGCAACCGTGCCTCTCTTACCCTCGGAGGCGCCTTTTGGAACTCTATGGCTCCAGAGGCGCCTTTTGGAGCTCTGTGGCTCCGAAAAAACAAAACCGTGCGGGTTCGATCTCATTCCGGACAATCCCTCGCACCCCTCGCGGTGCACCGAGACAGACCAATTGGTCTCCTATCATATATAATCTGACTTTTACAATTCTTAATAACGTATGATTATTCTCTTAATTCATCTTATTTTTTATTTCAATTATTATCTTGATAATTATTCCTGATTAGACTACATTTTTCTGGTTTGTCTTCTCAAAACCTATTTTTCCGGTTTATTATGACCAGAAACATATTTTTATTCAAAGTATTTTTTGTTTGTTTGTTTGTTTTTTCCCAAAAAAAAAAAAACGAGTGTCGTGTGAAATGGGTCCCAATTTATGACAGTGTGGCATTGATTAGATTCGACTTCGTGGTCCCTACCACCAAAGCACATTATTTTGTGTATGCGCCAGCCATACACTTTGCTCCAATTGTGGATTTAATAGTCGTCATCGATCACAAATTAACAGACCCCCACACCCCATTACCAATTTTAATTTGGTTCCCTTCGTATAAAATTATGAGTCAATTTTGCCAGCACAGTAATGCATCACCTTACAACTCCTTGGAAGACTTATTATTATTATTTTGTATGGATTGTATAAGTTTTATATTCATAATGCCCTTCTAATAAATCTTTAAAAAAAACTAGTCTCCTCTTGAGTTGCAAAAGGTTTAGAACCTATTTTTTTTATAGTCAATCATATATATAATTTTTTTTTAAAAAAATTATCTTTAAAAATTTTATTATTATTTTATAAAATAATAATTTTATTTATGATAAGATTATTTAGTCCCACGTTGGTGAGGAATATGGGAACCAAGGGTTTCTATGTCCATTAGGTCTTCCTTATCTTCAGAGATGTCTTCCTCGCGAGCCTACGGGCCGCATCAATGATCGATCGATCAAATTATCCCATATCAATTTTTTGTTATCTTAACTTATAACTTTTCTACCGGAAAGAGGAGGTACGAAGGTAACTATGAGTTTTATTAAAACTAAAATTATTTATATATAAAAAATTATGAAATTTACCGAAAAGAAATTTTTTTTGAAAATTGGCGTGTGTCTTACCTTCTTAGTAAGGTGGCAATGGCATCACATGCAAACCTTATATAAATATGAATCTTGTTGCATACGAAAACTAAAAGAGTCGGTTCCGCCAAGGGTCGGTTCAACGTCTTAAAGGGTCGCGAACGGTCGGAGGAAACCCGGCTTACCCGCACGAATCAACGGCTGGGATTCGTCGCCTAACAAGGAACCGCCCCACCATCAGCTAATCACGCTCCCATCGAGGTGGAAGAAGACACCAACCCCTCCCTGCACCCAAATTACTCAAAAAGTTACCTTATTTTATTACGTATACCATTACGCGTTGCGGGCCCCACCGTCGGAAGTCAAATACTGGAGAAATGATGCTTCCACCACGTGGGCTCACTAGCCCCGGGCCCCACCGGTGTGCTAAGGTTCGGCAAGTGGTGGACTTGGACTCGCCGCTTTGTTTTAAATCACGCTGCTCAACGAGATTGCAGGTTCTATGCGGGGCGAGGCATCACCGTTGATCTGTAACTCTTAGGTTTCCCACGCGAAAAGGTTTGACCGATGCGCTCTCAAGGAAGTTCCCCGGGGTGCCCGCCACGTCAGCAGGTAAACGATGGGTGGCGGAGGGGCCCGCAAAGAGGAGCAGGAGCGGAACGGGGACGGGGACTATAAAAGGGTGGCGTTTGGAGCCGGGCTACCATTCTCCACTTGCTAAGCTCTTCTATCCTTCTCCATCTTGTGCGTGGGTGTGGGGGGGTAGAGAGAGAGAGAGAGAGAGAGTCCTGGGTAATGGTTGCCCCTTGGGTGCTTCAGGGATTCTCGTTGTAGTTCTTCTTCTTTTTGGTGGGTCGGAGTTCGAGGGGGAGGAGAGATGGGCGGGGACAAGGCGATTAGCTTGGATGAGATCAAGAACGAGACCGTCGATCTGGTGAGCGACTCCTCCTGTTCTCTCGATCGTTGGATCTCGACGGTATTCGATTGCAAGAATCGACTGATATAGTGGAATCTTTTTTCAGATCTGTCTTATCGTCTCGTCTATGCTCGTCCGTGTTGCATTTGCTCGAGATTTTATCGTCGTATTTGAGACTCGAACAATTTCTGCTTCTTTCAGTTCTTCTGGCTCGACGTTTTCCTTCTTTTTCTGCTTAATTTGCTTTCTTAAACATAGTTTAGTTGTTACCGTACTGTTTAGTACTTGAAGGTCTCATTAATTTTCTTTGGCTTCTCGTTGATCTTCATGGAAGGGAGAACCGAGTAAATAGTAGGTAGAGAATAGGAAAAGAGGCCATTAAAAGTTACTCTTTTTTGTGTTCTTCATACCAAAAATAAAAACCAAGTAGTGAGAATATCGTTCGTTGTTTTAGACCTCGCTTTTGTTTGTATTAAAGAGAAGATGTGGTGGTGGTCTCGCTTCTGCTGCACCTCGTTTGGGAGATTTCCGAGTACTTCCCATTCGTACCTTTCCGTCCCTCCGCCTGTCCGTCTTCCCCCTCCTGCTCCTTTTATCTCGCCGTGTCCGCCGTCACGGAAGCCAAAAGGATTCTCTAATTTCGTTCCGAGATCCGTGAACCGATTTGCCTCCTCTGCCGTTTGATCCTCGATCGTGTTAGTACTAGTGTTTCACGGTGTTCCGTCACTAAAAATAAAATATGGGATGGGTACGAACAAATTTCTATTTTGGACGGCGTCTACGCCGCAGCGAATGATTCCACCGGAATTGATTCCACCACCGCTGTGTTTCTTTTGGAAGATTAAGTGGTAAATTATGAAGCTTTTTGCTGCTGATTCACGCGATGTTGATGTTCTCTCGAGAATCTGACAAGACATATCACGGGAAGTTCAGCCTTTCACGGAATTCTTCTGTTTCATTTTGGTTGATAATATGTCGCCTTTCTCCGACCTCAGGAACGCATTCCGATCGAGGAGGTTTTCGAGCAGCTGAAATGTACTCGGGAAGGTCTCTCGTCGACGGACGGGGCCAATCGGCTCCAAATCTTTGGCCCCAACAAACTAGAAGAAAAAAAGGTCAAATTTTTTCTTTGCTTGAACCCATGTGGTTCTAAAATCTTCTTTCGTTTATTCTGCTACTGTGTTCACTGAAAGTTGAAGGCGTTCTTGATGTGTGCAGGAGAGCAAAATTCTCAAATTTCTGGGCTTCATGTGGAACCCGCTCTCGTGGGTGATGGAAATGGCCGCCATCATGGCCATCGCCTTGGCCAACGGCAGTGGAAAGCCCCCAGACTGGCAAGACTTCGTTGGTATCGTTGTGTTGCTCGTGATCAACTCCACCATCAGTTTCATCGAAGAAAACAACGCCGGCAATGCTGCCGCCGCTCTGATGGCTGGCCTCGCCCCCAAAACGAAGGTATGGACCGATTCTCGGCCTTATGATGCAAAAGTCAACGAGCTCCCTTCAATTTCTGATGTCTTTTCGGTTTATCCATATGGATGATTTGATGCCCGCAGGTGCTCAGAGATGGCCGCTGGTTGGAGGAGGACGCAGCGATTCTGGTTCCTGGTGATATTATCAGCATAAAACTTGGAGATATCGTCCCTGCCGATGCCCGCCTCCTCGAAGGAGATCCTTTGAAGATTGACCAATCTGCGTTGACCGGAGAGTCCCTCCCTGTCACTAAGAACCCCGGAGATGAGGTGTTCTCTGGGTCGACCTGCAAGCAGGGTGAGATCGAGGCCGTTGTCATCGCCACCGGTGTGCACACTTTCTTCGGGAAAGCGGCCCATCTCGTTGACAGCACGAACCAAGTCGGCCATTTCCAGAAGGTGCTCACGGCCATTGGGAATTTCTGCATCTGCTCTATCGCGGTTGGGATGATTGTGGAGATCATCGTCATGTACCCGATCCAGCACCGAAAATACAGGGATGGGATCGACAATCTCTTGGTCCTCTTGATCGGAGGTATTCCGATCGCTATGCCCACGGTCTTGTCGGTGACCATGGCCATCGGGTCCCACAGGCTCTCTGAGCAAGGCGCCATCACGAAGAGGATGACTGCAATAGAGGAGATGGCCGGCATGGACGTTCTCTGCAGTGACAAGACCGGGACGCTAACCCTCAACAAGCTGAGCGTTGACAAGAACCTCATCGAGGTCTTTACCAAGGGTGTGGATAAGGAACATGTGGTCTTATTGGCAGCGAGAGCATCAAGGACGGAGAATCAAGATGCCATTGATGCTGCCATGGTCGGGATGCTTGCAGACCCAAAAGAGGTAGTTCATGGGTTGCTTTTGGCAGGATAAATAATTGATGACATGTTCTATGTTCACAATTTTGGATGATTTATGCTACGTTTGGATAATGTTTTAATATCTAATGTGCAGGCGAGGGCAGGTATCAGGGAAGTACATTTTCTTCCTTTCAACCCCGTCGACAAAAGAACTGCTCTCACCTACATTGATGCCGATGGCAACTGGCATCGTGTGAGCAAAGGTGCTCCAGAACAGGTAAATTGTTTTCATCATCTTCTTTTAACCTCAATTTTCTAAGGAAACTTGTGCATTCAATTTATTCAGAACGCATTATTGCTTTCAAGAAAATTAACTCTTCCCCTTGGATTAGATTTTGAACCTTTGCAACTGCAAGGAAGACGTCAGGAATAAGGTTCATTCTGTTATTGACAAGTTTGCTGAACGCGGGTTGCGATCACTAGCTGTTGCGAGACAGGTCTACTTTTTTCTCTCAGTAATTCAAATAGCTACTGGAGCAAATATAGTATTGCTCACAACAAATATTTTCTGTTATGCAGGAAGTTCCAGAGAAGTCCAAGGAGAGTCCAGGGAGGCCATGGCAATTCGTTGGTTTGTTGCCTCTATTTGATCCTCCAAGGCATGACAGTGCGGAAACTATTCGAAGGGCTCTCAACCTTGGTGTCAATGTGAAGATGATTACTGGTAATTGGGCTATCTTTTATCGCCATTGCGTGGATTTGTCTTCTTTTCCTAACATAATTATTCCTATCCAGGTGACCAACTTGCCATAGCTAAGGAGACAGGTCGAAGACTCGGAATGGGAACCAATATGTACCCTTCCTCTTCATTGCTTGGCCAAAATAAGGATGCATCAATAGCTGCACTTCCCGTAGATGAACTAATAGAGAAGGCTGATGGGTTTGCAGGGGTGTTTCCAGGTGGGCTTGATCTTCTTATGCTATTGATATTGTGATTCTAAATCTTGAGCTAGTTATTGAACCTTTTCCTTTCTGAACAGAGCACAAGTATGAAATTGTGAAGAAGTTGCAGGAGAGGAAGCACATTTGTGGAATGACTGGAGACGGAGTTAATGATGCCCCTGCTCTCAAGAAGGCTGATATTGGAATTGCTGTTGCTGACGCTACAGATGCCGCTAGAAGTGCTTCTGACATTGTCCTCACTGAACCTGGTCTTAGTGTGATCATCAGTGCCGTGCTTACCAGCCGTGCTATTTTCCAGAGGATGAAGAATTACACTGTACCTAACAACCGCTAATGCTGTTCCTTTAGTTCTTATCATGATTGTTATATCATTCTGACTTGGCTTTATGATCTTGTTGAACTGCAGATTTATGCTGTCTCCATCACCATTCGTATTGTGGTAAGTATTTATCTAACCATGCCCTCCAGTAGAAGCATGCAATTATGTTTTTGCCAATTTATCCTCTTTCTCTCTCTATGTCTGAATCTTAATGGCTTTAAATTATCGCAGCTTGGATTTATGCTTATTGCACTAATATGGAAGTTTGATTTCTCACCTTTCATGGTTCTGATCATTGCCATTCTAAACGATGGTAAGTTCAGATGACATAGTCACTTGGTTTGTGCACAATATTGTTTCTTATTTTCATTGTGGTTATTCTGAAATATTTTCCTGTTGTCATTTTACAAATGCAGGAACAATCATGACAATCTCGAAGGATCGAGTGAAACCATCTCCAATGCCTGATAGTTGGAAGTTAAAAGAGATCTTTGCTACCGGTGTTGTGTTTGGCAGTTATTTGGCACTGATGACTGTTATATTCTTCTGGGCCATGAAAGAAACCGACTTCTTCTCTGTGAGTAATTTCATACTTCTTTTCTAATGAGAAAAAATGAATATGGAAGTTCTGTTAGAGTTCTTTTTTTTTTCAGAATTATGTAAAGCTTGCAACATGAAGATTTGTCCCTCATATATAGCATAAATTTTCTATTATAACACAGCTGGCGTTTCTCCCCTCCATGCCATATCATGAAATTCTCAATATATCATGCCTACTTACACGTGTTAGCTTGTTGATTATAGCTGAGATAAAATAAATTTTAATCTACTGAACACTGCTATGAATTGAATGCCAAAATAACATGATTTCTGGTTATATCTTGGCAGGATAAATTTAAGGTCAGATCACTGAGGTATAGTGAAGATGAGATGATGTCTGCTTTGTACCTGCAAGTTAGTATTGTAAGTCAGGCACTTATTTTTGTTACTCGATCACGCGGCTGGTTTTTTATTGAACGCCCTGGACTTCTCTTAGTCAGTGCCTTCATTGTTGCTCAACTTGTAAGTTCCTTCCTCTCATGTATCCTTATCTTAACAATATGATCTTCTTATTGCTTTCATATTGCTTTGCTTGTAGGACTATATTTCACTATTTACCCATTCTTTTCAAAACATGTATTTCTAAGATGACTACTTCAGTACGTACAGTATCAATCTTGATATGTGGGAAACCTTTAATGCAAAGCTGTTAACGAATATTCATAAAAGGGTAAATAAAGTTCACTGGTTTTCCTTTGAAATAATAATTAATCAATATAATATTTGTTTAAATGTTTTCGATCCACAAGCTACTAGATCATGTTCCACTGCACTTTTTCCGGAAGAGATTACCATGATTTGGATTCAACTCTTTGATCATTCTTCTGTATCTGAATTCTTCTGGCAGGTTGCAACGCTTATAGCTGTCTATGCTAACTGGGGCTTTGCACGGATAAAAGGTATAGGATGGGGATGGGCTGGAGTTATCTGGCTATACAGTGTTGTTTTCTTCTTCCCTCTTGACTGGTTCAAATTTGCCATCCGCTACATTTTGAGTGGAAAGGCATGGGATAACCTCCTGCAGAACAAGGTATCTCTACATCCTCTGTTAAGCTGCTGTCCATTTAATTAACTTATTACTCGTTGCTTAACTTATTCAAATTTTACAGACTGCATTCACTACCAAGAAGGATTATGGTAGGGAAGAAAGGGAAGCTCAATGGGCTATGGCACAAAGAACTCTGCATGGACTCCAACCTCCTGAAACTGCCAATCTCTTCTCAGAGAAGAGCAGCTATAGAGAACTTTCAGAGATTGCTGAGCAAGCCAAACGGCGAGCTGAGATTGCAAGGTATTGCATTTTCAACCGGATTTACTTTACATAATGAGAACAACTCTATAGCTGAGTCACAGGAACTGAAGTAATAAAAAATCAAAGTGTGACACAATACCAATTGTGAGGTCTCTGATCTTGTGATCATTTGTAGGCTTCGGGAGCTGACTACTCTCAAGGGGCACGTAGAATCAGTGGTCAAGCTCAAGGGGCTTGACATCGACAACATCCAGCAGCATTACACGGTGTAATGGGAGCAGGCATTCCGAGCATGGAGCAAGAGGAAGACCTTTCTGTTTTTAGTTAGTATAGTGTCTTCGAGGCCTGCATAGTGCCATTGTAGTCGTTCTACTAGTTTTCTTTCCGAACTCCTTCCATGACATGTGAGCCAGGAAAATGGCCATTCTGCTTGACTTTGATGCAGATATAGATCAAAATAATACGAGTCTCATTTTCGTTCTGCTTCACACTACTCACAATTTGCTTCTGACTGCTATTAATCCTTCTTCTGCACGGAATGTACTTGATATTATTGAACCATGTTGAAGACGGTTTGTTCCTTCATTGGAACAAGACCTTAAGAAGCTTCAGTGAACCCAAACATATACTTCCTACAGTGGTTTTTGAATAGCTTCAAATTACATCTTGAGATCACATCATTGTTCACTTTCCATATCTTGATGACAATTTCATGCAAATCAAATTTGAGCATCGACTCTGAGCTAATACAACTGTTGCAGGGATGTCTTCTCTGCCTGCATCATGTGATGTGTTTGTATCCAACAGCATAGCTTCAGTGGCCTGCTTGTGAGCTCATCACCTGTTTGGTGGGAATGAGCCAACAAATCTATCTTGGTGCAGACAATAAACCCCCTAAATTGGTTGTCACATTTATACCTCAAAGTCCTGCAAGCACCCGAATGACATGCATTGAATCTGTCCCATCCCTCCAGATATTCACATTTGGAAATATTCCATGTACTTCTCTCTCTCTCTCTCTCTCTCTCCCAGTTAGAACATTCTATACTTCAGACATGCTTTAGTTGGGAAGCAGGTTACAACTAGAAAGATGTCTCCTTCCCACACTTATTCTTCCTTCCTTGTGCATACACAGGAATGACCAAAACCATTCAATCCTCATAAACAACATGATGACCTCCTCCTTTGATCGGTTGTGAGACAAGCAAGCTTTAATTTTTGTGCAAACCCCTTCACACCAAATCACCTCAACAATCACATCCATCCCTAATAATAGTGTCTTTTCGAATTAAATATTTAGTTATCAGATTTTTTTTCCTCTTATTTTATATAAATATGCCCATTACAAACATAAAGACATTATTATTATTATTATTATTATTATTATTATTATTATTTGCAACATACTAAAAGAAAAATAAAAAAAGAAAGAAAGAAAGAAAGAAAGAGCGAGTGTTATGTTTTCTCTTCTTTCATTCCATTTTGTTTTCGTCTTATCGTGTGTTTGCAGAGATCGAAAAAGAGTCGTCACGGTGAAATCCAATCCAAATCACACCACCGCGCGAGAGAGACACGAAGTCGCGACGAGCCGACGAAGCGAAGGAGAAGAAGAAGAAGATTTAACGAAGCCGAAGAGGAAGAGGAAATAGAAGAGGGAGAGGGAGGGTGAGAGGAAGAAGGGAGAATTCGAGGTCGCTTCGAGCTTGGAATCGCAGGGTCCCCTTCGCCGGCGCTCCTCCTGCCACTACTACCCCCGAGGTTCGATCTTTCCTCGCTCGCTTCGCCCCCTCGCTTCCTTCTCCGTCGCTCTCTCTTTGAAATCTCTCCCTCCCGCCTTCCATCTCCGAGCGCGATCCGCGTCGCTGAAGTTGGTCTTTCGTTCGCAGAGCAGGAAATCGATCTTCGGAGCGGTCTTCAACGAGCATTCCGTCTGCAGATACGGGATCTTTCTCGAGCTTCCGGCCGCGGATTCCGTTGATCCTCTAGTTGGATTCAGTCCCTCTAGGGTTTTGATCCAGCTCGATCGCAATTCCCTTCTCGTGGGAGGCCTTTCGAGTTGGTTCGAGCTAGGGATCATTGCTTGCCAAGTGGATATTTGTAGTCCCTGCTTGCTCTAGGGTTTTGCGCCCGCGCCGTGAGATGGGATTTTCGACCGGTTGTTTAAGCTGAGGAGAAGGATATTGGTTGTGACTTGCTGAATCCGCTGGAAGTGGATCGAGATTTAGTTTCTTTTCTTCGGGTTTGAGATAAGAGGGTGGAAGAACCGAAGAACACTAATTTTGTTGATCTGGTGAGTTGTATGGCCCCCGTGCATTGAGAGATGCCAACGCCGATGCCGCAGCCTTCTCAGCATTCCCGGATCAATCTCGGTGACCTCAAGTTGCAGATAGCTAAAAAGCTCGGCCCTGAACGCTCCCAGCGATATTTCGGCTATGTGAATCAGTTGTTGGCACAAAAGCTGAGCAAACCAGATTTCAACAAGTATTGTCTTTTGATACTCGGGCGTGAGAATATACCTTTGCACAACCATCTTATTCGCTCGATCCTCAAGAATGCCTTTCTGGCAAAACACCCACCTTCACTTGGCCTTGAGAAGGATGCTCCAAAGTCTGTTGAAGCGGTTGGAAAGAACTCATCTCAAGACGAAAGCGTCGTTAACCATTTGACAGCACCGACAGCGAAGCACACATTAGGGTGCAATGGGAACATCTTACCTCCATCCCCTCGCAAGGCCAGGTCATGCATCCGAGACCGGAGGATCAAAGATCGTCCTAGTTCTCTTGGACAGAATGGAGGAATGGATGCGACTTCTTATCAGTCTTTGGTGTCCTTAGATGAGAATGTCACCCAAGAGAATGGTGTTCTTGGCCCTTGTGATTTGAAGAGACCAATGCAGCATCATCAAGGTGTCCCCTTGGAGCATCCTGTAAAGAGACCGCGGAGAGAAAATAGGACACCTCATGATCAAGCTTATGTAGAGCACAAGGGTTCAGTTGAGTTTTTAGTCATGGAAGGGATGGATGAGTTGGAACAAGCTGATGATTTGAATTTCAAGAGAGGTCCTCTTCAGGCTCCACTTGGGATCCCTTTCTGTCCTGCAAGTTTGGGTGGGGCACAAAGATCTTTGCCCTTAATTACTTCTAGCAGCAGTAATCATAGTAGTAACTATCATTGTGGAGAGTTATGCCATACTGAGTCTCTAAAGAGAAGGATGGAGAAAATAGCAGAAGCCCATGGCTTGGAAGGAGTCACATTGGACTCCTCTAATCTATTAAATAATGGCTTAGATGTTTATTTAAAGCTTCTAATTAGGTCATGTGTTGAATTATTAGGAATAAGGTCAGGTCATGATCAAACAAAGCCTTCAGTCTTCAAGCAGCAAGCACAAGAGAAGCCGATTAATGGTGTTTGGTCTGGAAATCACATGCATGTACAGAATAGTGGTAGGTCTTCAGGCAACTTGCAGAGGCTGAAAACACAGAGTTTGATATCTCTGCAGGATTTAAGGGTGGCAATGGAGTTGAACCCACAGCAACTTGGTGAAGATTGGCCACTGCTACTTGAGAAGATATGCCTCCGTTCATATAAAGAATAAGGAAAGTCAATTCCAGGGGTAGCTTTGTATCTGTCAAATTTTTGTTTGGTGGATTTTAAGAACCTCAAGGGTGGTTTACTGTGGCTGCTTGTCATCTCTCTGTGGAGCATTGTTATTGTTTGGGGCAAAATTCTTTTATAATATACTTAGCGGATTCGAATGAATCATCTTCATCAAACCAGTCAATGCCTGACCTTTGAAGCAAGTTAAGTTTTACCAATTTGGTACATTGCTGGATGTTTTGAATCCATAAGGTCCACCAGAACCAGAGATTACAACCTTTCATATGGTTTACAGAATGTTCGGAAATCAGTTTTGCAGGAAACTAATATGTAACTTTGTTATAGGTAAAATCAATTTTGTCAGTTCTCATGAGATTGCAGTGTATTTATTCTTTATTGGATAAGTTGCTTGGGTAATCTTGATAGTGGCAGTCTCTTGTTAATGATTGTTTAGGAAGATATGTTTGGGTTATCCCAATATAATCAACTTATATGAAACCATGCGGAGAAGTTCTATGTATCTTTTCTTTACAGAGTTCAATCTAATTGTCTTATTCTAATGCTTTCCATATATTTGGTTGATGCTACTCCCATGGTTTAGTTTTCCTACACTTTTGTCCTGATTTGTGATAATTGTGATCGAGAGTTGAAAAAAATAGAGCACATTTTTCTTGCCAAAACTTAGTTGTTTGATATGATGCCTTGGTTAGTTGCTCCTGAATTTATATAAATCCTAAAGAGCATAAACAAATTTAGGATTTGATCGACTGATCCATGTTTGTGCTTTCACCAAGGAAACACTTGATACAAAAGTATTAATTACTTGGTTAGAGAGTGATGCATGTCTTCCATGTTACACAAATCTGTGTAAAATGTATAAAAGAGGTAGTATTTGCTTATAGAAACTGAAGCAGTCTGCAATATATCTATGGGATATTAGACACATGGTAGACCGAAGGGGTACATGATGGATCGTTATTTAAACTAGTACAGGCTGTTTAGGACCTTGTATAATGTTGTAATATTGAATTGGTTGGCTAAATTATATCCTAAATAATCATTTTTTAAAAGGACTATATATTGTTGTATGTAGAAATATTTGACATTTTAAAAGTCAGCTTATGTGATAGTATGATTTCATATTGTAATATTTATAACCAAGCAGAAAACAACCATGTAATGATGAGAGCTATGTACTGAAGCATCAATCTGTGAACTGGATGTCGAGTCGTGGAACATATGCTCACAGCAGACTTATGCATTGCCATTTATTCTTCTAAATTTTATTTTTATTCTTGTACTACTTTTGCTTCATTTTCTTGAAATATGTTTCATTTTATAATTAGATATATTCTTTATGTTAAGGAATCCTGGAGGGTTGGCCCTTGCTCTTATGTATGGTAACTATACTTTAATTAGCCTTCCAGGTCTTTGTTAAAATTCTCCCTCTTTCTTTATGTTTTTCTGGATAAGCTACTAGCACCATACTTTTGAGGAATCAATATTAAGTTGATATTTGGTTGCAAAATCCACTCAAATCTTCATTGGAACCTTCTTGTCTCAAAGTTTTGCTCCCAGTGCAGAACCATTAGAATCAACTTTATCTTGTTCCATATTCAAGATTCGAGACTAGTCATCTTCCTGTCTCTTTCCAATCCCTGCTTTTCGAAGGTTTTATGTCCAAAACCAAGTATTTATGGACTCTTAATAGTAATTAATTTTGATTCTGGCAATGTGTTTTGTTGGGTTTGCAGATTATCTATTGGAACTAATGAGGTAAGTTCAAGGTTCTCTTGGTATAATTGCTTCTCAATCCAAGATTGAGAATGCGATATATCTATATGTGTGTATGCTGTTCTCCATTTTAATTGTTTTTCCTTGTTTCTAGTGGAACTTGTGGCAAATTGGAAAGGATTTGTTGTTATACGTGGAGAGATACTTCCATGGTTCTTCAGAGAGGAAGTATCTAGATTCATATAAGTTTCTTTTTCCTCAATAACTCATATGAACTAGGAAGGACCAACCTCATTTTCTTTACTCTCCTGCTGGCACACTTGTCCACTGGCCCTGATTTTTGTAGTTCTATTTTCTATTTATGTAGATTGTCATGGTCATTGCATGTTCATGATTATCATGATTGAGGGGACATGGTTCAATTGTATTTCCTAACAAAGTTTTCGAATTATATGATTCCAACATGTATGTTATTTCTTGGATTAAGTGAAGTCACCAGAATTGGATGAATCTTTGTCTGCAAATGAACAGGTATGCTTTCAAGTCCCAAGTTTTCTGCCCATAGTTGTAGATCAAGGATATATATCATTTGTGCAGTTTAATTTTTACTTGGGTGAAACCAAGAAAGTTATGGAATATGTCTTGAGTATTCTCATAATTCCTGGTTGCTGCAACCAAGACAGTTACCCTTTTTACATGTCTTGGGAAATGTTTGTAGGACAATCCTTTTTGCCAGCAAAACATTCATCATCATAGGTAATATACATTACATGTGGTATATTGCCTTGAAATTTTTATCATTCTTTCCTGTTATGCTATCTGTAGTGGTTTAATGGACCAAATGCTTTTCAAATTCCTTTCTTTACTGTTTAATCATGTCAGCTCTGATCTCATTCTCTTTTACAGTCTTTTTGTCTTGATTTACTATCCAGAAAAGTACATATGTGTCCCTTCCAGCTATTAGGATGCTTTAACTGATCTAGAACGAATTATCTTATCTGAAGACTTCCAGTTTTACTATGCATATTGGCTTCCATTCTGTGCACTTCAAACAACCCATTTTAATGTGCATTGACTTTCCTTCCAGCAATATATACCATGTATAGATGTTATCATAGTAGCTTCACAATGTCCTGTCAACACTGTAGCCCTTCAATTTCTGTAAGCAAATAAAAGCAACATTTCCTTGTTGTGACTTGTAAACAGGAAAAATATGTGTGGTTTGACAATTCTTGGTTATTCCATGTACAATTGTCCATGCTTCTGCATGAACCTGTATGTCCTTGTAGTATGTACAGAAAATTTATCAGTACATACTCATCACACAACCATGAAGTTTGTTATAGTTACTTGCTTACATGATTAGTCATTTTTCTACATCATGCTCAAGTTTTAGGTTAATCTTCAGCAACCTAATAATTGTCTACAGAAGCTACCAGAACTTGTATGATTTAACCTTTTACACATGTAATTTCCATGACCATTTTCCTTATGATTCTGAAATTACTTTGTGACACACTAAATTAATGCAACTGCAGCATTGTTAAGGAGTGACACACTAAATTACTTTGTGAAATTATATTATTCTGACTAGGAGAATTACTCTATATGATTCTTTTATACTTGAAAGAATATATGCTTCTCATATGCACCATATGGATTCTTCAAAAATTCTCCAATTAACTCATGATTTCTTAGCTAAAAGGTCTCAAGTTTCTAGTCATAGAATAATTTCACCAAGAAGGATCCATACAATTTGCATTCGCAATCCTCCTGTGTTTTTTATGATTCCAGAAAGCATCAAATGAGTACACATATGCAACATCTGAAAACGCCTTATACATGTGGCAATCTCTCCTGGTCAAGATGCATTGAAAGCATTGAACCATATGCTGTTAAGATTTAGATCCTTGTTTTTATATATACCTTACAATTGTTTATCACTGGAAAGGAATGACAGAATCAGCAGCTGCTGTTCTCGCCTCTATTATGTCATGATATACCAACAAAATATACTGTTCTCACTTCTCACCTCTATTATGTCAGCAGCAGCAAAGTTGTTACATATGAGATTTCTATCATTTTATTGGCTGGTTCAAGTATGAGAATTCAGATCCTCATGGGAGACCCATTATCGAGCGGGATCTACATCCGTCAAAATCACAGGTATTTGAGACTGTCATATAATTTTGATGGGCACTGTTGAGATTCACTCAAAGACGTAATGGATGGTTTGGTTGCGTCGTATACCTCCATTACTCGAGGAGATAACAGAAACTCGAAGTTAGAAGATTGAAGAAATAAATGGAAGATAGTTTGAATTTTGTGCATACTCAAGTTTAAGCTGTTTTAGATTTAATAGTAGGTGCATAACACATTGCTTGATGATTTTTCTCAATAAAGTATCAATACATGATTGTTCCACCATAATACTTTGCTGTTCTGATTAGTTTATGGCAGTGACTTTTTGCATCTGCCGAGTTTACAAGTGACAACATGTAAGGAGTTTTATATCTGAACTTGATATGGTTGTCATCTTGACAAGGATGCAATTTTGATACCATGTTTTACATCTAATGCACATGACATTTGGCTCTGAGCTGGTTTCAGGCTTTTAGAGCAACTGATATTTTTCACCGCCGAAAGTTTAATCATGCTGTCCATGTGTTTTCTCATGCATTTTATTCTTTTCTGTTTTTCTTTTGTGGTGTGACTGAATTTGATACAAAGTCATTGCTAACATCAAAATACTATCCAACTTTTAGCAGCAGGACTTATGGAGAGCTTTTCTTTTTTCTTTTCCCATCGTTTTCTTTTTGTTGGTTCTCCTCGTCTCTTTCTTGATGGGGCTTGAGATTCTTCTTGAATCATTATTTGGTTCGTATTTTTCTCATTGTCTGACAACTTAACTGGTGATATTGCTCAGTTACCTTTTCTTTATCTTGGTGGGGCGGAACCTTGGTTGGTACCAGCCACCACCGAGTCCGACATTGTTCAAGCAGAAAGCAAAGGTATGTCTCATGCTGTTGCATTGTCTAAGTCTGTAGTTTATTTCAATGGTCAAGCACATATATTTCTCGTACAGGGATGATGCTGCCTTAGGATTGTGTCTTTGGAGAAGTAGTTCCCAATGGGAGACTGGCATATCCCAGAAAGTTGTAGATGCTGGATCTGTATAAGGATCTTCAGCTGCGCAAGGAACTTCAAGTTGATCAGAGAATGAATCAGCAGGAGTTGGCGCAGGATCATCTGAAGGATTAGAAGCTGGCTTTGAAGAAAGATCTTCAGCAGAAGAAGTATAGTTCGACAAGAGAAGAAGCAAGATCATGATCAAAAGAAAGTGGAGTTGAAGTTGAAGGATCTAAAGCAGAAGCAGAGCGGTATCTCGGAACAGGTGCAAGTCAGAGATCAGCAGGCTCCGGACGAAGAAAGGACTTGTGCTCGGGACAGTTGACAAGAAAGTTGATGAGAGAATGAATCAGTGGTTCTTCAAGGAGAGTTTGGTGAACAAGAAAGGGAAGCTGTTCTGACTGATATGCATGCCCAAAAGGGGCTGGAGAAAGTGATGAGGTTGAAGTATGGATCTTGGCCACCGAATGGAAGTGGAAGTGTGTCATTTTCCGTGTGCCATGGCCTGTAAGTCAATAATGCATCTTGGATGGTGACTCGATTACCTTTTGTCCTCAGAGAACACACACAACCACATAAACCAACTGTGAACAGGGGTCGGATGCTTCACCATCGGTTTTGGGTTCATGTAGGTCAACAGCAGGTGGTGCAATTAATGACAGCCATAAAACCCTTCTTCCACCTCATGCAACGGAGGGGGAGAGGTTTCCGAGTATGGTATGCACATGTAGCAGCAGCAAGTACAAGAGGTTTGTGACAAACTATACAGCTATCAAATACCTTAATTGTGATCTTATGAGACTGGGAATCATGGAAGAAGAACCAATCCTAATCCTAATCCTAATCTCTATGCTTGGTTTGATCTCTCAGGTACTGACTGTTTCACTCGTAAGCTTGGATGGGAGCAGAAGCGGCGGTTGATCTGCTATACCAAGATGAGAGTCGCCAGAGCGATCGCCTGCGCTGCTTCGGCATCCCGTTTGACGTCTCCATCTCCGACTTGGTCAGTATCTCCCACATGACCTGCACATCTTCGTATCCACACATCTGCACGTCATCGTAGAGCTTGAGAATTCCTCCACCTGCCCACAAGTGGTAAGTCCACCATTAGTTTTGTCTTTCATACAACAGCAGCCTTTGGGACAAGGCACTGTAATCCAACGCGTCGAGTCCACTGATGCACGTCTTGCACACCATGGCATCGACAGCAGCCTGTAGTCAATCATCATCATCATCATATAGCAAAGTCGGGCATTTATTGCTCCTCCAAGTCATTTGGCATCAAAGATGATTGATTGTATCCCAATAGGATTAGGGGCAGATCCCCGAATCAGATTCTCGTTCTTGGCATATTCCAAGAAGAGAGAGAGAGAGAGAACAGTGGATCATGGCACGTTACTGATGCTGTGCTTGTAGTAGGATCTGACCAACCACATTTAGCTACAGCCCCCACCCCATCCGTAAACTAATAGGATGTTCTCATGATCCAGTTGGGAGCATCGAGTCATACCAACAAAAAACCCTGTCACAACGAGAGCTCCAAGCGAGCAATCTACCTAACACCTAAGCATCTATCAGACCTGCAAAATTCCTTTGATGGAGGATCACCCACCCATATGAAAGATGCAGCCGACCAAACCTATATATATATTTTTTTTGTCCCATTACTGCAATACTACCTACCATATACAATGCATATTATCTATAGTAATTACATACACCATATACTTGCTAGAGAAAATAAAAAGGGAAAGAAACCAAAAGTATTCATTCTCAGTGAATGATGATGCTCTCAGCAAACACGCGTGACAATATTTTGTCCCGAGAAGTTAGGAGATGTTTCGATATGACATTTCTCTCCATCTTCTGAAGGTGCAGTGCATCATTCATCATGAATCAAGTAGTCCTCATTAGAAAAATAAATCATAATTGCATATATATATATATATATATATATATATCATCCCTCCATTTTCTCTAAGTTGACTGTAAATCTGTTGACATTAATACCCCCTCAATTTACATATGCCTTCCTTCTAATAAATAATTTGTGTGTTTATTTCTCTAAGTTTGTGGAACAAAGAATCAAATGATAAATGATGGTGATGAGAGATATTTTAACTATCAAAATTTTATTCTTAAAATTAATGGTAACAATAGTTGATATCGATTAATCCGAGTTTATCGGACAGATACTATCGGAAGTAGAATTTTTGAAGGATAAAGGGATATATTTGTAACACCAAAACATTTGAAGGGATATACATATGTATTGATATATACTTGATTATAATTTGGAGGGGCAAAATTATACATAGCAGAAGAGAGTCGAAGTCAGATGACTTAAAAGAAGAAATAATTTTATATAAAAATTCTTATTTAATTTGATTTTTGGGAAGGTAAATAGAAAGCGAGCTGATAGATTGAACAGTTGCATTTGGCTGGATTGAGGAAATTGGGAAGAAGAAAAAGAGTTGCCTTCTCGCAAGCTGAACTGGTGAAGAACCATAGGACAGATAGAGAGCCTGATATCTCCAAATCCACTCTGTTTCATTTTGAGAAAGGATAAGTTCTAAATGACACATCAGGTGGCTATAGGACAGAAATTAGTCTCTCTTTACTCTTTAGTCCTTCCTGCCTTCTTCTCTCTGCTCTGCTACTGCTAACTTTCGAAACACAGCATAAAGCAATATTAACTGTAGAACCACAGTGAACGAGAGCGAGAGAGAGAGAGGGGGGCTGGTGTTTACCGTGTTTTCGAGACTTGACGCGGAAGGAGACGGCGAGCCAAGCTCTCCTGACGGGGAAGACCACCTTCCTGCGCCACCAAGACATGACCTTGGCCCCTAACCTCCGCCGCCGGCTCGCGGGGTACGACCCCAGCCGCCCTGCTCCTGCCAGGCCGTCCCCCCTTGTCCACCACCACCCACCCCGGCGAACGCAACGCCCTCCTCCGCTTCCTCGTCCCCGATGAACACCCAGTTCCCACGCTACGGTGTGTGGTATGGTGTCGATCGCTTATAGTTTTCCGGAGTCTCCGCCCAAGCACAGTCTTCGCCGCACGTTTCTCGTTTCCACCGCGAAGCCGGCTTTCTCCGCCTCTGCCGCTACTGCTGCTCCCTTTTATTCTCTTCTTTGTTTCTGGTGACTGTTATTGTCACACCCGCATCTTTTTGTTGCCACAGAGAGGTTGGTTCGCCTCGTGTAGCATCCCTCGTCTCATCCGCCGAACCAAGGTGGGGTACAAATATCAAGTGCGGGGCCGTAGATCCCTTTCCTTCTCGGAATACCTACTCCTTAGCATCCGGTTTCCCGGTATCTACCGCGACGTTCGTGGCCCCACGCGCCGGATGCGTGCAACCGGCAGCCGGCCGCCCTCCTCGTCCCCTCGCATCCCCTCTTCCTTCTCCAACACCATGCGCGACCGGTGTCTTACTCCCTTCAACGGGACCCACATATGTTGGCCCGCCTAAAGCATCGTAAGCCCGTGTTCGCTGTTATGGTTCGAACAGGATACTGACCAACATTGGGAGGCACAAATGATCCGCCCGACCCATCCCATCGTAACATACTGTGTTATAATTCTAATATGGGACCTATATATATATATATACATATATATATATATATATACATATATATATATATAAATAAAGTAGGGAGGATTTCCGGCGTGCAGACGGTGTCATTGCGGGCCCCGAAACAACGCGTCAACACGCCATTGGCTGCTGCCGTTGATGGTCTCTCCCTTTCTCACGTGTCAAAATGCAGGTGGAAGGTCTCGGTCGCGTGCGTCAAATGAATGTATCAATGTGTTCGTTCGGGAATAAGACCTTCGATGCCGTCCACGTCTTTGAATGTATATATCTCAACAATCATGACGACTATATATATATATATATATATATATATATATATATATTCAAAGACGTGGCACTTTTCTTCCCCTTGCTCATGTTTTCAGCGTTGGCATTCAAACACCTTTTGTCGTCTCCTGAGTCGCCCACACAGGAGCACATAAATCTATACAAGAAGACTACGGAAGAGTGGCATTGGATCCTCTGGTTATTGTCATGTCGCAATTGGGATGAGCCAGTGGTTGCATAAACCAGTTGTTGGACCCCATTATCAATCCCTATCAAACCACTCACATCACGAACAATAAGTCCCCCACCTTTTTTTTTTTTCCGTATATTGAATCACCATAATTCATCAAAGCATATGTCAGATGTATAAAGAAGGAAAAAAGAAACGCATCGCGAGGTCATGAACTCGACGTGTTCATATTTCCGGCCATAAGGCAGCACGAAACTTCTTCACGCAAGCGGGAGGAAACCAAATAGAGTCACATCTCTCCGATCCTTCGGTTGTCTCGACTCTCAACAGCCTAACTAATAGAAGCAGGAGGAATTGAATTCAAACCGTTGATTTCTCCACGGCCGAAAGCTTTGAAGATTGTGCGAGTTCAACGTGACGACCGACGAGACGTCGAACGAACCAGTGCTTTGGGACTCGTTAATGGTGGAATTGTGGTGTCAGTAAGTGACACGATTAAAGGTAGGATTAACAGAGTTCGGGTCTGTGTTCCGCGAGTCCATTTTCGCGTGGGATCCGAACCCGCAGCCAACAGTTATTCTAATTACAAGCATCCAAAGTACATCATTTTTTGTCGAGAGACCGCACAACCGTCGATCAGAAAGGAGGCCCGATGGCTACGTCAAAGTATGGTCCATGCACGAAGCTCGTCCGACAGTGATTCCACAGTGACCGGCCACCGAAAGCTTTTGTAGCCCCCCAAAGCACTTACTTGAAGATAAGCATTACATTCCTCTGTAACATCAGCGTCTTCCACTTGCGATGGTTCCACCAAAAAGCATACAGCATTAATCGAGTCCCATGCACTCGCTGTACCTGTCGATCCTCTTAGCTCTGTTAAGACTAATATATATATATGTATATATGACACTCGATGTTGACTTCATCTCTCCCTTATTGCCTTCAGCGTTCTTCGGTTGATTGGTGATCCGTCCGACTACCCTTCGTCTCCGTCTCTTCCACTTCTCCCTTCTGCTGATTGGCTCCATGTCCCACCACCACCTCCTCTGTTTGCTGCTGACCGGGTTGAGCAGGTCCAGCGTGGCTGCTGCCGCTCCTCGCCGCCACCGCCACCTACTGCTCTGGCTGACTCGATTTGGCCTCCGGCTTTTGTAATGATACGACGGTCTCGAAATCTCCCGCGAGGGCTTTGACTTTGTTCCGCCTTGACGCCAGCTTGTGGGCCGCCTCCTCTTTTACATCATTGTAAGCACTTGGCGAATCCTTCCTCCCGCTCAACGTCGTCTTCCTCTCCGACGCCATATTCTTTTGCTCTGCCTTTGCCTTCCTCTCTATTACCGCTCTCTCCTCACGCTCCTTAAACTTGGGTTTCTCTTCTGCCGCTGCCTTGTCTCCCTCGCCTCTACTCTCGCTCTCTGGCTGTAGCTTCAGCTTGGCTTCTCGGATTCTTATCATCAACATTATGGGCTTTGGGCTCTTGTGCCTCATTGCCTATGACCTTTTCCCCTCCTCCTTGGGGCTTGACTGCAGTGATGATGGAAGTGGCGGCACGGGTTTCCCCTCCTCTCCGACGTGGTCTTCGGATGACCTCTGGCCTTCCCGAGTGGAAGACCAGCTTTCCCAACTGCCGGAGTCTCGGATGCTTTCACCGAGCTTGGTTTCAGAGACGTGTTTCCTTTAGACGATGACGGCTCGTTTCTTGTTGCCCTCTCCTTCGAGTTGCTTGCTGTGGGTGGTCTCTGAAGCAGGAAGGATAGCGCTCGAACCTTGTTTACCGGTGTTCCAGGTTTTGCAGCGACAGCAAAGCCGCTGCAGAAGCCTTGGACATTTGTTTCTTCTGCTTGAGGTCTCGGTGGTTGGTGGCATGGCGCGAGCTCATGGTCGGCTTAAGATAGTTTGGTGGAGGAGGCTTCTCGGGTATCGTAGGAAGGTGAATCCATTTGGTGGAAGATTTTGATGGTGATACTCACATTTTCATTGTTGTTTCTACGTGGGGTACTCGACAGAAGGTTCTTTCTCTGGTGCACTCCTTCCTCAGTTGCAGCCATGAGCTAATGCAGTATCGACATGCAACCCAGAAAAAATTACAAGTAGCATAACCGATCGAGCTTAAACAACCACAAAACAAATTTCCCATAGTCAAGTCTTTCAGTTTCATGAATCTCAAACAACGTTCGAACCACAGACATTAAGCAAAGTTGTTCCAAAGTTGAGAACACCGGTCAGAAGGTATTGAATAGAAGACACGGGAATCCTGATGCCTTGTGGCGAGAACGATCAAGACATCCTTCTCGTGAAATCCTCGGATGCAGATTACAGGGGCTCAGAAGATGATGATGGATTCTCTTGGTGTGAATGTAAATCAATAGACGGTAGAAGGTGGTGAGAGAGCGAAGACCGGCGATGACTCGAGGCTTTCGCTTGGAATGGTCAATGATAGTTTTCAGGTTGGTTAGACCAGCTCCGGTGTTATAAACTAACTAGGGGGGGTTTGACCAGGTCAACGAAATCGATACGTGGAAAATTGTCAACGCATGGTCTCAATTTGGGAGCTCTCATCGCATAAAACCACAACAGGCTAAAGCTTCTCATTAATCAACTTGTACATGACCAAAGAGTTCGCTACGCGACTCAATCGCTTCCTTACACCAATCTATCATATTATTCTCTGGTCCTGCACACACACACAGAGGCCACTTCGGCTTCGTCTCCTTCAGTAGCCAGCCAAGCATTCTGGGGGCGGGACGGGGTAACGAGTCCGATCAGTACAGTAGTCGTAGACGAGGTGGTTCACCCTGACCCAACGATACGCCCTGGCCTGAGCCGCGTTGAGCTGCTGGAACGAGGGAGCCTCCCACCAGTTGGCCGCCGTGGTGGCGCAGCTGCCGAGGCCGCCAGCTGGAGCAGCGCACGCCGCCTCGATGTCGAAATCCTTGTAGTAGGCGAGGAACGGCGCTTTGCCCCAATCGATCTTCTCGAGGCCACCCCTCGTCGCCCAGTCGTCGCCGTTCCACAGCGTGGAGTAGATCCCCATGGGCTGCGCGTTGGGGTACGCCACCCCGCGTGCTTGGTTGTTCTTGTACACTCTGATGGGAATGGCATCGACGAAAAAGCTGCACCACGAGAGTCAAGTGGGTTGATGTTTCATGTGGTGGTGAAGACATGGTGACGCATAAACAGAGCGTTCTACATTACCGAAGGGAATATGAAAAGCACCCATCTTTTGTTTGTTTTGTGGTATTATATGTTCGAGCATCGATGGAGATTCCATTCCGAGCTAAAAATAAGCTAGTGGAAATATTCTCGTGATAGTTTAGCAGGCCATATATAAAGTAAAATTAATCTAATATCGACATGCAGAAGGAAGCAGGTGGAGGCAACCCTTTTCGCCTGTCCTCTTTTGGTGATGGCATCCTTCCTCTCTGGGCTGTCTCTCTTTTCGTGAGTGACGCAACGAATGGGTGCCCTTTGCTTCCGACGCAGAGCCTCGAGGGGCTAATAATGCTGCCAAAGCGCAGGACAGCCTTTGTCGTAACCTGCTATTATTGCTTGTGCTTCTTTGCGGACTGGATCAGGTGATGTTCTTCCTCTCATGATCGATAAATTTCAGGTGGGTCCTCTTCCTGTTTTCCTCAGAAAGGAGGGCACCTCTGAACCAAGTCATGTCTCAGAGAAACCAAACAAGGTCGTAGCTTTATGACGTAGGGTTGATGAAGTGGGAAAGTATCTAATACTTGCAAATCAGGTTGTAGCTTGATGACATTGATTAGTAGCAGAGGTATGGTATACTCACACAACGTGGTGGTGATTCCACAGGATGGAGTAGGTGTGGAAGTCTGCGGATGGATCAAACCAGAGGTTCACCCTCTGCTCTCTGTCTCCCTTCCCGTGCGCGTACACGTTGGTCTGAACCGTGTATGGCTGCCCCGACCTGTTCCCCAAGAACTCAAAATCTAGCTCATCTCGTATGGCATCCGTCTCCGAACTCAGCTGCAAAGAAATCCTCCGCCGGTTTGTCGTTAGCCACGCACGGCGTATGAAAGCAAGAGAACGGTTAGAATGAGCAGAGAACTCACGTAGAAAGCTGTTACTGTGCCTGCAGAATCCCCGGCGATGAGCTTGATCTTCATGCTCACATGCCCGAACATTAACTTATTCTTCGAAGCGAATCCACAACCTTTTTATGAGCCGCCATCGTTTTCAGGATCGATGAGGACCGGGGAAACCTAAGAGGAGAGAGGAAAGCGGATAAGATACATACCGGAGGATCGATCGAGGAGGAGTTGTATCGCAGCGCCACCACCGGTCCGTGAGACGTGGGAATCAGCCCACGTTACGTGGAAATCTCGCGCGAAGTCTGCAGGCCTCGCCATGGACGGAGGAAGCCGAGAGAGCAGAGGCAGAAGAGCGAAGACAGCAGCAGCACGGAAGAAGGCTGTCTTGGCCATGGCCATTCCCGTTGAGCTTGGGTGGGATCGCTTCGGCTTGCGGCAATCGAGTGGTGCGTGGTTCACGTACTTATAGCCGGGAGAGTACAACTTGTTAATGTTATGTTGTCAGAGGTAGCCTGCCGTGCATGGTAGTGAGCCTGAGAGCTTTAGGTCTGAGGCATTGATTGGTAAAGAAAGCCGGATGGAAAGCCTCAATGCCAGCCTAGAACGGGGCCACAGGCGAGAGTAATGTGGACTTACAGCTGCTGCTGCTCCTGTAGAATGTGGATGGGACCAGCAGTGCTTCCCGAGTGCAGCAAATAGCTTCCTCCACAAATGACAACCTTACCATTTCAACGAAGATGGTCTATGATCTCCCACTTCCATGGTCTGTGTGTGGGTGAGGCTGGGCCAAAGAGACGGCCGCCGCATGGAAGTTCCGACTGACAGCTTGATGTGTGCCTGCTCGGCTGGCATGCAGCATGGGAGTTTAAATCCTGGAATCTACAACAGTTGTTTCTAATCTTTCTTTTTCTTTTGGTTCATTCTGTAATGATATCATAGCCAGCAAATGTCAGACTAATCTTTTCAGCTCACATCATGTCTGCATTTCCTCAGTTCTTTCTCTCCTATATCTTCCGTCCTGTGTTGTACACCATCGCACGAAAGTGTGATCTTGTGCAGTTCTTACCGAACGAGTCAAACTCATTAAAGTAATTTCTCTGTAGTAGGTTGTTGTTGTAGTCTCTACTAATATCTTCGAAGGATAAGCAACTGATGTATGTAAGGACTAAGAATCCCTATGAATATTCTTTATATCTTTAGATGTTAATGTGGGAAGAAAGATTTGAGTGTGAATCAATTCCACCAAACTTAGAATTTAGAAATAACAATCCATGTTTATTTTATTTTTTTTTCAAATATGTTTTATTATTATTATTATTTTGTAATATACTTTTGGTATCAACATCATCTCCTCCTCCTCCTATTCTGGTATTGCATTTGAACCAAAATAGTGTGACCTATTGAATGAAGTATGGACTTCATATGAATTGGCACAGCACAATTACTAATCCATCGCATGCAAGTCTGTGGACTGTGGACTGAGGCATATGCGAATCCGTACGTCTGTCCTCCCAACACTTGGATTTCTCAAACACTGTAGAGAGAACTTGGTGGATTCAACCGAAGGAGTAGGTGACTGTTGTTTTGTTCTTTGCCTTGTAGACGACGCCTATCCTCGGGAGAAACCTGTGATTAGGCCATCGTTAATATTAAGCAGGAAGACCAAAGACTTTGGTAGGTGTGGATCAACCTCACCCTCACATCGCCGACCAACAACGCTAATCGCGATATCATATTGAGCAATGATACGGTGACGACGTTGTTTACGTTTACCCAAAAGATAGCTACAAATCTCATTGCCACACTGTTGGAAGATCGTGCGAGAGAATGTTTCTACAGCCATGACTCTGGCGTAGTTGACAAGGTATCATCTCTTGAACCGATCTTTGTGTTGCTGAGATAGACAAGCTTGGACAAATCTACCGGTGTAACGTTGAAAGGATAGGAGGACGATCTGCACCCACACACGTCACTGAAACATGCAACAATGATAAAGAAGCTTGAAGGGGAAGAAAAGAAGACTCTCATGCCTCCTCTGACTAGTATAAGAGACGTCAGTATCAGCGTTGATTGGTGGCCTTGATCGATCGCTACGTAATCCATTGGCTTTATTACTAGAAAACACAAAGCTTAGTTTGGGGGCATTTTACCAAATAATAATAATATTATTATTATTATTAGACTTTTACTAAATGAAGCATTATTGGTTTATTTTTACTAGAACGATTTTTTTTTATCAATTTGATTAAAATATCCTTCGTTCTCTGTTATCGTCATTGTTCTCTGTTGCCACCTTAAATAATATTACTTGCGTCTTCTCTATCTTTTTTCTCCCTTCTCCTTCTTATTTTTCGTTATTATCAACCTCTCAAAACGATGTGATAAGAATAGGGGTGACAACAACAATGACAATCTAGATGAATATGACAAGGTCGAAGCCGACCGGGGAGGGCAAATGGGTTTTTTCATTAAATTGATGAAAAAAAGTCCCTAAGTAAAAATTAATTAGCGACTCAGATTTGATAAAAGTTAAATTTTCTTTAGTTAAAATGCCCTACTTGGGATTTGTTTTCAGGATATTTCCACATAGGTTTTAACTGGTGAACAAGAAGACGTACAGTGGTGGGTATGACGATGCGGTTGACTTAGTCAACCGACAAACATTTTACGCAGTTTGACTTCTTCTTGATGATTTTAATGTGACATCGCGCTATGCAGAGTTTAGTATTGAATGGATGTCACATGGAATGAGACCGGAAAAGGAGACCTGTTTTTCTCCCATCGTGCGAAGACATCCTTCGGTCTTATCATATTGTATCTTTCCCAACTTAATTTCTCCTCTGCCTCGTCCACCCATCAAGTTCAAAGTTGTAGGGATACATTTGCTAAGAGTAGGTAGATCAAATCTAAATTCCCAATCGACTCGGAACAAAATATGTACACAAAAGTTGGATCAAACAGATGAATTCCAAAGTACATGTATTTTGCTTTCTGATGCAACCCTACTTCAACATCCATCTTCTAATTCACACGACAATAAGCTAGTTTTGCAGACGGAGTAGGCCAGTATTTACAGGTACCAGCTGCGGCGGCCTCTTCATGCCGCCCTCCAAGGCGCTGCTCTTTCTCTTTCCGGCGGCCGCGATCCTCTCACAGGCGGGGCACGTGATCAGCGTCGCAGCCTTGAGAAGTTGCACGTAGAACGGCGACGCCGGAGTCGCAGACCGCAGCTCCTGCAGCTCCTTCTTTAGCCGCCGGTTCTCGTCACTCAGTCTGTCGCAGTGCATCCTGAGGCACTCGTAATCCAGCTCGATCCGCTTTAACTTCGTCCTGCATGCGGACAGCGTTTCAAACCAAGCATATTACATACAGACCAAGGAACAAGGAAATCTGCATGCACTCTCCAGATTAAGCCACTAGCTTTGCATCGAACACGGGTGCGTATGCAGTACCTGGCTCTTCTATTCTGGAACCAGACTTCCACTTGCCGTGGCTGTATATTTAGCCGGTGCGCCAAATCTTTCTTCTGCGTCTGCAAACGTAATCCATGTATGTATTAGTTTGCCCAAGGAAGCGAGGGTTTCATATTTCACCACTAACCGTATTAAGGGTGCTGCGCTGTCTGAAGCTATCTTCGAGCAACCTCACTTGTTCGATCGTGAGCTTCAGCTTCTTTCTTGTGCCGACTGGTTTGTCGTCGCTCAGGTTGCTGCTGTCATCCTTACAGCTGACACCATCCTCCTCCTCCTCCTCATCGAGCTCCTTCCATCTCGATACGCTGCCTACATGTCGGTGCGTATCTTCTTCTTCTTCTTCTTCTTCTTCTTCTTCTTTCGGGTGATGCGGGAATAGGACATGAAGACTTGTGCTTGGCGTGAACTGTCTGCCACCACCTATCGCGAGGGAAAGGCTAGTATTGCAATCGCCTTCTTCCATGCTAACCTATATGTTATGATGGTTCCTCGGAAGACAAAGGCAAGGGCTTTATAGAGGGTACACAGATCATAAGGAGAGACGCGGTGTTTCCATGATGTAATAAAAAGCTTTTATAGGCATAAGATATATTATTATTCATTGCCTACTTCTCGGCAGTTTCTTACGGTGGCGAAGTCTGACAGCGATGGTTCCCTTCGACTTGACATGCAGCGTCTGATGAGTGACAGTAGAAACTGAGATCGACGAAGGATATCAAAGGCAGGTGTCAAGCAGGTTTTCCTGCGACGGAGGTGACATGATAAATAGGCTTTGATCGAGACACACGATTACTGTGTGTTTGAAGAACATCATGTTACGTATGAAACTTGGCAGACTGGAGCTCGTCCCACAACCTCTTTGACCGTCACTACATTAAGAAGAAATCTCAAAGCAAGACCGTGGCAAATCTCCAACCAGACAGAAGATGTTGACCTGGTCACAGCGTGTTTCGATGTCGAAACCCGAGGACTAATCTATGAACAGTATGATTGCCATCGATTAAAAGTCCACCCATGTACCCCAGCCATTGACAATTAGCTCTTAAGCATGGCATCAACACCCACTTGGTCGCCATAGTTACGGCAGTAATGATCATTATCGCAGTGTCGGGGAAGGCAAGGAGAATGATGTCTGGAATTTAGGGCTGAAGGTTGACCACGGTTGTCAACACCAAACCCTGTTGACACACAAGGATTAAGATGAAGAATATCTTGGATTTTGGAATTTGGTAGACAAGCCATACCTCTTGACTGTGATGATGATGATGATGATCCGTTTTTTTCTCATGCAGCAGCTGCATTTTGGAACTTACTCGTTTGATTAGTCACATGATTACTATATAATTTGTTCATGATATTTACGTAAACCATAGACTATCACTTTTCTGCTTCTTTACATTTCTCAAAAGAATAAAAATAATGATAATAATGCTTCCACCCCTTTGCTATCATTGACAAAAGAAGAAGAGCCATGGAGACAAAAAGTGTCGATAGTTAGTTTTATACGGAATATGATCACAACTCAATTTAAACTGAAGTAATTTAATACGGTCAGAGTTTATGATTATACAAACAAAAAATAAAAAATAAACAATGAATTATAAAAGAAGAAGCCAAGCAAACAGACAGCCATTTACCAGTCACTGCCAAAGTTCCAGGAGCATTTCAAAGAGTTTGTGAGAAGCACAACAACAACAATAATCTCCGTCTTTTATTAGTCTAACATGAAAGAGCATGCTACCGACTTTTCTTTGATATGAATCATTTTGATAAAATACCATGTCGCCCCCAGGGTCCAACTTTTAGATGAACAGCACAGAATCTGAGAAAGCACTATCCTAAAAATGAATGAGAAAAAAAAAAACAAAAGTCTCTGTTAGTACTCCATTTGAAGTTGATAGTGTGTCCGTAACTTTGTCACAAATTACTAGAAACTGGGTGCTATTTGGTGGTCTAAACTAACACAATACTTTAACATAGCAGCATGAGGAAGAATGTTTAAAAAAAAAAAAGTATAAATATTAGCTAGATCTGGTGCTACGAAGGCGATAGAGTTAGGAATCGTGATATACTAGTGCAAATTACAATCAGATTCCCTAACTGGAATTAGCACCTTAGAAGGAGTTTAAAGAAGAGTTTTGGTGCACAAGGAAAATGATGTTTACACTTTAGCAAAGCAAAGCGTAACGTGTCAGTGCACACAGTTGGCCAACAAGGGCGTCCGTGCTGAAGCTGGCGAGCATAGGATGACCAAACAATTTTGGGCCTTCAACCATCCATCCGGTGGAAAGACGGTAAAAGCTGAAAAATGTGAAAGAAACCAGAACTATCAATTGAAAAGGATTAGCGTTTGAAGTGCACTCGTCGAACAATATCATGCTAATATCTCAGGTATATGTTGACACAATCACATCTAAATGGGAAGGAAATCATAATATGAAATCTGAACTGTAAAGATGGAATATATGCATACCTCACAAGAAACAAAGAGATAACAAACCAAGAAGTATCATATCCAAGATTGTAACATCAAAATCATGTCCAGGAAATATTAAGTTTGTTTTAGAGAGACCTGCAGGTCATGTAAGAATTAATGCTTCCATATCCCAACTTTCCAAAAGTTAGTCATAGGGCATTATTTACGGATCATCTTTTGAGCCAATACCAAGAAGAGTCAGAAGCCTCCCACTTTCATAAGCTTCAATAGTATCTGTAATGCATGTGAATCCAAGAGGAAATTAGCTAAAATTTTGAAAGTGAAAAAAGATACTGAAGGCAAAAAAGGTTGGTACCATCAGAACCACCCAAGTGCTTTCCACGGACAAACACTTGAGGGACTGTACGCCTCCCAACAATATCAGACAATGCATCTTGAATTTCCGACCCATCCTCTACACAGAAAAATAGAAAGGCAATGAAACAGTAATTTAAACTATGTATTATCATGCCCCCGAGTGGAGTCATAATGGCATACAAGGCCTTCTTGTGATTGAACACCTAAAGAATCGAAGGCTACCTAGTTATTTAACCATGCCAAGAATTATTGATTAATAAATAGTATGTAGAATTTGTGCCCAGAGACGACATTCTTGAACATATCTGAAGTTATATAGGACAAATCATGAGCTCAGCTTAGAAGCAGGCATCAGGAGTTTCATAATTAGTAGATTGAAGAGAGTTACTCCAAGGACCTAATTTGATACATTTCTTTCTAAATATATTTGCATGAACAGGAGATAGAATACTTCAATGTTTTAAGTCATACAGTCTCGGCATTGACGATCCACCAAAAATTGAAGTCAAAACTGTTTTTAGTTTGCAGTAAGAAAGATGAAGAATCCTCCTTCTTACCGCTCCTTCAAACTACATCTCTTCTTCTTCTTCTTCTTCATCTATGCTCTTTTCACTAGAAATTATACAGCAAAACAGAATCTTCTTTCCTTCTAATCTTGATAGCGTTGAGTGCACTTCTTTCCAGGGAATTAAACACAAAAAGCCACAGCTTAGTTGCATGGCAAAAGGATTGCATGAAGTTGCAGGAAACAAACCTATCTCATCCAGCTCCAGAACATATGGTTCCTTCTTCAATTCTTGAAAAACTGCTTTTGCCGTCATACAATACCTGTCAGAGCAGTAAGAAGAATTGAGGATTTTATTAACTAAAAAAGATCATGTGCAAGCTAGGAAAACAAAACAGAATCAAAATGATTGCCAAGGAACAAAAATAATTTAATTGTAAACAGATTGATTGCCTCATAATTACACATCCGGACATACAAGTTGACAATATGTATACAATGCTCTAGGTGGAAGACTTACTGCAAATAAACAAAAATAGTTTCTTGTCCTAAAATGTATCTAGAGCTCCAGTGCCTATCTATGACCCCAATAAGCTCAGCTAGCTAAACAAAAATCATCCAGTGCTACCAAAAAGTACTTGCTTTTGATTCAACAAAAGAAATTAACAATTAGCTTGCAGGAGTGAAGGTAGCAGGGCTGTTCTATATGCAATTCATCTTCCTACCAAAACTTGTAAACAAGCATATCAAATCCTTAAAGTATTCCTCCGAACTCCGCAAATTTCATATTGCAGTATGCTTATTATTTAATCCGAAGGTGCATATAGCATGACACTAAGATGTGAGCGCCATGGTCAATGAGATAACAACCCAATTGGCGCCATCTCCCAATCCAAGACCCAGCGTTCATCTTGCAGGAGGAAAGAACACGATCCCACAGCCCATTTCATGCGATAAGAAGAAATCGATCAAGATTGAAATCCAACAAGTATAACCTATCAACCCGAATCACGATGGACAGATCAACATAGGTAGGACATCGAGGATGAAATCGCGACAAGAAGCTCGAGTGGAAAAAGTACATACGGGCAATAGGACTTGGAGAAGATGACGATGTCATGGGAGGATACGGTTTTCTTCACGAAAGCCACCTTGTTGGAGGCGGAGGAAACGGGAGTCCGCCACCGCAAGCACGGCCGCTGATGCCACACCGACACGCCTCCGGCCGTCGCCGACGCCATGGGCCAGCAAATGGGGAAAGGCGGAGGATTAGGTGGGTAGCGGACGGATGAAGCCGAGAGACGATCGGACGCGTGCGATTGGGTGAATCCTGCACTAAAGACGGCGGTTGGGAAGGCTTGCTTCGTTAGATCGTCAAATTAGGATTTACTGTGTAATTAATTTCCCATTAAAACTTTAATTCCGTTATTGCGTATATAATATTAAGAAAAATGAAACTCGCAAATAGCAATATAATATAATATGAAAAGGATATTTTATTAAAAAGACCTTACGATTGGATTTTTTATTACGTCACAACTCCCTATTATTTTTTATATATGATACATTTTTTTTAATTTTAATGAAGCAGGCTTATAGAACAATGTTATGTTAGCTTTGATCCAGATTTATTGACGTATTAAATTAATTTATTTTTATATTATCAAGTATAATCCATATATATATATATATATATGTGTGTGTAACGATGATATATACTCAAAGTAAATTTTTCTTCATCGCAATCTCTCCTTGACGGTGATAGTTATATCTTATTAGATTTTCTTTCTCGGTGAAGAGGATTAAATATCCTCCACAATAATCTCTTCTCGATTTCGAAATCTCATATGATTTTCTTGCTTAGTGACAATTTCTTCTTGACAGCAATAATGACATTTTCTCGAGTACTATTCCTCGACCATAACATCTTGTAGTTTTTTCATCTTGGGTTGTAATGTCTTATCGATAATGATCTCTCCTTAATGGTAATCTATCCTCAATGATAATCAATCTTTCTCGAGTACTATTTCTCAGTCATCAAAAGGGTAAGAATTTTATATTATTGATTTCTTGATTCAATTGACATGGAGAGAGAGATAGATATAATAATCAAATTCAGCTCCACCCTTCTTTTCTTTGAGTTGCTCAAATTTTTTATAGGTGAAATCAAACTAAATGGATTGATGGATCCAATTGAAATAAAGAGATAGATATAATAATCATGACAAAAGAGGAGTTCTACCATCCAAAACAAAAGCTAAATTTAAGCTGAATTCAATAAATTTTGAGATTCTGCAATTTAACTTTACCAAGTGCCACATTCATCCAAATATAGATGGTTTTACCAAGTTCATGGCAAAACATCTTGATGAGTGTAAAAATTTGCTCATCATCACTAAAGCTAAATGAATTAGTTAGCAAAGGTTTTAATCTTTTAAGATATCAAGATATCACCTTCAATAACAGTATATTATATTTGCTTACCTAAAGTCATCTTCTTTATTAGCTAATAATAATTATGTAATAGTTTGTTCCTTATTAAAATTTTAATACTTATTAAATTTCTAGTGAGTATCATTAGCTTATGCTAGAAAAATTAATTTTTAATTATAGTTTCCAGTATTATAAGTGTTATTTTATCCTTATTGTATTGATAATATTTACTTTTGAATATAATAAAATATCTTTGCATAGATCCGCTAGACTCTAAAAAAATATAGCTAAAGAAATTACGACGAGTAATATATTTTATTATGTAATGATTTATAGTAAGTATTATTATATTATATACAACTAATTAATTATATTTTATTGTTAGATGTGACGTCTACGATGCCTTCACCATCTCAAGCTTAGTCACCCATTATAATTAATTATTATATTATATACCCATAGTTTATAGTTAATGATCATAATTATATTAATCATTTTAAAATGTTTTTATGCTCTTAAAGCTGTGAGGCTATTCTTTTTAATATTATGCTCTCCAATTTTTAATATTACATCATAATTACAGAAATAGAGCTCTCATGTAAGCGTATTTAATACAAATTTGATCAATATAGGATATATTCCTTAACATTCCAACGAGATTGTCCTTTTTAATATTATTAATATTATGAAACATTCGATGGAGGACTGTAATTTTATGTTTGTTGGTGTCTTATTTAAGTTTCTTTTATTTTGAGTGTACCATAGAGAAGTTGTCCATGGTTAACTTTGGGTAATACTTTAAATCGAAGCTCGTAAATAAGTAAAATATAAAAAAATTTAGTGCTAGCACGTGAGTTGTGACACGTGTGATACGTTGTATATTTTTTTATTAATTTTTATTAATTTTTTCTTATTTTATGTTACCTATTACATATACATATATTGTGATGTTCTTGAATCTATGCAATGAAAATTTAATCATGATGAGATCATGATAACGAGACCAATTCACTTATAAATAAAGACCATAAATATTCTCGATTATAGGTTACTCGAGAGAGACATCGAAATAATCAAACAGACCAATGTGCTATATAGCTACTTATGTGGGGACACAAGGGATATAGTGTAAGTTCTCATTAAAAAATGAGTTTACTGAATGATCCGCTCACGGAATGTTTGATGGTTGATGATAACTTATTATCAGATAGTAATTCCGTAGTTCCAATTTTGTGTCTGGTCCTTAGACTTGAGATATCAAGGATGTCTATATGAGTACTCCACTCTTTGATACTAGACTTATAGGTTTAGAAGTTCCCGATCTAATGTATTCAATCATCAAGAGTGAGAATCAATCTTACGAGAGTAATTGAGTGTCGATAGAGAATCATCCGCCCTTAGTGTCATGAGAGGAATATCGTATATGTTTTCTCAAGCAAATCCTTAGTCAAGGTCATTCAGATCGAGAGAGAAAGAAATTATTCTAGAGAATTTAATTAAAGCAAGACTCGAGTAGATTTCGTATGGGCTTGATAGCACCATGTTTGGTATACGGTCTTTGAGATATTATATGAATGAGAGACTATAGATATATGATAACTGAGGGTAAACATGTCCAATAGATTGGATCCCCTTGTATCATTTGAGGACTATAGCATAGTGGCCTAGTACGTCTGTAGTCGATGAATTGAGTGAATTATTATTGAGACAATAATTCATTTAATCAGAAGAAGTTATGATATATACGACTAATGCCCAACTTAATATTGGGCATAAAGGGTCACATATATATGATAGGTGTTGTGACGAGTAGATGTTTGGATATGAGATATCCACTGATTCATTGTCTTATTAGATATCCAATAAAGTCTTGAATTATTGGATCATGTAGAAAGATCCAATAAGAGCTAATAAAATATTATTGGGTAAGATCCACTAATTCAAAAGGCTTGTGTAATTGGATAGAAATTCATTACCCAATAGGATAGGATCTATTAGAGTTAAGTGACAAGAACCTCTATAAATATAAGGGCCCAAAAGGTGGCATAAGCTAGTTTCCTCTTAGCCTTCCCTCCTATTCTCCTCCCTCTCCTCTCTCCTTAGCCAACAGTCCTTGTTTGGGGCATGTGGACAACAAGAAGGGTCGAGCCCTTCTTAATTATGGTGTAGCCTTATGGTGCGAGTGGAGAAAAGATCATGTTGTGATTTGAGGAGCATCGTCACTCCATCTGTGTGTGGATCACTGCTAGAGAGGAGGACATCTAACCTTATTTATCTAGAGATTTGGATCTGTGATTTCAGGGATATACGATCTCCCTTATATAAATTATCTCACACGTGTTATGTGATTTTTGATTTTATATTTTTCGTACACCAAGATTTTCTATTTTATATTTTAAATTATCTCATGATGATCCGATATTAGATTTTTTGAACCTATTTTGTTTTCTATTCTTTCGTTGCGTAAGTGATGCTGTCCAAGGTTTCCTAACAGTATAGACATTGTCGACTTTATTAGTCGTATATTATTATTTGCATCTTATATTTTTAAACAAATTATACTTTACTCATTTCGACTCCTTTTATTTTGTATTATTGATAATTTAAAAATATTAATAAATTATAATTGGGTGATGACTATTTATTATTATCTTGCTAAGAAGATTTCAACTATTGATGATCAAATATAAACTAGCATGGTGATACAAAGATTATTGGATATATAATAGGCTATGCACCAATATTAATAATAAGTTAAATATTATTTTCATGTACAAATGATTTGTTTTATAGAAAAACTTAAAATCTTATTATTTGTATCAATATTAATGATATGAACATAGCCTCTTATGTACATATTTAAGAGGCTATGTACTAATATTAATAATAAGTTAAATATCATTTTGATGTACATATGATTTGCTTTTTTATTTTTTTTTTCAATGAAGGCTATGTGAGAATATCCATCTTTTTACTCCATCGTATGATCTAATCACCCTGACTTTAGAGATAGGGTTATATGAGTATTAGTAATTGGAATATTATCGATCTAATATTAAAGTCGATAACTATAGATAAGATTATGATTTATTTATAATTAAAATTTATTTGGAGATATAAATATATTTATTAATTAGATATTTAATTGCTTATTTCTCTTTCTAGTTGATAGGAAGTACATCATTAGTTAATCGTCATTCGACATATAACTATCACATGGTGTTTAAGGTTGAAGAAGAAATGAAGGTCACTCTCTACTCATTTGCCCACACTTGCAAGGGTCTAAAGCAAATAGTTATGGACTACCCCACCTTTGTTGCTTATGTGGATAAGAGGCTAAGAGGAGATTATTGGAGGTGATTAGAGGTTGCCTCTTAATAGAATATTTTATAAAATATTTTACTCATTTACGACTATGTATAAAAGCTCATCTTGAACATAATGAAGCAGATGTTACTTTTTTTTATCATTCACATATACATAGAGAAATTATCAATAAAAGTAATGAAGTTACTAGTCATATATGCCCTACAAGCCAATCACGTGAGTGATAGCATGTGTGACTTAATATGTAGTCTTTTTGCTTATTATATTTTGATATTTCATTACTTTATATATATATATATATATATATATATTGTAATATCCATGAATCTGTGTAATGAGAATCAGATCGTGATGAGATCACGATAATGAGATCGATTCGTCTTTAAACACAGATTCTAAATAATCTCAATCATAGGTTACTCAAGAGAGATATCGAGATAATAAGACAGACTAGTGTGTTGTATACCCATCCATATGATGGATGCAGCTGGTCTGATAGTTGCTCGTGTGGGGACACTAGGGATATAATACAAGTGCTCATTGGAGAATGAGTTCACTGATTGATCCGCTTACGGAATGCTGAATGGTTAATGATACTTTATTGTCAGACAAAGATTCTGTAGTCCTAGTGGTGTATCTAGTCCTTAAACTTGAGACACTAAGGATATCCTATATGAGTGTTTTACTCTTTGATACCTAACTTATATGTTTGAATGTCCCAGGTCTAGCACAATCGATCATTGGAAGTGGTAGCCAACCATACGATGACTATTGAGTGTCGATAGAGAATCATCCACTCTCAATGTCATTAGAGGAATGTCTCATGTGTCCTTGCTCAGACAAATCTCTAACCAGGGTCATTCAGATTAAGAGAGAAAGAGTTCTCCAAGAGAATCCGATTAAAGCGAGACTCGAGTAGAAACCGTATGGGTCTAACAGCACGATGCCCGGTATACGGTCTCTGGGATATTAGATAAATGAGGGACTGTAGGTACATGATAACTGAAGATAAATAAGTCTAATGGATTGGATTCCCCTATATCGTCTAAGGACTACGACGTAGTGACCTAGTACATCCGTAGTCAATGAGTCGAGTGAATTATTATGGAGATAAAAATTCACTGAGCTAGAATGAGTTCTGACACTCATGACTAGCTCGATATTGGGCCTAAATGATCACACACATATGGTAGGCATTATGATGAATAGAGGTTCGGATATGAGATATCTATCGGAGTCCCTATCTTATTTAATATTTAATAAGCCCATGAATTATTGGATCATATGGATGAGATCCAATAAGAGCTCATGTGAGATTATTGGATAGAGATCCATTAATCTAAGAGGCTTGGATAGTTGGATGGTGATACAATACCCAATAGGGCATGATCCATTAGGGTTAAGTTGATAGAGGGCCTTTATAAATAGGAAGGAATCAATGGTTCATAGACTAAAGTTTTTTGCTTGCCTTTCATATTCTCCTCCCTCTCTATCTGGCCTAGAGTTTTGATGAGCATCATCGCAGCCCTACTATGTGGATTACTGCTAGAGAGGAGTGTGCTTGACCTCCTTCACCCTCTCCTAGAAATCTATAGGGATTCAAGGATATACGATCTCCCTATGTAACACAATATATCTCACACGTGGTTTTCTATTTCGTAAATTTTGCGCACCAATCTTTGTATGACGATGAATATATCTTTCGAAATTGGGGATTTTATTTTTTATTTTTTCACTGCGCATGTGATGTCGCCCCCAAGATTTCCCAACATAAGTAAGAATAATCTCTTATGGCCTGAGTTGATATGAGACCACATATATCATTATGTATGAGTTTCAACAACTCAATGACTATATCTCCAATTCACTAAATAGAGAGTTGGTTAGTTTTCCACGAAGGTAAAGCTCGCAAGTTACATATAACTCATAGTCGAATGAATCTAGGTATTAATCATTCAACAACTTTTGAATCATTCCTTCATGGATATGACCTAGCCTATAATACTTAGGTATACACTATTTACCTCATTTTGCTTCGTCATGGAGATGCTTATATTCATGATATATGAAATAGTGTCTAGCATAAATAAACTATTATGTAATGTTCCTCTAGTAATGATCTTATCATCCAATATTACTGAATAACTATTATTCTTAAAAATTAATTTATATCCATTAATTGTGAAACATGACATGGAAGTAATTTTGCTAGCGGGGTGGCGACGATCGCGGAGAATGAAGGGATTATGTTTCTTTTGGGTAAAAAATAATAATTTTACCCCTCTAAATTTCAAAATTTTGAAGTTTGCCATTTATATCCAAATTACATAAATACCCTTCATAATTCGAAAAAAATCTATATATCTTGAATTTAAAAAAATATTTAATTAAAATATTTAATTAACTATTATTATTTATTTAGTAATCCTATATAATGATATGTACATGCAATATATGATGTGGATAGATGATCATGGATTATGTGATGTGATGTATTGGTGTATTGTGATTATTAATTTTTTTGGGGCTCGTGAGCCTCTAATTTTTTTTCCTTCATTGTTGGGCCTTCGTGCCTATGATTATGTTGCAATTATACAATGAGGCGCAGCAGGAGCGTGGAGGTGATAACGAGACCCACGAGGTCGAGACAAACGATCGCAACTCATGGAGATACATCGAGATGCCGATGGAACCGATAAAGACAAGATGAATGATCATAGGGCATGGAGATGCATCGATACAAACATAGATCATGTTATGAGTGATTGAGCCTATTATCTCAGGCCTGATTACATTAAACTATGGTCCATGATCTTTTAGTATAATTACTCACGTAATATATGATTGCTTATATACTTACTAGATATGTATATATATTTACATATGATATAGATATATATTAAATATGCATGTGTGTGACATATCATATGAGACCAAATCAAAATCTTATCTCTTGATAATATTAAGTTAGTAAATGTGAGGCAATTAGATTGACCTTCGCGGCCTTTAATCGTTATAGGAACAAATCAATTTCCGACGAAAGTTAAGTTAGTCGAGTCCCTCGAGACTTATCTATATCGTGATTCGATATTTTGCATATGATAAAGAGATGTCATCGGTGACCTAAAGACGTGGTATGTTTGGTCGAGTCCCTCGAGGGCATATCATTAAATCAGACTTATCTTATAACGATGGTGATAACTTAACCGAACATCATAGTTGGTCGAGTTCCTCAAGACCATAATAGTTCGGAGGTCGAACAGGACAAAAATAACAAAGAGTTGTGATCGATAAGAGTTGCCTATCTTTTTTGAGCTCAGTGTGATTAGTTGATGTTAGTCATAGGTGCCCAGCAAGCCAATCATGTGAGTGATGGCACGTGTGACTTAACACAGAATCTTTTTTGCTTATTATATTTTGGTATTTATCACTTTATATTAACTATTGCATATATATGCATGTATATATTGTGATGTCCTTGGATTTGTACAATGAGAATCAGATCATGATGAGATTACGATAATAAGATCGATTCACCTTTAAACATAGATCCTAAATAATCCCGGTCATAGGTTACTCGAGAGGGACATCGTGATAACCGGACAGACTGGTGTGCTATATACCCGTCCATATGATGGATGTAGTTGTTCTCATAGATGCTCGTGTGAGGACACTAGGGATACAGTACAGGTGCTAATTGGAGAATGAGTTCACTGATTGATCCGCTTACGGAATGCTGGATGGTTGATGTCGCCTTATTGTTAGACTGCAATTCCGTAGTCCTAGTGGTGTATCTGGTCCTTAGACTTGAGACAACAATGATGTCTTGTATGAGTGCTCCACTCTTTGATACTAGACTTATAGGTTTGGCTGTCCCAGATCTAGTACAGTTGGTCATTGAGAGTGGCAGTCGACCTTACGAGGGCTATTGAGTGTC
>LVTN01000111.1:93123-295202 GCA_001649415.1 Musa itinerans | reverse complement strand
TTGGATATCCAATAACCCCCTGAATTATTGGATCCCATGGACAAGATCCAATAAGAGCTCATGAGAGATTATTGGATAGAGATCCACTAATCTAAAAAGGCTTGGGTAATTGGATGCAGATCCAATACCCACTAGGGGAGGATCCATTAGGGTTTGATAGGGGACCTCTATAAATAGGAGGGATTCAGAGCCTCATAGGCTAAAGCCTTTGCTTGCCTCTCATATTCTCCTCCCCCTCTCTACCTCAGAGCAGGTCTGGAGTTTTGAGGAGCATCGTCGCAACCCTACTGTGTAGATCACCACTAGAGAAGAGGACGCTTGACCTCCTTCACCCTCTCCTAAAGATCTGCAAGGAAACAGGGATATACGATCTCCCTAGGTAACACAATCTACTCTATACGCAGTTTTAAGTTTCGTAGATTTTGCGCATCAATCTTTGCACGACGACGAATATCTCTTTGGGAATATGGGATTTTATTTTCTTGTTCTTCCGCTGCGCATGTGATGTCGCCCCCTAGATTTCCCAACAATTGAGTCATTCGAGGTTATACTAAATCGTCGATGGGATTCTTATATCGGAGACTTCTGTTTTATGTGCTGAGGGTATTACATGACTCACTAGAAAAATAGTGGGAGCATGTCAAGATATAAGTTCATATTTTGATTGTTTATTTATTTTTATAAAGTTTACATGTTATTTATTTATGCTACATATTTATTTTCAAAAAATATCGCTTTCAAATCTCTTACGTGGTATACTTGATGTCAATCGTTTCACTAGTCTAAATTATATGAATTGGCTTTGCAACTTAAGAATCATTTTGATGGCGAGAAAAATCGCGTATGTTATTGATACAGTGATGCCTATGCCCAAGGAAGGGGCAAGCAAGGATGAGATCACTCGCTACGTGAAGTACACAGATGACTCCACTCTTGCTCAGTATTACATATTGAGCTTAATGACTCTCAAGTTACAGAGATATCATGAAAAGATGGATGTTAGATCCATTCTCCTATATGTCCGTAAATTATTTGAGGAATAAGGAATGACTTAATGATATAATATATCCAAAAGTTTCTTCCGCGCTAGAATGACTAAAGGGACACTTATTCAGAACCATGTTCTAAAGATGATTGAGTGGATAGAGAAACTTACAATTCTAGAAATGATCATAGAGGATATAACCTATGTAAGGATTTTGTGCTTCAGTCCCTACCACATTCTTTTTCTTGGTTTATCATGAATTTTAATATAAACAAGCTTGAGATAACTCTTCGTGAGCTCCTAAATGTGTTAAGAGAGGCTGAGAGCACTATCAATAAAGAAAAGCTAGTTCTCTATACCAATGAGACTAGAAAGAAAAGGAAAATAAAAAATCACTTAAGAAGGGCAAGAGCAAGGGCAAACCGAGTAAAGCAAATGTTACTAAGAAAGACCTGGTAAAGGACAAAGGCTAGTGTTTTCATTGTGGTAAAGACAGGAATTGGAAGAGGAACTACAAAGAGTACCTTGTAGAAAAAATAAAATAAAAACTTGGAGAAGCTTCAGGTACATTCATGATCAGCCTTCATTTGTTAGATTCTCATGATAACGTATGAGTCTTAGATACCAACAGTGCTTATCACATCTGTAATTAATTACAGGTTCTAGCAAGACCTAAAAGATTGGCAAATGGCGAGATGAACCTCAAGATGGGCAATGGAACAAAAGTTGCTATAATAGTTATTGACGAATTGTCTGATGGAGCTATTATTGCATTTGATGCATGTTATTTTATTCTTTTTATTATTAAAAATATTATTTTTATTTCATGTTTGATAATTAGTTGATATATTTGAGAACAATGATTGTTTAATTATATTAGATGATAAGATCATAATAAGAGGAATATTGCATAATGATTTATTTATACTAGACACTGCTCCACATATTATGAATGTAAGTGTGTCTAAGAGGAAATGAGATGAGATAAATAATGCATACATGCGATATTATAAACTAGATCATATCTATGAGGGAAAGATTTAAAAGTTATTGAAGGATGGATACATAGATCTATTTGACTATGAGTCATATGAAACTTGTGAGACTTACCTTCATAAAAAATTAACAAACTCTCCATTTAGTAAAACTAGAGAGAGCTATTGAATTACTGAAACTCATACATAGTGATATATATGATCCCATGTCAACTCAAGTTATAGGTGATTACTCCTATTTCATTATTTTTACTGACGATTTTTCCATATACAAACACATGTACTTAATAAAGTATAAGTCCGAAGCTTCAAAAACATTATCCATGAACACTTTATCAACAAAGTCATCGGTGAACTCTCTTCGACGACAGGCGAGGAACCATCGTTGGAGAACTAAGGTATATTTGACTAGAAAAAATAATGTGCCTCAAATAAAAACGAATAGATGTTAGTTTGGCAAGTCTCATAGTCCCACATCGGGAAAATCAGACTTGTTGTCTCGTCTTGGAACTATAAATAAGGGCATGAGCTTTGAAGTTAGACACACCACAAGAAGTTCAGCACCACAAGAGGCATCACAAGAAAACCTGCTTATGGTTTGAGGTTTTTTCTTGTTTAATAAGTTGAAGGTGTTTTATGGCCTAGGAACATCTTCCTAAGGCATTTGTTTTATGGCCTAGGAACATCTTCCTAAGGCATTTGTAAGTGTCCCTCTTTTATAGTATTAATTTGCTCTTCTTTCGTCCGTGGATGTAGGTCAATTGACCGAACCACGTATATTTGATGTTCTGGTGTTATTGTTGCTTTTATTCTTTCTGCTTTATTGTTTTGTTGGGTTGTCAAAATTACCTTGTGGTAAATATCCTGAGGTCAGCTCTAACAATAGAGGTGTCATTTGATTTTAAAAAAATACAAATAGTGAAAGATTTTTTAAAAGATAAATTATGCATACGAAAACATTTCCATCTCTATCTGTTGTCATCATCATCATCGTCATCAACATCAAGCAGGCTTGTCCGAGCCAGCTGTACCCAACATTCTTCATATAATGCTCTTGTAAAGAAACATGCAGCATCTGAGACTACATATATTTTTCTTTTACGAGGAGTTGATTCGATCTTAGCAGCACCGCAAGCGAACGGACTGGTGTTCGTCTCTAATCCAATTCCAAAAGTGGTGGATTAGATGGAGGGTTGAAGTATGTCACGGGTTACGCATGTATTCTCCCTTCTCCCGGCGGTCTCTTCTTATACTTATTTTCCAGAGGAATAATTTCCGGTGTTGCCGAGCGTACCGGACGAAGGATGTCCTTTTCGGAGTTAGTGACCACAATAAATGGCGACAAGTTGCTGATAATAACCTGACGAAGGTGGTGTTTCTTTGCCTCACTCGGTCTTCTCTCACCCTATATATATATATATATATATATTGTCCTCTCCAATTGATGCTCCTTTTGTGTCCTTGTAAATCTTCCAACTCTTTTGTCAACTTAGTTTTTTGTACTATATATATATATATATTACTCATTTGAATGATGGGACCGATCTGATCATGAACTCATCATGATCTCGTGAGTTAATATCCTTCTTCGAGTTGGACAGCAAGAGATCTTATGACACATATTTCTATTGATCCAACTACTATCAAGCTTGTAAAAACTGCAGATCGGATACACACTGTTTCTTCATGCCGCGAGGTACGTGTGATGCAAGGAAGCATATACGTTGCCCATGAACGCCCGTAGGACGACAAGGATAGAAGCTCAAAAGTTCACTGGTAGTGAGTTGAGCTGCCTCCGAAATCACGTATGCAATAAGACATTAATACGGCATATCTCATGTTAGTGCAAACAGTTTTATGCCGTGGCCTCGGGGCCGTCACGGCTTGGTTGGGGCTCCGAATGACGAGGATCTCGCGCGGATGTCTCCCGGGAGGGGTTCCTCGGGACTGCAGAGGTCGTTGGCTCGGGTCGTGGTGGTGGGTCGCCGTTTCCGTCGGGAAGGAGCTTCTCGCCTGTGCGTCCGGTGAGAGACGCCTTGTCTTCGTTCTTGCACACAGGTCGGGTCGGAAGCTCGGCCCGACCCCTCCGATGATCAAGTTAGTAGATGTGGAGGGGTTTCAAATGAAGAAGGGTTGTTTTTCTGGGTCTCTCCCTCCCCTTTCTCCTAATGAACGAGAGGGTATTTATAGGGAAGCATACTGCTTCCCGAGCTGCCCACCTACAGGGGGCAGGCTGGTAGCATCTGACTTTGTGTTGGCGTGAAGAATTGAGCTTTGGCAGGATGTTTAATGCGCCTCGATCGACGTTCTGATCCTACATTGATCAGGTGCTGTTGCGTGAGACGTCATCTGACGTCAGTCGAATCTTATCATAATTACTATCCTCATCACCTCATATCTACGAAATTTTACTAGCAGCTCAAGATCCTCGAGAGATGGACTAGCAATTCAGATTAAGAAGATGTGAGGCGTCACTAGCTGTTTTCATTTTATTGTGATATGCACGGAGACACGACTCGATCGATTAATGGCTAGTGAAGTATGAAATAATATATGCAAATTAAGTCGAATCGATAGCTAGTCATATTTGATTGACTTTGAAATCGAACACCCTAGTCAGACGATTAATGTGTTTTGAGTGCCTCTGGTAGGATATCATTTTTTTCTCTGTTCATTCGTTCTTATCAGCAAAAGTCATTAATCATATGTAAGAAGCCTTCCACCCTCTCTCTCTCTCTCTCTCTCTCTCTCTCTCTCTCTATATATATATATATATATATATATATAGTAAAAAATTATTTAGCCCAACTGCGGAGAGAAAAGAAAAAAAAATATAAAGGAAGGAAAGAAAGAGAGATCAACTCCATCTGAATAATCTGAAATCTTCCTGCTTAATAAGGTGGTGCTGATCTTTTGTTTCCAAAGTGCTTCCCTTGAGATAATGTTGATTCTAAAAGAAACCCATGATTAAAATGCGAACAGCTAAATCCTTTATTTGGATCAAATGGACAACTATACATCGCTCGACAAGCGTCGTATAATAACGATATATATGTCGTCACCATGATTTTAAGGACACACCGTATTATTTTCACAAGGAAGAAAAGGATGGAAAGATGTTGTCTTGGTCGTGAGAAGAGATATAGAAATTACAAGATCTCTGGGAGGACTCGATCAGCCGGCACGAATTTTCTTGCGTGCAGGGCATGGCAGCGGGATGAAGACCGAGGCGAGGTCGCTGGGGACGGGGTAGTAACCCTTGGGTGGAGGCCCGAGCTTCCTCTTCGATGGCCGGGGTTTCCTCGGGGCCGGTGGGAGCACCGGCTGGCACACCGGCTGTTCCGACTTTGGTGTAACGCACTCCGCCTCTCCGTTGCTGGTGGACTCGGACACCTCTTCTTCGGCCGGCTTGGCGTCGATCCCGGTGGTCCGGATCGGCGCGAGGGGTGGTGATTCCTGGGCGTCGAACTCCAACCCCATAGTTCGATGTCGACGACGAAGAAGTAAGCCACCAAGGGGGCTAAGGAGAAGAGGAGGAGCAGGCGTGGAGGCACATGAGATGATGGTAGAGGTAAAAAGGAGAGAAGAGAATTATACGGTGAGATGGTGCAAAGGAGTTAAATAGTCATTGAAGCGAGGGAAGAGAAGGAGGGGCAGCGAGAGAGAGAGAGAGAGAGAAAAAGGCAAATGATTGCGAGGAATGGAGGCGTGGGGAGGGAGACGAGAGAGAGCTTCTAAAAGTACTGTGTGGAAAACGTAAGAAGCCGAAAGGAGTAGGAAAGGGTTGAAGTCTTCTTTCTCAGCTGAGCTGTTTCATGTGCCTGCCTGCGTGTTGACCCACAGATATGTCCTTCCTTTGCGTGGCTTGTGGGACACACCCTTCTCCGTTCTTAATTTAATAATAATAATAATAATAATAATAGACGTGTAGCGAGAAGTGCCATCCGAGACGGGAAACACGGTGGGTAAAGAAGCTACTACCTGGCATCAAATGCCACGGGACACACCAGCTCTGCAACGGAAAGAGCTCCGTGTCCCCTGACCTATCTGAGACAGGCGATCTCTACCGTAGGTTGGGTCTATTGTCTCTCATCGAAGGCCTTATTAAAGTGCATAATGCAATTAAATGCAATTTTAAAAAAGAAAATATCCACATTTAAAAAATAAAATAAATAAAATATCCAAAAGATGAATATTTTTTAATACTTGAGAAAGAATAACACGTTCAAAATCAGGAGGGTTTTTTGAATTGACACGCTGTCTCCTCGGGGAGAAGTGGGAGACCGGAATAGAATACGAAAGTTGCATGTGATGTCCAAAAGGGGTGGCAGCCTTCTTCATCAAGCATCCGACACTCCATTATTGACTTTGGACATGGCTTTCCTCCACTGCGCTGACATAAAAACTCCAGTGGTTGCTTGAGAAAGCACAAAATCTTCGAGTGATCCTAGAACCACTTGATGAAGAATTAATTTAGGCTCAGTACCATCTTCCACTGCATGCATGAAATGCCCTGCTAGCTCTGCTGCACCAAGAAAATTGTTGCTTGCGAAGGTCTTCTTCTCCATGTTCTAAGATTCTACTATATACGTAAACAAATGACCTTATTTTGTTGTTACCCTCTGAAATCTCTAGACTCCTTCCCGGAGAAGAAACGTGGAAGGCGTGTGTCGTGTGTACTGTTAGGGCTACCGCAAGATCATCATCACTTGCATGCTGTTCGAGAACGAGAGGTCGCAACGAGCCATCGCCCGAGGAAGGGTAGTTGGTAGCAACCGGTAAGTGGCGCTGCATCATCTCTCCGTTTCAGTAATGAATGAAGTCCTCCTATACGAGAGAGACTAGGGATCGATTCTGGTTTGTCATTTGTGTGATTCCCAGCTAATCTGATATCTCGAAAAGAAGCACAATAATGGCAAGCTAGTGTCTCTTTCTACAAGAGGCCTACGAGAGCAAAAGAAATGAACTTTTGATGACCGGAAAGTTGTGAACTGTACTTTGGAATCTCCCGAGACGTGAGAAAAAAGATGATGGGATTTCACCCAGCTTCCTTGGATGAGAAGGATTGATTAAAATGATTCCCTTGCAATGTTTACGGACACCTCTCTATTGTTTATATTATAGCTAATGGCAGGCATTACTTTGGTAGATCTCAGAGGATTGATTAAAGGGAAGCTCAACGTCATCTCGCACATGGCATGCACAGAACAGTGAGGAGGAGGAGGAAGCGTAAACACTAGTTCTACTTACAATTACTAGGAAGACATTTATCCCCATAAGATCCGCTCGAACATCACTTAGCTCTTTGGATTAAAGATAAGACTGGGCAGAGGATGGAATCTCATGGACACTTCAGTTCGTACCTGAGTCAAGCGAAGAAGAAAGAGGCAGGTGGCTGGGGATGAGCAGTGGTGGTTAGGTGATCTGTACCTTATCATTTCCAGTGACTCTCTCTTACACCTTCCAACAGTGGTAGATTCCTTTTTATTACCTCTAATTGGCATTTATTTGGTCACTTTTGATTCTTTCTTCGTGAGAGTTTGAAGCCACCAGTCATCATAGTAATTAAGTGACAAAAATAAATGCATGGGATGAGCCATGTTACTACCCTTTCTTCTCCATTTATCATCCAAACCTTACAAGCAAAAGCTGATTTCTTTCTTTCTTTCTTTCTTTTCTTTTAGTGAGTGTCAAGCTTTTGCCCTCCCTCTCTTCCACGGTCCATGTTGGCTCAACAAAAACATATAGGTACATCCAAAAACACTGGTGGAACAGGTTGGGTATTCCCATGCTGACCAAAATATCAGCATAGGATGCCTCCTGATGATCCTCCCCGGTGATGGTGATAGTTGTTGTGGTGGTTGTCTTGTCTACACCACCCTCAGCAGCTACCATTAAATATGTTCCCAACTTTTCTTGTACACGATTAACGGTAGCTGGTATCAACACGTTTGTAACTTGTGATCTAATAGTTACCTCAGTTTACACCGATATACACAAAACCAAGTCCGAGAAGACGAGGTTAGTGTACGTCCATATATTTCTTCCATTCGGATGACCCTTTTTCTTGTGTTTAGTGCCACATATCCTGAAAGGTACCAAAGAAGTATGTGACGGAACTTTGGCGCACCAAACAAGTATGGAAACCCTGTAATGGCACTTTGTTGCTACACAAAATATGAACTATCGTATGGCCATGGAGACTGTGACGGTGATCACAATACCCCAAATCCAAATATAAAAGATGGCCTCGTGTACCTGAGATGGAATCACAATACTCCAAATAAAAACGATGGCCATGTCTACCTTAGATGGAACCGGTTGTCGACTATCGTAGCCATTGCTTCAGTCAAGCATGTCTCGATGAAAGGAAACACACAAATGCAGTTCTTATAAGTAATGTACAAGATAACATATATCCCTTACCTAATTCTGATTCCTGCTCCCACTAAACCAAAAAAGCTCTCACTGCTTCCAAGGGAGAGAGAAATTGCAGCAAGAGAGAACTTGGTACCAAAAAATGCAAGGAAAAGAGATAAAGCAAGCAACCCTCCTAATAGCTGAGACAGTAGGGGTCACATATATTATAAGATAATCCCTGAAGAACTTTTTAAGTGTGATATTTGGAATTGACATTACTTCATTGTTCAGCTCGTATGTCTTCTAGCTGTTCTCCTTTTTTTATGAACAGTGGTTGTTGGGACGTCAGCCACCATATCGTCGAAACAGTGGACGAGTAATGACAGACATCAATGGAAGCACTTCCATTAACATCCAAACAACCCTATACATGGAAGGGAACTGTGGTGATACACTAGACATTGATCGTGCAATTTAGCTGACGGCCCAATCCATTGGGTGGCCCAATTAAGTCGTTAAGGTTCACGAGCCATCATGCAGCACGGGGCCCACATGGTCTACCTACGATCCGCCACGTAAGATTTTCACATTATGCGTCTCTCGGCCGAGGACCGGAAGGAAATAAAGATTCCAAAGGTGCCACGTGCCAGCTCCTTATTAGCGACGCCAAGATGGAAACGGTGCTCGCATCGTCGAGCGTCCGCCTTCGAGCCCTCCTCCCGCGCTCCTTCTCTCGCCGCGTTCCCACAGTTCGGAAGCGGACCCTCCGACACACTCCTCCTCCGAGGAGGAGGAACATGAGCACCTCCGCCGACGCAGCGGCGGTCACCGCCGGAGTCCCCGCGCCTTCCCCACCGGGAAGCGGCGGAGACAATCCACCTGGGGGCGACGTCGTCGTGCAGTACGTGGTCCTACGGCGCGATCTGATCGACAGTTGGCCGCTCGGGAGCGTCGTCACCCAGGGCTGCCATGCCTCGGTGGCCGCGGTCTGGAACTACCGCCACCACCCCGACGTCCTCGCCTACTGCTCCGACCACAACCTCGACTCCATGCACAAGGTCTGTTCGATCAAATGCCTCGATTAGCCTTTTTTTTATTTTTGTGTCCAGGTCTTATGCTTGCTTTATTAGGTGACACTGGAGGTGAAGGGTGAAACGCAGTTGAGGAACCTGTCGGACAAGCTCAAGACGGGAGGGATCGATCATAAGCTGTGGGTGGAGCAGCCGGAGGACTTCCCCACATGCCTCGCAACCAGGCCCTATCCAAAGTCTCAGGTTGCCTCTTTCTTTAAGAAGCTAAAGCTCTGCAAGTAAGCAGTCAAAATAATGCCACCAGGTGTTCGATCTAATGCCATCAATTGTTCGATTGGTGTCTTTAACTGCTATTCCTCTTCAAACTGAAACGATTTGTGAGGTCTTCAATAAATGCATCCAACATTAGGTGTGCATCTCTTCCTATCACAAAGGAGACGAAGCATTCCTAGTTTTATATTGCAATTCTTTCCGACAGCACCAAATCATATTCGGCTTCTTAATACAATGAAAGTCCAACTTCGATTCGGTGAGCTGACAGCACGAGCCTAAAGAACAGTAAAGAGAAATCATGTGTCACAAAATCTTATTTCCTTTGTCAAGAATTTGGATTCACTGCCGATGAATCCACTAAAGGCGTCATTTCTAAGCCCCTCCGAGTTATGTGCTTATTCAGAAATTATGAAGAAAATGGATATTTGATCGGGTAGGTGTCAATGGGTATGAAAAGCACGCCTCGCATATTTAAACCATTTTGAATCCCTCTCGATCATGACTAATCTGTCATGCGATAGTCGTAATCCTTTCCCTCCTCCTCGGTTAAAACTTTTGCATCATTCTCTTCTCCTAACAAAACCTCTTGAAAGAGAGATATCATAATAATTTAAATTTAATTTTTTTTATAAATTTTATATATCTTTTAGGCTTTGATAGGACAAAACAAGATATGAAAAATACTTATATATTTCTATGTTTCTATCTATAGTATCTAAAGAAGATACTCTATATAATTTTTTTTTCGATGTGAGAAGATCTATAAAGTGATTGATGTTATGGTGAAAATTTTAATTTTTCTACATTTATCAAACCATATTAAATCTTACATGACTTTACTTTTCAATATGTTCTTTTACTTTTTCATTTATGTGATTCTCTTTTGATTTTGAAATTCTTCTATTCCCCTCGACGCATCACCATTATAACATTGTCTTTCACAGACAAGAATAAGAATAATAAGAATAGCTAATCCAATCTTTTTTTAAGTTTATATCTAGATTTACAATATATTTTGACGATCCTTATATCATCATTGCACATACACAATACATACATGACATGGACACAATCATCATTTTTTAAAAAATTAGAATATAAACTGTAACATCCCTAATTAGTCTCAGATTGAAAGTAGACAAGATTAAGATTAACTTATAAAGATTTAATGAGTATATTTTTATCAACTTCAGTTTAAATATTTTAGCTAGTGATTTGAATCAAACGAAATTGATAAATCGATTAGCCCATCAAGAGTCATGACATTTAGTAATAGAGCCGACTTAGTATTTGAGTATGATGAACGGACTTAAATAGAAAATGATTACTCATGGATGGAGTTAGATAACTTATCATGACTCATTTAGGCATGGAGCCACAATTGGATTATGCTACTAAACAAAATTGATATGTCAATTAGCCCATCAGACTTAAGTTGTGACATAAATGAAGAGGATGATAAGCGCACGACACACGAGCCCCTTATGTTTATAAATTTTGTAAACTCAACAGCAAATAAATATCATCATACAAATTACTATAATATATAAAATAAAAAATAATTATATAAAATATTTTATTATTAAATATATCACTAAAAATAAAAATTAACATGTACTCGAGATTCAAAGAATGAGTCAAACGATAAAATAAAAATATTATTTCGATTTAATAATTAATAAAAATCTACAAATTATATAAAAATATATTTCTCTATCTAATTATTTTCATCATATCTATATATTTTAATTTTTACTTTTTTATCATAATATCTAATGTTATATACCAAATAAAGATATGATTTTATCCAGATATAATCAATATTATTCCATTAAATATTATTAAGAATACCTTTAATATCTATAGATAAATTTTAAAACATAGATTGAGATCTATTTTTGATAAATTTAAACCTCGTAAATATAACATTTTTTGAGACAAAATATGTGTTAACGATAGAAAATAACTTTAATGACACATACATTAAATATAACCAATATCATATAATGATCTATGATAGTTTTTTTATTAGTTTAACATCATATATAATATCAGAGATCCAACTGCATATCTCATTAACTGGTTACGTTCAATATTATATGATGCATAAATATTTCTTACCACTAGACTAGAAGAATAAACCACAAATCAAGTCACGATATTATTTAAAAAATTATGATCTAATAAACTGCGCCTTTATAATTTAAAAATATTATCAATAATAATCTATATTACATTTTTTATAACCGACCTCAATGATAATTATTTTTATTAAATTTAAAATAAAATATTTTTTGTTTGATTCTTTATACAATTGATTATCTTCAAAAACTAGTTTCATGATCAGTTAGAACCACAAAGTTAATTAAAAACATCATTTATGAATCTATGATTCGTATTAATCTCTTGATAACTGTTTTTTAATTTTGAAAGACAAGGATCTAGGTCAAGAGTGAGAGGTGAATTAGTGCAGCGATAAAAATGTCAAGAAATTTTTCGTACAATTAAAATCTAATTTTAGAAAGATACTTAAAAGTGTACATTTATAAATTAAAAATAGTAAACACTTAAAGAAGTTTGCAGTAAGGTAATAGCAAGAATAAAATGCAAACCAGAAAGCACGGTAATTTTATAGTGGTTCGATCATCATAACCTACATCCATTCCGTCGATTCCTCTTCTGTTGAGGCCACCTTCTTATACCCTCTTTTCCTTTTACCAGGTTTAGGAAAACCCTTATAAGCACTCACACTCATCTCTTACATAATTCTAACACTTAGACTAGAGGAGGATTCTCACAATAAATTTCTACAGCATTTCTTTATTTTTAAACTCTTTGTGCTTGTGTACTTTAACAAGAGATGAGAGGAATATTTATAGACTAAATTTCTACAGCGTTTCTTTACTTTTTAAACTCTTTGTGCTTGTGTACTTTAACAAGGGATGAGAGGAGTATTTATAGACTAAGTTGATTCAAACTTGGAGCCTAAAAACATCTCATCCCGAGTTCTCCGGGCACGGGCGGTACCACTGCCTACGCTGGGTGGTACCATTGCCCAATGTCAGTCTGACACTGACACTGTCCTGGGCGGTACCACCACCAAGTCTGGCGGTACCACCGCTTGACATAGTCTCGAAGACTGTGCCACGACGGTGAGACTTCTTGAGACACTATTTGGGTCTCTTATTGGGCCCAACACAGTTCTTACATGGGCCTAGCTGGCTCCTAATTGGGTTGACCCAAATCCAAATTCGATTACGTACTAACTACGAAATCTAAGACATAATCTAAACTAAACAAGTCCATAAGTTTATTCATCCGGCGAGCTTCCGACGATCTTTCGATTATCTCTCGGTAATATTCCGACGGACTCCCGACAAGCTCCTGAACTTCACGACGATCTTCTTGGCAAATTCCGACGAACGCAAATTCCGAGACTTTTCGGCTGGGTCCGACAAAACTTCCGACGAACGTCCGGACTTCCGACAAACTCTCGAACTCCTAACATGATCTTGACTCCAAAACTTCATTTTGCTATATGTCTTGCTATCATAGTTAGTCCTGTACATACAAAAACATACTTTGATCTAGATAATTAATACTAAACATTAATTAAGTTGTCCGACATGTCATTGGTCCCTCGACACTTTGTCCGATTCTTCGACGCATCGTCCTCTCTTGCGACATATTGCCTAATCGGCCAGTTTGACTCCGCAACTCCAATATCCTTGTGCAATATCCGCTCTTCTTGGCCCGATGCCCGAATCCACGGCCCGAAGCCTTCTGTCGATACGTCGGCCCGGAGCCTTCTGTCGATACATCGGCCCGAATCCTTCTGTTCGATACGTCAGTCCGAAGCCTTCTGTTCGATCGTTCTTCCGGCCCAACGTTCAATCTTCTGATATATTTTCCTTTGACACAACATGATTCTTCCTGCTTTAATTATTTCATTATGATCGAAGCATCCTACGTCAATCACAAAACGCAGATTAAATCACAAAATAATTATCAATTAGTTTCATCATCAAAATACGAGATTCAACAAATAATTCTCAATAAATTATAATCAAATGATAAGTAATTATTCACAACATAAAAAAAATAATATAATATAAAAAAATAAATATTTATTCAATAAAAAAAAAGAGAAACCGACGAAGAAAACTAAACAGATATCAAATCACAATGCATCATCCACGGAACAGCAACAAGATTCAACATTCAAGAAAACAAACACTACATCGACGCTTAGGTACACAAACGAAACAAAATACATAACAACGAATATCCAAAGAAACCGATAATACAACATCCAAGATCCAGAGAAGCCCGACTCTGAGTACTAATTCACAACAAATTTAACCACACAATACCTCAGTGCTAACCGCAATAAGGTTCAAGATTCAAGACACGGACGCTACACCGATACTTGGGCAAACGAAGGAGATAAACAAATGACGATATGACAACACACAACATCCAACAACATCCAACAACTAAAAGTACAGACGATATGCGACATTCAAAATTCCGAGAATACGACAATAACCAACATCAAGATCCAGAGAAACCCGAATTTATTCAGAGCAAATATAATCACGCAATACCCCTGTGCTAACCGCAATAAGGTTCAAGATTCAAGAAACAACTCTCCACTGATGCTTACGAAACAGAAGAGAGAAACATATGATGAAATGACCTAAGCATTGCATGTAAGATCCAGAAATACCGACGATACACAGCATCTAAGATCCAGAGAAGCCTGATTCTGAGTCCCAGCAAATCTAATCACACAAAACCCCAGTGCTAACCGCAACAGAGTTCAAGATTAAAGAAACAAACGTTACGCCGATGCTTAGGAAACCGGAAGAGGTAAACAAACAATAATACGCATCATCCAAGATACAGAGAAAACCAACTCTAAGTATTCATTCCCAACAAATATAACCACGCAATACCCCACTGCTAACCACAATAGTGTTCGAGATTCAAGAAACAAGCACTACGCCGATGCAAGAGATAAACAGACGAAGAAGCTATAATATGTGGCATCCAAGATCAAGAGAAACCCAACTCAAAGTATCTACTCCCGATAAATCGAATCACGCAAGACCGCAGTGGTAACCGCAAGAGGATTCAAGATTCAAGAAACAAAAGCTCCGCCCAAACCTAGAAAAACAGAAGAAACGAACAGATGAATAAACAACACCACCGCGCAGTAGCATCAAGATCCAGAGAAATCAAACTTGGAGCATTAATTTCCAACAAACCTAATCATGCAAGACCCAAGTTCTAACTACTCCAGGTTTCAAGTTCCAAAAACGATACCCTCCATTGGAAGGGACATCGAGGGCGTCACCGGGAAAGTAGAGCAAGGAGAAGCGTCAGGCGGCGAAAACCCCGAAGAAGAGACGAGGAGAGGAGCATCGCCTGGTTGCGCCTTTTATACCCTACTTCGACCGAAGAGAGATCTAGAAGCTTCCGGTGATTTCCTCCCAACAACCCACTTCCTCGCCACGTGGCACTGCGTGGCTTAAAGCCAACTCTTGATAGAGCCACGCCTCTCATTCTTCTCCTGATTACTCTTCAAGCGCCACGTGGCAGCATATGAAGACTGTTGGGGGTCAACTCGAAAGTAGAACTCTTGGGGGTATCCGAGCTCGGCCCAAAGCCACTCGAATCCAACGGTTGTAAAAAAACTCACACCATCTAATCGAGGGACATCCCCAGTGTGATACCTTCTATCGTCTGAATGCATGGCGTTGTACGTATCAGGTTTTGTTCTACGGACGTGCACTCCTTTCGATCAATCGATCTCGATGATAAGTGCGTGCGGGTTCTCTTCATTGGTTTCATCTTCGCCTCTCTCATCACAGTGGCACGAGCACATCACGCATAACATAGAACAGATGAGAACTACTGATCCAAAACGAAGAAGGAAAAGGACATCACCCGAGGAAGATATCGCGGTACTGTATCGCGTACATCGCTAGACGTTTGGGGCACCAGTGTTCTTCTGGTTTTCCAAAGTGGAGGTGGAAGAGATAAGACCGTGCACAAAAGCTGTCATCCACCGAGGGGATCTTATAGCTTTTCTCTTTTATACTTTTTCTCCTGCACGGACTTCAGCAATACCATTGGAACATAAGTAGCTAATGCTATGACACCATCCAATGATCCACACTGCTGTTATACTGTGGTGACTTCGGCTGCTGTCGATCGTAATGTAGTGATATGGAATTTCATGTGTGATGTCCACATATTTTATTTCATACGTACTTGTATTGCAGCTCCCAAAATGATCATCTAATCTTACATAACCTTACATTTACTCATGGAAAAGAAAGAGAAAAAAAAAGAGTAATAGGACAGTGGACTGAGTTTTGTGTTCTTAGCTTTAATCTCAATGGTCCAACATCAATGTGTTCTTGAGGTGATTTAACAATCTGGCTGTAGATGACACACAGCTTTAGTTCCGAGGATTAACATAGCAGCAACCTTGAGAGTTAAAGATCAACTGCAGGCAGATGTTGTAAGCACCATGAGAGTTACGATGTTGTGTTCTACCCCAAAGAGAAAGAAGAACAGGTACCGTTTTACAAGAAATAAAACATCGAAACAGACCCCCATTCCACTGACACACAGGAAAGCCGAAATAGCTTTGAGAGCTGAATCAAAGATCAAGTTACAAGGTGAGATTTTAGGGAAGGCGAAGTGCTGAAGCTACGATTTTTACATGAAAGATGGGATCTTGAGACCAGAGTGGAGATATAATCCATCAAGGATAGGTGACGAGGCGCCGGGAACAGTGGGTGCAGGAGTACTTCGTCGTGGTCTTGAGGCACACGGGAAGGCAGCAGAGCCGCAGCGACTTCTCCACGTCCGTCGCCATCACGACGCCGCCGCAGTAGGGGCAGCTCCCCGGCGCCTTGTGGGTCCCCAGCGCCTTCTCCTCCTCCCCGCACCCGAACACCAAGCACATATCTCTTCCTCCCTCTTCTTCTCCTTCGGCTGCTGCTGCTGCTGGTTTCTTTGGTTTGCCCATAAATAGAGGACTACTCACCGCTGCTGTCACATACGATTCGCGTGCACAAAATCCATGTCCTTTTCATGTAACATTAACTATCATTCTGAGGTTTGTTCTTCGTTATCATCATCAGCATCATATATAGGTGTATACATATTATATATAATTTAGTGGAGTGACTCTTTTGCTCTATCCTATATAAAGACACTTTAGGCGCACCTTTTTCTAGCTAGACACTGTGATAGCCTTCGTCGGTAATCATGCATCTGGTGCAAAAGCCGTCCGCATCGAACAAAGCACCGAAAAGGTTAGAACATAGCAATGACATGTTCACGTCGGAGAGAGGCTTTCACTGGCTTGACGTGCTGGTCTCTGTCACACCACCTGTCATTTCAATGGTTTCCAACTTCATCATTGTTTTAGTCAAGGTACGGTTTTATTATATTTGTTTTGATACCTATTTATTCTGGACAAAGCCGCGTCAGTATATTTGACAAGGTATATTTTGATATTATCTTTCGATAGTCAATCATAAATCACGTCAAAACCAACGTGGAACCACAGAGCCGTCTTGACACACGCATGTTGACATGATATCTCGGACTCTCATAAGACGACGGACCGTACTCGCATCGCTCAACGCCGTAGACCACCCGGAGCCTTGATGGCTGTTAATGGATCATATACGATCTAACCAATATTAAAGGATTAAACCTCGAATACTAAAAATACTCTTAATTCCCTCGTATTGACTTGAGTTTGGAATGGATCGAATCGAGAATCCTCTACTGACTTTGGCTTATAATCACAAGTATAAAGACTGACCCCTAGTCAACATTAAGGGATCAAACCTCGGATACTAAAAACATTCTCAATTCTTTTTATTGACTTGAGCTTTCAATGGATTAAGTCGAGATCTCTCCTCTCGACTTTGACTTATATGCAAGAATTTAGCATGGAAAAACCGACCCCCTACTCTAACTCGGGTCGACTCAATGAATAGCATTCCAAATTGACCTAGCTTTGACTCTCTTGTCTCAATTAATAACATTCGAGTTCAAATCAAATCGTGTTGACTCTTCGATTAAATTGACCTAGCTTTGACTCTCTTGTCTCAAAAAGGCACATGAGTAATTTTGTATTATCGAGTTCAAATCAAATCGTATTGACTCTTCGATCAGCGTGAAATTGCTCAACAATAGTATTGCAAGTTATAAATCAAATGTATCTGCTTGCATTGGAATTACACAGTTTAGGATTAGACGCATTCTAATATGGACCATCATTCATCGACACATTCCCTTACCGTATATGGCAGCAGTCCAAATACTGGATCAGAGACCTGCCTCGCACGTGGGAGGTAAGATCCACTTATGTAGCAGTCATGTCGCACGGGACGCCGACACGCCACCAACACCGACGGCCGCCGTCGGTTTCACGCGAAGTAGCCGTATCGCGAGCGGCAGCAGCAGGTTGGTGGGCTTGCCCGATGAGGAGGAGGACGGAACGCTTCTCGGCTCACGTGACTCCGACGCGTCACTTGCTCCTGTCCGTGTTTCCACGGATGGGCGGACGAGCCGCCGTACCTGCTCCGCTGCAGCCGTCCGTACGCCTGACGCCAACGTGGTGGTGGTGGTGGTGGAGGAGGAGGTCCCCCCAAGACGTGACAACTGCAGGCCCTGACACACCCGACGCGGGTGCAGCGCCCAAGTGCTGGCCACGCCCACTTTAGTCTCGCTCGTGTGGACAGCGTCGTTGGAGGTCACAGCGTCCTGCAATTGTAGCACCATATAGTGACACCATGACTTGAAATATGTATGTTCCAACTGATTAAAACAAAACAAAATCAGCCTGCTTGGAATGAGTCGTGGGTTGCAGAAGAAAAATCAATAATATGGTTGTCAAGGTTACAGATGATGGTACATGATGTGCACAACTCAGTAGATCTTTTGTGTTACCTATGTACAACTCCTACACTCATCCACCAAGGGTTGGATGCTCCCAAAAAGTCTGGATGAAGTAAGGCCAATCATCAAGAGGTGGGTGAATAGTTCCTGGTGGATGTAGGGGGTTTCATCTGGACATGCTACTGCTTCCACTATTTCAAATTGCAACTTACCAGCGTATACAATGAAATGATATATACAATTGAATCTTTCAAAAAACCAAAAGATACTAGAAAAGAGAAGCATAATAAAAATGAGAAGCAACCAAATGTTTGGTGTTCTATGTGACAATGTGTATTAAGGACCATGAAAAGCACAGTTATAAGCTCAAGTTAGGTCTCAGAAATAGTCAGATTTTTACCTCATCAGCTGAAACAATACACTACAGGTCTTACTAGGTTTCAACCATTTCAGCCAAAGTTAATAATAGCTGACTGGTTTAAACATTTGCCCAACCCTTTAATAAATGGGGAAATTGGCAAGCAAGATATGCAAACAACTTCATCGAACATGCCAACATTAGTATTCATCTCCAAACCCCATTTTCACCTATATGATTCATATTTTTTCCAAAATCCAAGGAAAATAAAAAAGTTCATCAAGGCTTCCTTAAGCTTTTCCTACTTCTCATTATAATTGTCTTCTAGAAGTCCCAAAATAGATCCACTTGTGATTGTGTACACACATCCGGTACAAATGCACAAAAATTTAGCTCGAGTTCCGGACAAGGCTCCATATTGAACCCTCCAATGAGCTACAGCAACTTGTGCAAACTACATAAGCTAAGTGGCTCGAATGAACAGGTAACACCACCACTCTCTCTGTCTCCTATTTTTCTCAAATCTATCAAATCCTTGTATACCCTGGTATCGTGGGCACAATTTATTTATACCTATAGGAGTCATGTTATAATTCCTTAAAACAACATATCATAAAAAATCTCATAATATATCATTCGATATTATTTTCTGTAGCATATAATGCACAATTTTTTTTTCTTCAAACCAAAATTATAGAAAGTATACAAATCATCGAATCATGTGCTATAAACAAGATGATATCAAAAATAAAACAACAATTAAAGCTTAGTACACATGCACCAAAGGAAATCTCCAAGCAGGTTAATGAACAAAAGAAAACAACTCACCTTCTGGAGAGAGTCCACAGGGATTGCTCCAAGACCACAACAAAAACTATCCACACCACTCTTTGATTGCGACCGGTCATAGAGGGAAAGACATCACGTAATTACAATTGAATCTTAAGATTGAAAAGCCAAGAAAAGAAGTTAGTTCATAAATAAAAATGAAACTATAGCCTTGAGAGGCTATTGTATTCAAAATAAACCCGAAAGAAGCATAGTCGCCTTAACCTTTTCTCTATGTTGATTGTTAACAAGATCAAATTCATTGATAAGTTTGTCATTTGTACCAGAGGACACTTCACCCCGCATGATCACCACCCCTCTACTTTCTGCAGCAACAGGGAAACAACAGTAGAGCAACCTTCAAGCATCACTAAACTAAAGGAACGATAGACGAATATATAAACATTAAATTTACATTATCATGCAATCGGTTCGATTCTTCCCCAGGTTCGGTAATATCAGCCTGCACATATAAAACATATTAGCTTCCTAGTAGCCCAGATCGCTGAACTTTTAAGACCCAAGTCATTCTTTGAATATCAATGATTTAAAGGGGCAGATGATACAGTATAAAATGAAGTATAACAATCCCAAGGGTCCTCTTAAATCTTCAAATGTGTTTCTGGTAGAGGAGTTGCCCAAATAACATGTTCTCCAATTTTCAAGAGGATGATTGCAATGCTTACCAGAAAAGTTAAAGGGCTCTCCAGTTCCAACCAACATAGAAGAAATGATGGCTCCACAGATAGACCATTCTTGTTCCAGCCTTTTGTTTTTTTTTCTTCTCATTAAAGGTAAAGAACTCTGATGTGTAGGTTTTTATAGGCAAGCAATATAAGATGATCCAATTACCGAGAACTTCAAATCTAGCCAACGATCAAAATCAAGAAAAGACAAAAATTAGGGAAGAAAGAATCATACGAGCGGAACGAAGGATGGGGCGTCCCTCACCTCATGCTCCCCGATTAGGTAGGGATTGCCAATCCCAGATGGCGAAGATGGCAATAACGAAGATGACGAAGACGAAGGCGAGCCGCATCGGGCGCCTGATGTAGTAGGCGGAGTGGACGTACCGGTGGCAGCTCGAGGAGGAGGAGGAGGAGCTCCGGGCCATCGGATCGTCCGGTCGTTGAAAGCCTCGGATTCGCTCTTATATTTTTCTTTTTTTATTAAATAAATTGTCATTAAAATAAGCAAATAAAAATCATGAATATCTTATATCATTAAAAAGTCAAGACTATTACACTCCCATTAGAAAAAAAAAATATTTCGATACCATTGAAACACTAGCATTGGCGGTAGGAGCGTTATTAGAATGGAATGATTAAGGATCAAATCGATGAAATCTGAAAAACAATTTGGTTTGATTAAAATAAGGTACTTTAAATCGAAATCCTTTCAAATTTATCTAATTCAATTGATTCAAAATCGATTAATATAATTCAATTAATCAATTTTAAATTTAAATAAAATTTAATATATATATATATATAAATAAATTAATTTGATTCGATTTTTTTGGTTCGATTTGAATATCCTCAATGTCGGCTACCCTTAGCTGTATAATCTTATGTGTTGGTGCAAGTTGTGTCCAAAACCCAACCAAAAAGAAAAAGAAAAAAAAATCTCCAATATTTTGTGTTAGCATGTTCAAATAATCAACATGTCTACAGTTTATATGTCATGATATCATATTCCTTACCAATCAGATAGATCAAAATACTTTACTGAAAATATGTACTTAGATATATGAACTCCAATCCAAAGTCATCAACTTGCTAATTTCATGCGAATGAGTTACTTGGAGAGGTAATTCACCCCCACACAGCATGCACCGGAAGCTTTTATTATTATTATTATTATTTTAATATAGTACTTTCTTTTAAAAAGCTTACTTATTTCATATTTATGATATAATAAAACTTAATATTTAATAATTCATTTGAATCATTAACCTTACTTATTAAGCCTGAAGTCTAAATATTCTATTAGTATATCATCGAATCCATATGCATGCTACACTAAGTGTGCTTCCACTTTGACGTGGGACATTACATCGATCGTCTCTAATGCTGCACGTCTCGGTTATTTGGAACGGTTCGAGACAACGGTCCGACGACAAGGGTCGACGAACCCGGTTCAATCGAGCAGACCGGCCCCGGGAAATCCGACACCAAGCGGTTCCCACGGTCCACTCCAGGGATATATCGGTCAACATAAATGGCATGTGAAGTTACCATATAGCCCTTCGGTTCGACGAAGAAATGGGCATGGGACATCCGTCGTCTCTGCCCGCAAAGCCAACTTACAAAAGTATTCATGGTCGGTGGATAACTCATAAAAGAAAATATGGTAATTGGACGTGATTGCTAAGGGTAATATTGACATATGGGGATGTCCACATCCCCTGCCCGACGCGAGCAGGCGCACCCGAGAGGAAGTCACGTCCCCTCTCTCTCCCTCTCTCTCTCTGATGTTCCTCTCCGACCGCATTCGATCTCGCTTTACCGACCCGAAAGATCTTCGACTCCAAATTGTTCGGGTGAGTTCCCCTTCTCTCCAAATGTCTCTCTTCGCTTCTTTGATGGATCAGAGTTTCTGATGTCTTCTGAGGAATCGATTTCTGGTGGTTCTTTCATTTCGTAGGTGATTTCGGAGATTCTTTGTCGTGATTTCCTATTATTGTGTTTGGATTGTGTTTTGGCTGAAGATCATGTGTTTTTGCTTTTTCGTTGAAAGACGACAGCTTCGTTTGGGTTTTGTGGAAGGAACGATCTCTTGACTAGGGATCCGAATTTTCACCTACATGGGTTCTCTTAAGATTCGATTCATTTTGTTTATTCTAAGTCTTCTGCAAGATCTGGATCAGTGTTCGGCCGTGCAAGATGAGACCTTTTGTGCCTTTTGATTCGGTTTCCTTTGGTTGCTACATGATCGAGCTAGCTAGGGTTTTTCTTTTGGGTTTCTTTACTTTCCTCGGAATAGGTTGATTTGGGGGATTTGTAAGATTAGGTGATGATTTCTGCCAGACATGGATTTATGAGCTGGAGAATTTAGTTGTTTTTGAGGGCAATCATTTGAGTGTCAAAAAACTGTGTGAGGTTAGATAGGGTCATTAGGCGGTGCATTGACAGGCTGAGCTCGTAACAGAAATGTACGACGAAGGAAGGATTACCTCGATCATTTGCTTTGTTATACATCGATTTTGAGATGGCATACGAGTTACCTATCAAGTTTCCTAGACTCGGCTACCTTAGTTGGATGGCTGTTGCAAAGAAGCACTTTGCGCTTTGGTATAAATAATTGATCTGCAGCTTATTTCTGAATTCATGGTAGTATGGCTTGTTTGGTATGCCACAATAATCTTTCCATCCTCTGATGGTTCCTCTAAAGTTGATTCCTGTAGTCCTGTGAGAGCCAACAGCAGTAATTTTCAGAGACAAATCTATTTTGATACTCTTGCATTGCACAGGTGATCACTGTCTTGTGCAATCATTGACAAGCAAAGAGTAGTAATGTGTTGCCATATGAAGCTGGATTTGTTATAAGTTATTCTAGGGCCCACCTGGTACTCTAATGGTAGTTAGCACCTACTGTTGATCCATTAGTTTCCTCTGGTTTCCTATTAGGTCGAGAGAAGTTAACATATGCACATATTTTGACTCGAGGAAGGAAGAAGTTTGTGGATGGAAAGATAGAGTAGGAAAGTTTTAAGAATAACATTTATTTACACCAACATTTTATTATCTGGCTACTTTCTTCGAATGACATCAAGGATGACAAAAGGACCATGTGGTATTTGAATGGATTTACATTTATCGTGGCAAATCTATTCATGAGTTGATATCAACTTTCATAGATATTACTTGTTAACATGTCTATGACCTTTTTTCAGAAAATTTTTACATCAACTGGAAATTCATTTATAATTATTGCAGGTGTAGATCAATAGTAAAAATTTTATTCTACACAGTGGCTGAAAACATCATTTGATGACTTCAAACTCTCTTGAAGGTCATTGGTACCTATTCCATATAAAGTTATGAGAAGTTCTATATTTTGTTTGAGGACATAGGAAAGTATATCTGCTGGTATATACTCTGAATGATGGAGGTGAGAGAACATTGCCAGAGCAACAGCACTGAAGGGTCAGAAAGTTAGCAAACAATGATACACTTCTAACATACACAATGATGTTTTTCTGATATTTATTTGAATTTTGAAGATCCATGAACTTAACCTATGTATAATTTGGATATAACAATGGATGATTTCTTTTAGCAAAGAGAAGCAGTTGTAACCTATGTGTGCTCTAGACTGATCACATTGCGTAGTGCATACCTATGTAAGTTTAGCACATCAAATTATCTACTTTACAAGCCTTTTTCCCTGTTACCTTTCATCTTATAATGGTCAAATTTTGTGTGGGCACATTACTTCTCATACACTAGCTTATAATTTTTTGTTGCAAGGCTGTTATACATTCCTGTTAACTCTCATCCTATGTGAGTTGCAGGGTTGTTGTCTTCTGCATATACTATCTGCTTGTGTAAGCCAAACATTCTGGTGTTATGCATTTGGCAATGTGTCTTTTCACTGTACTATATTATAATACTGTATGCCTAGTACACACGAGAGTACATGACAGAGACTGGCTTCTCTTCTGTTCTGGTCGACTCTTGACTTGCTTCTTTTGAAAATAATATGAATTGCCAAGCTTAATTATGATGGTCAACTTTTGGGAATGGTGAAATGGGAAGTTGATAGGCATCTGTTAGCTGTGGGAGCCTGGATTTTAATCTCAGTATCTTGTTAGTTGTTAGTATTATAAGCATGAGTGACTTTGTGACTAATAAAGACATCACCAGAGAGTATTCCTTGATGTATCAACTCCAATAGTGGAGCTTTAGTTCTTCCTTTTCTTTAAAACCGTGGTGTTATTCTTCCTTTAGATCATGTAAATAGATTGCCTTCTTGTTAGGAAATTAAGTGTAGATTTTAGCACCTGTAAGCAATTCTTAATTCTCAGTTTCACTTCTTTCAGTCGAGTATCATACTAATTATTATCTGTGACCTTTTTAGCACAAATTCATTGTGAGATTCTAACTGCCACTGCTTTATGATTCACAAGTACCAAAGTTATCCTTTTTCAAAAAACCAACTCCTATACCATTTCTGCAGATCAGCTGCAGCAATCGGTGACAATCCCTGTAGTCTGAGCTACACCCAAGCATATAGTGGATACAGCAACCTGATCTACATTTGGTGTTTAAGGTCGAAGGAACACTCTTTGTGGTCACTTTTCCAACAATGGTAAGTGTAATTTTGAAAATTTTGAATTTAAGAATCTATCTGGGCCAGCTGCTTAGAATAGCTGGTGAAGTTTCCTCCACGATACTAATTTGTCTGCTATTTTAAGCAGGCAACCAATGAGAACCTTTCACCAAATGTCATCAAGCAACTTGCTAAGGAATTGAAGAATTTAGACGAAACACCTCCTGATGGCATTAAAGTGATTGTTAATGATGATGACTTTTCTATTATATTTGCTGATATTGAGGGTCCTGGTACGTGACTGAGCAGAGATATCTTTCCATTTACCTTTTGGCATGGAAATTAACAATCCACAAGTTTGTGCTACACAAACCTGCAGCTGGAACTCCATATGAGAATGGTGTATTTCGCATGAAGCTTTTACTGTCTCATGACTTCCCCCAGTCTCCTCCAAAAGGTGTTGTATTGTTATTGTATGCTAATGCTAGCAAGTCATGCTGTTATTTATAATTTGCCGAGGATCAAGTTTTCCATTATTTTGCAGGCTACTTCTTGACCAAAATATTTCATCCAAACATTGCAACGAATGGTGAAATTTGTGTCAACACACTTAAAAAGGATTGGAATCCAAGCCTTGGATTAAGACATGTGTTGCTTGTAAGTTCCAAGTGTTCCTGAATCACCTTCATGTTCTGTCAATCACTATTGTTACTCCACCAGTTCTAGGTATGGTAATGAGCTGTAGCCATTAGGGAAACATTACTTTGGAATTGTCAATTCCCACTTTGATATGTTCTTTTAAAGTGATCTTTGTCGTAAAATTCATCCCGAGTCTTGACTATGTTGGTGTTCCCATAATATATTATCTAAATCAGAATTTGTTTAATGGTCAACTGTTTTGCTCTCGTACTAACTCGAGAGATCCCACAAGTGCAAAGTTTGCAGCTTGTTTTTATGTCGCTAATGTGGTCCATGTTGCTGCTTCCAACAGGTTGTCAGATGCCTGCTCATTGAGCCATTCCCAGAATCTGCACTAAATGAGCAAGCTGGTAAAATGTTACTTGAAAACTACGAGGAGTATGCTAGGCATGCAAGGTTTGTTGCTGCTCTCTCTCTCTCTCTCTCACACACACACACATACACACGCCCTTGCACATGCATACACACATTTTGCTTTTACTACCAAAGAGCCAGTAGAACAAGAAAACTGTAGAGATGTCCATGTATCATGACATTAGCCTATTCACTTTGGATTGATCTGGATAACTGCTATGGGTGGACAGGCTCAAGGTGAGTTTTATGATGCATCTCTGCAGGTTATACACAGGGATACATGCTCTTAAACCTAAGTCGAATGTTAAGACGGGGGCAATCTGTGAGTCCACCACAGCTTTAAACGTGGATCAAAGAATTACAGAATCCACCGGGAAAGAACCCTTGCTTACCACTCCATTATCTACTTCTTCCAAAGTACCGGTGACAAATGCACAAGATCAGAATGCCAGTATTGCCCCTCTAGTGGAGCCTGTTGTTGGAGCATCAGCAATTCAAAAGAAGGAAGGACTTTCTGTAAAAGCTCAGGTAGATAAGAAGAAGATTGATGCTAGGAAGAAGAGCTTGAAAAGACTATAGATATCTTATATTAGGATGTCGGGTGCAGTAACTAGTCAAGCTTTCTACTAGATGTGCTTAGCAATTGGAATAATCTTAACAGCAAGCAAACTGGGGTAGAAAGGACATCTCTACGAATTGTATATCTTAGTCTCATTCTTTGTACATTGTTTTTGCAAGCAACTTTATTCTGACTGAAGAATCTTGGTCCTTCTGGGCTATAAAGTATCTCACTTGCTGTGTACTTGCATTATCTTAGAACTCCTTTTGTTCTACTAAGCTGATAGCCCAAGTGACATGTCTGCTTTGTTGCTCTCTTTAACACGAGGATCATTCCGTCTTTTACCTCGAGGCAGTATTACTCTAAAATCAATGCTTTTCGTGATCAAAATGCATATGAAGTTTTTTCTGGTGGATTTATGTGATTGTACATTTATTTTTGTACCTAATCTTTTCTTGCTCTTCTCCTTTGTGTGACATTGTTTGCGGCAATCAAAAGCAAGAAACCTCATGCATCTTGTTGGAAATAGACCGACTATTGAAGTTGTTGTCAAATTGTTCTTGTGCTCAACTTTCTTTGGTTCGCCAAACAAAGAAAAGAAGATTCGATCGTAGCTTCTGTTCATCCTCTAGTTGGCTCTTGAAAGCTGCCAGAATATTGATCTGTCTCAATATTCCCACTCCACTAGCAACATAACTCTCCAGAGTCCATCAAAGAGCTTGCTGATTTCATCTCTCGGTTGCATTATTGTATCTTTGCTGATCTCATCCGCTGCTTGACCTCACATCTCAAGCTTTCAATAACGAGTGGTTCTTCCCGTGACACAGGTTGAAGGCCAGCAATTTAACGTGTGATGCACGTTTATATCGAAGACCCAATGTTTGTGGCGAAGCACATGAGAGCTGAGACGAGCGAGTCCATGGCTGAGCATGGTCTTCGGTGGCGCTCCTCAGTGCCTCAATCTGGTCTCATATCATATGCACCGGTTAGGAAAACTCCGCCGTGGTCCATAACATCTTTCCAGATGTAAGGTCAATGGAGCTCTTGGCCCTGCTTTCCACGCCCTGTTTTGTGGTCCGTCTTCCTCGCTTGAAATCTGTGGTAGCTCGATCCTTTGGTGAGTCCACAATTTGGATCTCAGGTGGAGCCAGAAACTCCACAATCTCAATTCTGTAGTAGCCAGCCAGCAGCTGAAGGAACACGTCGTTGGGTCCCCAAATCTAATGCATGCACCGGTGATGGGTGTTCTTTTCCCCGTGACTTCATTGAATCAGATCCATGCAATTACCATGTCCCAAGCGCTCCTCTCTCTCTTACGTACGCACACGTGGCGGGGAGTTGTGGCGTCCCTGTCGGGCGACGACGACGTCATTGCGCCGCACAACGAGTGGCTGTGATGCGTTGAGTGCGTTGGAAGAAGACCCCGCCCGCCTTTAAATATGCCCTCGGATTAAATGACCCTTCTGCCCTCGTATCCGCCTCACTCGTGAGGGTGATTCCGTAGTTTCGGAACGAGATGAACGGCATTCTTTTCCCGGAGCCACATTTTTTCGCCACGTGTTTCCGACCGGCACCAGGCGCAGATATTTTGTCGAGTGACTATGCGTGGCAAGACCCGCTGGGTCCCACGACGATTGTCGTTATGGGGACTCGAGACTACGTACGTTGTGGTCAACAAGACGTAGTCTTCCGACGTCGTCTACCCGAATCGCAATTGGGACGGACACACAGGTGGATCTCACGTGGTTCGGATCGCCTCCAACCGCGAGGCGGGTAGATCTGTGGATGAACCGTAAACGTTTTAAGAGTTGCGTCGAGCTTGCTGCTTCCGTAGGAACACCGCCACTGCGGGTCCCATCTGCAGTTCCACCGCATCCGCTCATCCTCGTCTGGGAAAATAGACCTACTATAATAGATCGAATTATGGAGCAAAAAAAGAAAAATAAATGTAGTGGCCACTGCGCGAGTAAAAAAGCCAACCATATAATAACGAAAGAAGATGAACAGTTCGAGGCGAACGAGGTATGTGGACAGGGATGGCCCTACGACCGCCACCGACTCCCTCTGTATGGTCCATCCTTGTCTTCCCCTCTCTCTCTCTCGGCTTTATATTAGAGCCTTCTTCGCTTTGATTACCACCCCAACTCCAAGTCCAACAAAGCATCCTCCTCTCTCAACCACCGAACCAAACACCACTGTGCCGCCTGCAAAAGAACCCACCTCCGCCTCCTACACCTCAGTTTTGGACATGAAGCAGCGACCGCCCTGCGAGCTCTGCGGTTGCGAGGCAGTGGTCTTCTGCGACCCGGATGCGGCCTTCCTCTGCTGGGCCTGCGACGCGTCCGTCCACGGCGCCAACTTCCTCGTGGCCCGCCACATCCGCTTGGTCGCCTGCCCCGCCTGCGACTCTCTCGACGCCGCCCGCTGCGTTTCCGGAGCCGCCCCGTGCCGGGTCCGCGACTTCTGCGCTTCGTGCGACCCCGACTCTGTCTCTCCTCCCTCTCCTTCCCGCTCCGCCGGCTCCTCGTCCTCCAGCTCTTGCCTCTCCACCTCCGAGTCCACGGCGGCGCGTCGGGGGGTGAAAACCGCCGCTCCACGGCGAACGGCAGCGAGACGGCAGCGGGGGGGTGCGGACGAGAGGGTGGAGGGCGTCCTGCTCCGCTGGAGCCGGAGGATGGGGCTCCGTAACCAGCGGCGGTGCGTGGAAGCGGCGGCGCGTGTGGTTGGCGCGTGCCAGCGGGCGACATCGGCCCTGCCACTCCGGGTGGCCCTCTCAGCCGCGTTGTGGTTCGCCATCAAGCTCTGCGAGGACGAGGCGGTGCCGGAGAAAGGCGGCGCATCGGTTCTCCGGCGGCTGGAGGCGTGCTCCGGTGTGCCCGCGAGGCTAATCCTCGCGGTCGAGTCGCGGATCGCTCGGCTCGCCGAGCGCGCCCGTGTCGCGGAGGAGGGGTGGGCCGAGTGCTCCTAGCCAATCCAACCCGGCCACGCGTTTCTTTTGGCCTTTACTTAAACGCCCCTCACGTTCTTTTATATGTAAGAAAACAGCACATAAGGTCGTAATATACTAATATGGCGTGTTGTGTTGAGCTACCGAGACAGGTGTCGGAGAGAAAGCTTGATCGAGGCAAAAGTAAACCGTAGTGGTTCACTCGTTTTCCTTTTGTTAGTGGTTGAGTCATTACATTGTGCAAGTAGAACCTCGTGTGTGTGGCTGAGATTAAGAAGCTGTAGTCAGAACAAGTAAAATAATAACTATGATTGTGCTCGTAGATTTCGTTTGTATCTTGTGATACAGTCCATGTTGAATGCAGGGAATTCCACAAGCTGAGTTGAAATCGGAAGCCTACTCGCATGCATACTTCCTTTTAGTGGACATAAGATCTATGACCAACCCACCTAGCTTGTTCCCTGATGGCCGTGGTTTGACGTGATCGATATCATACCAGCTCCAGCAATCATCTGAGCTTGTCCGTCGCTTCTCATCCCCTTGTGAGCTCTTCCTCGTTCCGCAATTACGCGATTGCCTGAGATGAACTGGGCCTGATGCAGGAGGCGTGCTGTCCCAAAGAATGTGACTCAGATCGCCGTCGACGGTGGTGTTTCGGAACTCTGGAGAGTTGCAGATGACCGTGTGGAAGTAGGACGCCATTGGGTTAACCACATCGGTGAAGTAGAGGAGCAGCTGCCTTGGCAGGTTATCCACTCCGAGCACACGGTGCTCCACGAATGATCTGCTTAGCACCACCCGAGGCGATCCTGTTCCATGTAGAAGAACTCGGAATATGTAGATCTGCGACGACAAGGTTTCTCTGCCACCGAGAGTGGACCTGTGAACATCTTGAAGGCATCGGGCATCGATCTGTTGCCGGTCCCATAAACGATCCGAGTGTTTGTATCCAGATGGAGACTCGGATCTACGATGATATCTTTAAACCTCTTCTGCCTGCATAAGCAATCCTCGGTTCACGAAGAAATCTCTGCTCCATGTCCATTAATGGCCTTACTCATTCGGTCACTGAAGTTGAGGTCCCTCGGCAAAGAAGTAAACGCATGAAGAAGATCTGCAGGAGGACCTCTATTTCAGATAGAAGAGCTTAATTACAAGGCGCAGAAACTAAATGCTCACCGTCCTGAGTGATAGCTGGATAATCCGAAGCACTCAAATCGATGAACCGATCCCAATCTGGACTAGTCTTCAGAAGAGCCGCAGCTGCATGAAGCGTTGCAGCGACAGCCGACGCACCCGTCCCCTCCACTGCACACGCTATTCCCGAGAGCTCGATAAGTTCGTTGGGATCGAACGGAGAGCGCCAGTTTGATTCGTTCGGATGCTGTTGAACCTGCATCGAGGTGCAGGAGGTAGCGATTCCTCGGGTGGTACAGCGCCGTCAGCAGCCCTAGAATCTTGTGATGCTCGCCGCCGGTGCCTGAGATCCGGAACGCAAACACCGGAGGATAACATGGTCCCTTCGATGGAGCTCTGGTTGCGCCTTTGAACTGTAGGCCTTCGTCTTCAACTCCGTGACGGAGCAAAGAAGCATCGAGGGAGAGTAAGTTGATGGAGTTGACTGACTACAAAAACTGCAATGACGACGCAACCAGACCGCCTGTGGAGCCTCATTCGATGAACTCAGGTTGGGCATCTCTCAGATGCCAGAACATCAACACCAAGGAATCGGATTCCAAGAGAAACCACTGAGACGACAAACTGGAGCACTTGCCGAGGTCTGACTGCGAGAAGCTAATCGGCATGAGCCACGAAGTCGAAAGCTGATCATGTCGTTGTCATGATCAAAGACGTCGAGGAAAACCAAGCTTTGTCGGTTTGTTTGTGACCAATAAGAAATAACGACATTAGACGAAGTTATCGGATGCATCAATTCTTGTGAAATCTTGTCTGCAAGTGAATATTTTATGCCACCGAGAGAAGGGCATGATGATAGGGTTGACAATTTAACAGCAGATGGTCGATATCTGGACATAAGTGATTGATACTTTATAATTGATTCTTTGACATTATCTGACTAACACTTCATCTTCATCGTAATAGCGGAGTGGATCGAACATTATCGTAGCTCAGATTCGATGTATCACGACGAGTTAGGTCCGAATAAAGCATACCACAACCTAACTTCCGAGGTAACGACATGCAAAGCTCATTATAAAAGAGCTTCTCAAGTACGCTATTATGACACACATAATCTTTCATGTTAAAAGACTAGTTGAATCGTTCGAATCACTCATTAACTTAAATATTTGAAGAGTATTATTGGGAACGTCTAACATAACCTTATAGGAATCGACATAGGTGGAGTTTGACTAGTCTAGTGTCGACAAGATTCGACTTTAGACTATTTTAGAAAAAGGATCTCTTGGCTCTGGCTTCGACTTAGCTTTCACTTCCGATATTTAAAATCTGACTTTAAGCCAAATAAAATTAAGAGTTGAGATTCATATATATCGTTCTGAAATCATTATAGGGTTTAATTCCTGAGGAGGCCAGCTATTTGGGCCATTGTGTCTCATGGACATACCATAGTGTTGCAAAACTTTTCTATAAATCATAACTTATTAACCATCTTTCGATCAGTTTAGCATCTGTGGTCAGCTTGATATGGAGATGAAGGGCAGAAACTAGTCATAATATCATGAACATAATCTCATTCTGGAGCAACCTTCAGGTATGTTGGATATGTTCATAAGCTAGGCACATCATTTTGAAAGAATATTTCATCTGGCAATAAGTAATTTGCTTTCTGAGCTCATGATGTATCATGATTCCAATATCAGCTGGTAAATGCTTCAACTGCCACACTATATTTTTCTTTTAAGATGGCATGTTGTAATCACTTTATAATGGAACCATTAGATGAACAGTATCCAAAAAAAGTGACAAATTGTAAGGCCTTCTTGCCTTAAAATCCAATTGCTACTACTGCAATGAAGCAATTTACCATCAAAGACAAAAGATTTCTACATATTCTGCATGTAAGACAATTCCTTAACCTGATGAGATGAGTAGATTGAAGATTTGTCAAGCAATAATATAGACAACTACACCGCAAAAGAAGTGTAAATTCTCACAAGCAAGAGACACTAAGTAAAAAAACCAACCAATCTACAGATCCAATTTATTCAGATAGGTAGAAAGTTTGTCTCAGCAAAATATACTGCCAGTCTAACCTTCCATTTCAATTACAGCAAAGACCTCATCAACTGTAGTCATCAAACTGACCTTCTTACAGATGTACTTGAACTCAACAAGAAGGTGAAACACAAAAAGGCTACACAATCAAACACATTCAGAGGATAAAAGTTCCTCCTTATGCAAATCATTGCTTCATTTTAGGCATTGCTAAAGCCAACAGGCAAAACACCATCATAGATTTGACATCTAAAACAATTATTTTAACGCCAACTAACTATATACATTATACTGGTATGACATCGATTTTTGAAGTGTCCTCACATCTCAATACGATTCCTTCAAGGTTTGCTGGGAGAATGCACTTTGCCCATTGGCATCCTGTCGAGAAGGGCTCCGAAGGCGGTACTATCATCAAGACATTGTCATTCCTTCTGACAATCCCCATTACACTAACAGTGCTGCCCTCTTTGATGTAGCTGCAAAGAAAAAGGTCTTGGTGCTTAGAGTAAAGAGCATTATGTAGAGCTTGAGATGTTGAAAAGCATGATTTTATGCAGCACCCTGTTGCTAAGACATTCTGTCCAAAAAATAATCGATTAATATATCACAGAGGTGCTCATAATATCGTGCTTATATATTCATATGTCTGTATTATGCTCATGCAGCACCACTAGATGAAGGAACACAACAAAATGAAGTACTGTCTAATGAAATGCTAGTACCCTTCTTTCAAGCGCATAACACGATCATCACTGGATAGATTCCTTTTGCGCAACCACCTTAGAAATTCAGGCGAAAAGCCCTTGTTGTCCGGGTTGATGTCAAAAACAACAGACTCATCAACATATGGGGTCACCTGAGCACCATAGCCAGCTTTAACCAAAGCTCTCAAGCCCGATTGGAAGTCAGAGATATAAAAATCAACCACATTCCTCTGCAAAAGAGTTATTTAGGTCAAAGTAATTAAAAGCAAGTATCTACAAACAAAAAGCCAATATGACTGACATTTCCTTGTAACAACAGTTTCAAACAAACCGAACGCTTTCAATATAATGGAAACTGAAACACCACTAGTTCCACTCATTTAGATGATGCCCTTTAAATTAGAAATTCAGTTTGATGGAATCTGGAGGCGAAACCCACTGGAAATGGTTCATAGGATATCACATGAGAATTAAAATAAAAGGACAAATGTATTCTTTTAAACACAGTAAAGCAAAGAGTTCTTCGAGGGGGAGGGGGTGGAAGAAGAAGAAAAAGCCTGAACCTGAACATATCACTTGTCTCTCATTAAGTTCAACTATTAGGGAGAGGCATACCTCCATTGATCTCAATCCCCAAGTAAAGTGGCGATGCTTGGAATTGGCAGCTTTGGAGTCCCAGCCCCTGTATTCATATAAACTAGTAGATGTGTAGACACATCTAGGAACTTTACTGTATGATGACTCAAGGGGAAAATTTCCGCATGTGACAACCTGCAAGAAACTCAAGTCTATTATCTTCAATATAATAAATGCATGGTTATCATAAAGCCATCATAAATTGACAGCTAATGAAAGAGAGGAAAAACTATCTCTGATAAGCCAAGAAAATAGTCATTATATTTTTTAACTGAAAGATGGATGCGATGAATTAAGGGGGAAGTTAGGTTACCAGTAAAAAATTATCTAGTGGAAGTTCTATGTTGTGCCATGTCCAATACATCCTAAATCTTAGAAATGCTAGAAAATAAAATAACAGTACTATTTTCCTTTGTCATATTCAACAGGATATCTAGAAACAACAAAATGCAAAATTACTCTCCGTATTACTTCTATTGAAAACTATGGTTCATATAGTCAAAATGTGCAAAGAATTTTGTAAGTAGTCTGACAGGGGATGTTTGTGGTAAGCAGGATGCTAATGCATGTGCTATATAAGTGAGAATTTTAACAAAGAACAGAAAATTGTCTTGACCATAATATTGTCTTTCACCTCTAACACTTCTAAAATCATCAATAACTTTCTTAGGAAGCTACATACCCCAGTGACCTTGACATATTGCCCATCTTTTGCTGTTTTCAACTCGGCATCAGGATATTGAGAAATGAATCCTATGATTGATCTCCTTCCAAAGCAAGTGTTCCAAATGAAAAGTGAAGAAACCGCTCCAAAAATAATCACAACAACAATAAGAAGAACGGCATTGTGAACAGCTCCTAGAATGAAGCCCCCTGCTATGAACCCCATCACAAACAGCAAAACTACAGACCACAAGACTGACTTGGGCAAGCTCCCCTTGAATGAATAATCCTCCTCTTGACCAAGATTAGTGACAGCCTGATTATGAACAACAGCGGTGTTATGTAGCTTCACCGATCCAATTGACTTCAGTGGACCAGATACTTTATGAGGTACACCGCTTGAGTTAAGTGGTCCGGAATTAATTGGGCCAGATGTGATGAGTCCTGTAGCTGGGAGTGGTGGTGGGAGAGGGCCAGAGTTCTGGCGAGCCATTGGGTTTATACCTCCAGATTGAGGACCAGATGACTTTTTAATTGAATCCCCATGTTTAAGCGGTCCAGAATTAGACTTTTGTCTGTTTACTGAAGAATTAGAAACAGGAACTGCAGAAGAGAGGGAACCAGAATAGCTAGAACGACCAGAGGCATTAGGCATGACTGGTCCTGAGTGAGGAGCTGTACCTCCAAACGATCCATTTCTTAAGGGAGCACCGGGGAGAGGTCCAGATTTTCTAGACTTCTCCATGTGAAGATCAAACATCTTACCAAGTTCACCTGATTTTTTAATATCTCCACCTGTATATGGCATGGCAATTGAGCTCATTGTTGGAGGCTTCTCCTTTGGCTGTTCTGGCCTACCCGAAACATACAGGCCATTGCTGAGCTGATGCGATGGGAATCTTGAACCCATTATACTTTAGCAAAACAGCTTCACTAAATCTTGCTATATCCTCTGATGAATATCTACAATGATCCACAGGAATTAATCCTGAGTATCAGCTCCTGGCATCATCATGGTGAGTCAAAAGCTGCGACAAAGCAAGGATCCACACTTCATCTTTCAAGCAATCATATGACAGATACAAAGAACCATGTCACAGATGATGGAAGGCATGTCCATACTGGTAGAATCATGCATGTATAATATGGTTTAGAAAACAGCACATGGAATAAATAAAATGACAATATATGTATCTATTTATTGTGACAGAAAAACTTCAGATTAAATATGGTGACCATTTTGAGTTATTTTTCAAAGACTTGAAGTAAAGCATTACGAGTCCTTATCCCTTGTTTCTAGAAGAACCATTGTCAATGACAACTCTATATCGTTCCTCATAAATCCATCCAAAGTATTCAAGATCCCCTCTACTAAATTGACCATCTGAGACACCCCACTGAGGTCCATTTAAGTCTTTTTATATCATGCCATTAGACGTGCAAGTTGTTCTAGTTCTTATGTCAACTATGCTGTAACTATGCCTATTGTTATTTTTGAATGCACCTAAAGAATGTTCTATAACTGATTGCTGTTGTCTGAAGTTTGGATTAAAGGAGCTTTTCGCAAAAGAGTATAGCCTTTATTAGCAAACAGTGTTAATTTTTAATAATTATGATGTTCAGTAAAGCATTGTCAGAATATTCTGCAAATTTGATGTCACAAGAATATGGCAACAAATTAAATCAAATTATCGACAAGTGTCTAATATCTTGCTCTTGCACTGGCATCCCATATGACCAAATTCATTCCCTTGACAAACATTAATGAAACAAAGGAACATTGAACCATCGAGTAGAAGAAGATTTTCAACTGGCCCCAATTAAGGAAACAATGTCTTAAAATTTTCATTCAACAAATTCATCTCTGAACAAAAATTAGCAAGAACTCATTTGTAGCTTGTGGCAAGTAATAATAGCATAAATATTTGAGCATGGTATTACCATTAACGGATAGTGAATTGTAAAAGAAAACATCCTGGAGATTTGACTCTGCTGATATCCATTCTCCTTCATTAGTTATTCGCATACCCACCTTCCTTTTTTTCAGACAGTCTTAGTATCTGAGTTAGGTATCATATATGGAATTTCAGACCATATCGTAGATCTCCGAAATTCATATAGAGATTGAAGAGAGAAGAAAATTCAAGGAACCCACATTCTTGTTACACAATTTTAATTATGTGACATGTTAGATTTCATCATGATACTTCAAATAACACCATCTTCTACATGGATCAGCAAGCTGAAAAAAGGCATACGAGTAATTAGTTGGATCGAACTTAGACTTCAAACAGTTTGTACATTTTCCGGAGTTTCTAGCTGTTCCCAGTAGTAGATCCAAATAATTCTAGAGCATATAAATTTTTGACTGAGATGTTACACCATCAATTCTAGCCCTGCACTATAATATTGGGACAACACTTAATTATGCCAGCATTTTGAACATCAAGAAGTCAAAGTAAGATGCAGGCCCCATATTGCAACTGGCAATTGCAATGTAGAACATGCTAACATGTTTGTTTAAGCAACTTATGCTGCACATCCAATAGGAATGATAACACATAAATCACGGCGCTGAATCATGAATCCAAACCAAAGAAGTACAAGAAGCAACCTCCCGATTAAAAATTTGTAAAGAATGTCTGTTCCACAGATTCAAATCCAAGTGAAATGTATCATTTTTCCAGTAATTACAGAGTCAACAGTTGAGACCAAATACAGCCTGTCACCGCGTTAGAACATTGATCAACAGATATTTGAACATGCACATTTGTGCCAAGCGATCATTTCATGAGAAACAAAGAACAACACATTAAATAGGAAGATCATACACTATAAACTCCCACAATTGAAAAAGGTTCGAAGTTGGTAGTATCCGTGATTAATGTTTTTTGCCATATCAACAAATCCAGATCTGAATTATGAAAAGAAAAACATGCCTTCGCATTCCCATCAAAACATTTTTTCGAATAAATCCGATCATTTCCTAGAATTTAAATAAAAGAGAAATGAACATTCACACATCGACAAAAGAACCATTTCTCGCTTTCTAATAAAAAAAAAATCACCTTTTTGCTTAATTACCCGTCTCCAAACTCCGCAAATTGAGAAAACAGACATAAATTTCAGCTCAATCGAAAAGAACCAAACTTGAGGATTCCGCCTACCGAAAAAACCAAACTTTACATCAACATTCTCGAAATCGACGCAACCTATTCCAAAGCAAGAACTTTTATCCTCCATCGGATTCACAGTAAGAAAAAGAAAGGATCTCGTTCTGGGTAAGCGAGCAAAAGATAGAGATCGATCGCCACGTACCTCCGAATCCAAATAGCAGCCGAGAAACCAGCAGTTCCACAGCAGTCGACGGATGAGGAGGCAGGAGGTGAAGTAAGCTGCAAATGGATCACAAAAGAGAGAGAGAGAGAGAGAGAGAGAGAGAGAGAGAGAGAGATCCTTCTACCGAGTGAGAAAAGGTGGGAGATTATGTATACAACAAACCGGTCACCTGCACTGGTCCCTCCGCTCTCTCTCTTGATTTTTTTCCTTTTTCTTTTTTGTCACCTGCACTGGTCCCTCCGCTCTCTCTCTCTCCTGATTTTTTTCCTTTTTCTTTTTTCCCCCCTGCAAATGACTATTATAACCCTAAGTTTCAAATTTTGAAAAGATTTTTTGGACTCATTGTAAAACATAAACCTTTTATTTCTTGATGTGTGATTCACAACATTCTTACTCAACCACTGTTTCTGGATTGCATCTTTCTTGTTCTTGATGCTGCACATCATGATATTATTCCAAATATTTAATCTAACCTTTTCTTGCTGTGTTCACAGGCTGATTAAAAATCTTCAACAATTCTGAGTCAATTCACCTACCAACTCTAATTCCAATGGACATTTTTTGTGTTCAAACCTCAGTAAACTTGATAATAGTAATATTCCTGCACTCCCCTTACAACTACTACTACTTGCATGACAGAGCTACCATAATTTTAGGTCTTGGAGATGGTTGAGTTTTGAATGCATCAGATTTTATGACAGTCTATGGTATGAAGGATAGGCTACAAAGTTCATCTCAAGCATGTTACCTATTACTTAATCCTTGGTTACTTGTAATGTCTGCAATTTTTGCTCATATTGGCAATGTGATCCACCAACAGGAATGAGGTGTTTCCAAGACATCAATACTCCCATGTCATCATCACATGGTTGAGGAAGGAAGGGGTGGACCATCTGCTCCACATGGCTTTGGTGCTTGCACCTAATTTGTCATCAAGAGGTGTCCCACACTCGATAAGCTCTGCCTTTGTTTTCAAGATAAATCAAACTTGCTCATCACTCCATTGAGGTAGTTGGCAAGCACATTATAAGAAGAACATCCATTCTGTAAGCACTGTGGAGTGGTGCAAATCAAATCCCTTTGAAGAAAGAAAAGAGAGTGTGTTAGATAGGTGGGAACTGATCCAAGATCTACAGATATGTTTATTAGATTTTGATTCTATTTGAGTCCTTACAAAGTTAAAGGAGAGGAGTGGTCAAATATGATGAACAAGGTATGTGTTGTAGGCAATGCAACAACCCAACAATGAAGCTATGTATCTCTGTCATATCATGGTCAACAAAATTATTATTTCCCTTGCAGCAAGTAATGGTTTGCTTAGATATCACTCCATGCGATAGAGGATATCTGCCTGCCACATTAGGTTTCATGTCACATATTCCCCTCTTCACCACTGCTGTTCCTCGAATCCAACCTGATAATGACATGGTAACAAAGCTGTGAATTGAAGGGCTGTTGCAGGATTCGGTAGCTTTGATCTCTGTTCTCATACTGGAGATTTTGGAATCCATTGAAATTATATCTAACGGATGATATCAGCTCTAAGTTGCATAGCACAGCTCATATATACTCTGAAGAATTGGAAGGTGTTTGGTGGTTCAAGCATCAGAGAGTAGTGCCAGTGGTTGAACAATCAGAAGGCTGTTCACTCTGTTACTGTGTAATAGCAACTAAATCTTTGGTAGATTAATCATACAATTTCAGATTGTACTTAAGGTTTCTTGTAGAAGCACACAATTTTATCTACATGAACTTCCATCACAGACAACACTGCTGCTTGTACAATAAAGTCAATCATGGCAGGTGGAACACAGTGACACTTGTCCTCTTTACTTGAGGTTCAAACTATGACATAGAAGAGGTGGAAAAGTTCCTGATCAGCTAGGAACTTGTGGATATTTTTCCACTGATGACTGTCTCCAATGTGTTGTGTGAGAGATGAGGTACTGATGATTTGTGTGTATATTGTTCCACATATATTCTTCTAGCACATGTAATGTATTGAAGCATGTAACTCAATGGAAAGAGATATTTGTTTATCATAGGCAAATGCTTTTTGATTCATAAGGCACTCCAATTACTTTGGTGTCTTGGAAGCAAATTGAATGTGCACACTCTAGGAAGACAAAAAACTGAAGAAAAGGTTTTTGTAGATTTCTTCTAGAAGAGGAGGAAGGAGAAGGGTGAAGGGATTAAGATAATGCATTACAGCAAAGCTTTGGGATGAATGATGACCTGATGGGTTACAATTGGGGCATATTTGTTCATTGAGGTAGGCCTAGCTATGACCACAGTCAAAAGATCTCTCACTTGAGGGTTTCATGATGAGTAGGAAAGAGTAATGCAAAATCTACTCAGGCTCTCTCTATCCACATGATTGATCTTGATACAGATACCTAGCCAATGGCCAAGGTAAATGGTTTGAAGTGGAGCTACAAATATGTTGCTCTGAAAGCATTATTTCCTGATACAACATTTTAAATTCATTTGTTTCACAGTTTTTTTGTCTGATTACTGTAGTTTCTGATGATATCTGCAATGCTACTCTGTAAATTCTCTAAAATGATTATCATTGTCTATCAGGATTTGAGAAGTTAGAATTAGTTTTTATCCTAGTTCAGAAGAATCATTAACTAAATAATATAGCTGTATATCGACATCCTAAATTCCTAATTAATGAAAAGGATTAGTTCAGTAAAACAAAATTGCACACAGCACACCGGAAAACGACTACCATCCAATAGTTCATGGGAAGCAACAAAAACCTACTCCATTTGAATAAATAGCAAATGTTACTATACTCGACTCAATTTTTTCTGTTTTTATCTTTCATTCTCACATGTTATTAGAAAGCAAAGCAAAAGCTGAGTATGACTACATATCTGCATGACTTGAGATCTGGTTAACATAAACATTCAGCTTTTCATATAATCTGAATTTTCAAATTGTTGAAAAGGGCAGGCAAGATTTTTTTTTTTTGGTTACGATCTTACTGTCTGACCTTCATCCTATTCTTATCCGAATGTATATTATCTAAAATATACTTTCTGATACTTTTAATTGTTTCATATATAATATCATCCACAAAAATGCTACAACAATTTCTGCTGCAAACTAACCAGAGTCTGGTCCTTGTCATGGTTGTAAAGAGAAAATGAGCTATTAGTTAATGTGACAGATCATTTGCACATCAATGTTTCAGGGCAGACTAACGAATGAACATGATAATAGAATTGCTCATGAATTGTCATACACAAAAGGTATCAAATAACAAATATTTTGCAACAATCCATTGTTTCATTTTCTGTTTGATGCAACTATGGCAGCTATTCTGGACCAACCTTTTCTGATTAGTTAAAGTTTTGTATCAGGTGGCTTTTGTCGAAAGGTGAGTTTTGATAAAGAAAGGCGGCCTAGCGCATGAGGCTCCTATAAATGCAGGTTTTGAAGAGGATCAACATACACAACATTACCCTCCGAATCAGGTGACTTAAACTCTATGTTGCAAAGGATCAATCTAGGCATGGCACCCAACTCGCTCACCATGGCACAAAGTAGCAACCTTGGAATGACTCGACTTAAAAAGGACTTTTGTTTTTAATTTTATTTTTAATTTTTGTCTCTCTTGTTAGATGCAAGTCTGACAAGATGTGTAGTGATATGATATTGTTTTGATGCTTTGTTACTGTATAAATTAGAGTACTGAGATGGTTAGCCTAGATAGATATTATCGATAAATCTGGAGACATGCCAAGTTCAAAAAATATAACCGGCAGTTGAAGCTTGAGAGGAACATAGTTTTTTGGCCACCATGGTAAATTGACAAGATAATATGATCGGAAATAGCATAAGGAGAGCCATGGCAGGCTTAGGATCCTTTTACGTTCAAGTCAGTAAATGAACTTATGCAGCTTAAAAATATAGTTCCTTTTGCTATCATGGAATGCTATCCTGATAATCCAAGGCAGAGTATGGCGTCTACTCATTGAGGTGAAGACCATTTTAAAGTTCGACATATAGAACCACAATATTAATCAAGAATCTGAAATCAAGGCATGTTTGGTTTTGTTAAAGTTGAGAAAGGAACAGATAAGAGTGAGATGAAAGATGGCATCGGGATCAAGTGATGAGTTCCAAAGATTAATCAAATGAAAGTAAAATATCTACCTAATCCGTGCCAAAATCTTCAGTTGTCTTCTTCTTTCCACTTCAACCGTGCCAACATCTGTCAGAGATAAATTATGATTAGATATTTTCATCCTCTGGTCCATGCAAACCTGTAGACAGAAACACAGTTAAATCAGTGGAAATTTGGAGAAGTGGAAGATAATATTGGTTACTAAGAAACAAGAGGTGAGGCTACTTCAATCGATTCCTAGAAAGAAATGGATCCTCTCACCGATACGCAACCAAATCATGAAAAAGATATCTACTACAGAATGGAATTGTGAAAGATTTAGAATTGCTTCAAACTCTCATCTTAATCGTGCAGTGATTCTAAATTTGACATGCATCTTGCACTTTCCATGGACTTGATTGAAATGTGTTGGGTTACTCACAGGCAGTTCCATTGAAGTGAACACTCTGAATTCTCTCATTCTAATAGCTAAAAACACCTTTCTTTCGCTTTAGGTTTTATTGTTTCTAGCTTTAAGCTGTCACTCATTGTGCAATCTAGATCGAAAAAAGGCACTGGGCTTGAATATAACGGCAACAAGCAAACCAAATTATGGAAAAAAGAATCACATTGGTCATGGTTAAAATGTACTTTTGCATATAAGAAACCTGATGGTGATGAAAACATGTGTTTCGAGTTATGATTGAAGACAAATCTTTGTGAACTTCAATTGACAGGATATCCATATGTATGTCATAAATTGTTCCCTCTCACAGTGAATTGTAGTTGAAGCCATGGTTTTGCACCAAAATTATCTTTATCATGGAGTTTGTTTGACACATCAAAGAGTGATATATCAGTTATGTACTTTTACCATGACCTTCAACTTAAACTAATCTCTTCTTCTTTTCAAGTTCAAGAAATTAAAAGGCAATCATGAGAAGACATTAGTGCTGATGTGAGTGCATGCAGCTAAGACATTTTTGTGGAGTCTAAAGGATGCTCCTGAAGCAAGTCTTGATTTCAATCATCAAGAATGTGCCTGATACATTATTCTTGATATCAGACCTATTCAACAAAGCTCTCAAATGCTTTTGCAGGGAAGTCATCCACCTGTCTGTGATTCTGCATCTAGTGGAACCCTGCCAGTTATAACATTGTTGAACATGATTGCTTGTTGCAGATTGGGGGGTACTCTCAGGCAGTGTAATCAAGCATGAACATTGAAGCATCCATTCCAGTACAAAAGCATGATCTACCTTTCAGGTGGATTGGATCACCCATGAAAAGTGAACAGTGTTGCCCAATCCGATTAGGCAAAGCACAAAACTTTTCATCACCCACCCTGCATCTTTGAGGTGCAAAGATCCAAGAACAAGCAACTCACCTAGATTCTGGTTTCAAGGCAAAATTCAGAGAACATTGCTGCCATACTCATGCATTGATGGGATCCAATGGAAAAGAACTGATTGGATTTGGATATGGTTTGTTTCATGCAGCTGTAAATTTGTAATTAGACAAATACAAATTCATGGGGATGCAGATCCAGATGCATAAATAGGATATCATATATGGATCATAAAACTCAAACAACAGAAATTTGTGTTGCTTCAATCACCCATCACACAAACAATGAGTCTTTCTCTAACTAGGATTCAACACTCTTCCTTATTCCTATATATATATATATATATATATATATATACAATTTTCTCTTTTTTATTTCTTTCACTGTCTAAATAGAAAATTGATTAGGAACATCGGAATCAATCCATCTATAGTGCTATATACTGATCTAATTAACAATAAAACAATATATATATATATATATATATATAAATAATCCAAATGACTCCCATTGCTTATTCTGCTTGAGGGGTGATATGATTGAGTAACTAAGTAAACTTATTTCAGACTTTGACTCGAATACTTGTGCTTCAATCAGTATTTATCCTGAATTTGATCAGATAGACACAGATACGAAGAACATCAAATCTTGGCAATGGAATCTCTCATCCCCATGCACGGGGCTCCAATCGATCGGACGGTCCAGATTCTCCCTCAAAATGGTGAGGAACATCATACCCTATAATTTTCCTGCGATGAATTTGACCCATAGTTTTGAAAACAGCCTCGATCTAACGGTGGCAAACAACGGAAGCGTACTGAGTATCTAAAAGATCTCATCTTGTTTTGGTTTCCCCAACTATTTAAGTCCTGTGACCGGAATGGGTAGGACACTTCTGTCAGTTCCATGGAGAGATTAGATTAGGGTTCTGTCTCCTCCGGAGGGCTTCCGTGTAGCTTCGGTAAACCCGATTCACGCATCCAATTAGTTGCTTGTAATTGTTGCACATGCGATGAATACCTAGTCTGATGTGCAGAATTTGCTTCTTCGCTGACATAGTTTTCAGATGTGCGGTTGTTTGTCGGCGTAAGATTCTCTTTCTTGGATGATTGTTTGGGTGTTTCTTGATGCCATGATTTGTATGCGATACATGTTTGGCACTGAGTTGTTTGAACTTTGAATTGAGGGTCTTGCCGATGCTTATTTTTTGTACTAGGTTCTGTAGTTCATGGTGAAGATTTCTGGTTAGATTACCAAAGAGGGCTGTAAATTAGATAAAAAATAGGGATGGTTGCTAAGATTTTAAGCTTGTAATGTGGTAGATATGCACATCATGAATCCTTTGAAACACTCTCTAGATATGCGCATCGTGCTAAGATTTCTAGTTATCTTTTAGGGTTCTCTTTCTGGGGACTATGATATTTATGTGGTTTTATATTACTGTAATTCGAAGGGAAACCTACAACAACATCGATGTCAAAAGTCAATCCATGATTAGTTTCAATGTAAAAACTAAAGAATTAAAGCTTTTCAATGATAAAAGTTCACGTCTTGATCTTGTGCTGTGTTATTGAAGTGAATTGATGCATCCTGTCGAGGATGAGCTTACTAATTTTGGGATGTTTTTCTTGTGTTGAGTAGGTCTTATCTTACTTTAATTTTTGACAATATTAGGATACTATCATATCTTTAGGGAGTCTTAGTTGAGTTTGGAGTGAAAAAAGATAAAATCGAGCATTTATTTATCCATAATTCTAGTTATAGTTTGTATTATGGACGATGGGGATTGACATGATCATCAAATCAGGCCAATGAGTTTAAAAAAATAATTGAAAACAAAAAAAAGTACAATTTAGAATAATTTCAAATATTTAAAATTATGTATTAAATTTGAGAAAATATATAATATCATATGCTATTTTTTATGTTTATTACATTATTTTTAACTTTCCAAGAGAACACATAGGATTGAAATGTAGAGATAAAAAATTATATACATGACACTAATACAAATAATAGAATAATTTGGTAGAAATTAATCAACAAAGAATATGCCATATCATCATAGCGAGATTACTTCCTTGCAACCTGAGTGATCAGGATTCAAGTCATGGAAACAATTTTCCTCTATGCAATGATAAGGCCCAATATGTTTTCTCTTCTCGAGCCCAAATTAGCAAAAGTCTTACACTTGGGTGTGCTCTTTATATTATTAGAAAATAAATATTAATCATATCATACAAATATAATAATGCAGTAAATAACTATTATATAAATATCATTTAACAGACTAAGATAATTTTTCACATGAAACTTTGAAGATAGGTGGTGAGCCACATTGTAACCTTGATGCTTCTCAATCACTATACAGTGAAGATACTTGCTGATCGAAGATAATAATAAAAAAAAACTTTATATGAAGAGAGTACCCACAAATTTTGGGACTTCATAAATTGTATGGCATCTCCACATCTTTGTTTTACTCGAGATGCATATTGCAATAATGGTGCAATAGTGGTGGTGAAGTGAATAACAAACAGAAAAGTAGCGACATCCTTTTATGTTTTGCTTTTCTAAGCTTCAGTATCTTTTATGTGTTCTCCGCCTTGACTAATTTTTTTCCTTTTGAGGCTATTAGATTGCTTAGAATTGGCCGAAGCAGACCAAATTTGATTGATTCTATCTGAATTCAACTAGTTTTTGATCATAAGACTTAGAAATCAACCAAAATCTAATCAGTTTTGGATTATACCGATATGGATCAACTGCATTGAATCAAAATTGGCTGACGTAGCTAACTCTGGTTCTAAGTTTTAATAGTATTTGAATTATTTAAACTTGCATATAAATAAACCCATGTTGATGTTTCTTTAATATGGATGACCTTAGTTTCCATCCTTGTTTTTTGATGTGTATTTTTGAGGGTGGGCCTTGGTACAACGGTAAGGTTGCTCTTCTGCGACTTGGGAGCTAGGGTTTGAGTCCTAGAAATAGTCTCTTTAAATATTTAAAGGTAAGGCTATGTATATTGATTCTCCCCAACATAGTTTGTTTTATCGGTCTGTACTAGTGTATCAATCAGCTATCGGTACGGTATGTACTGAGCTGTACTGAGCATACTGACACATGATACATGAGGACATATCGATGTACCACCCATATCGATCTTCTGTCAGATCAGTATGTACCGTTTGTACCGAGCGGTATGCTGCGGTATGACGAACCTTGCTCCCCAGACCCCACATTGGCGAGAGCCTCGTGCACTGGGTATGTCATTTTTTTTATTTTTCACAAGCTGCTAGTGTACCTTTTTCTAATCAATCTTCTTACCTTCACCTTCGTATTCTGATCCTATTGTATATTTTATATTTGCGATGAATTCAAATTCAGGTTAGAGCATAGATTTGAATTTTCATGCCACTCCATGTGGTGTCAATATCACATTCTACAAAGGAAAAGTGCTATACAGGCTGTCATGTCAATGATAATGCATATGCATTGTACACATGCATATGCAAACACTTGCAGATTCCTTGTTAAAATATATACAGTTTTTAATATTAGAAGAAATAAAAGTGACTAATGAAATATATCATAAGCAGTGTTTACACACTTGTTTTATACATGATAGCATAGCTTGACAAACTTATATCAGAACAAATGTGACCAATGTAATCACACTTTATGTATAGATGACAGCATAGCTTGACACATGCAATCACAGTAGTGCAAGTTACATGCCAATATATGAAACACTGATAAAAGACTACTAAAGAATTTTTTTGCTTCTTTACAACATAAGTAGTCTTAGATAAATTTGTAAATCTTAATCATTGGTTGTTGAAAAATGCACATGGTCGGAAAGGTTTCTACATGTTATTATCAAATGGAAATATCTTATACAGAAACATAAAAACCCATTATATATTTTAAACCATTGGTCATCATGCAGACTGTGTGGCCTTATGAGCTCGTGTGGCCACATGTGGCTTTATGCGGCCACTGTGTCATATGATATCCGATCATATGGATTGCTGCATCCTGCTTCAGCATATGGTATATGCAGTGCAATCTATTCACCAAACCACATATGCCGCATAAATTATCATCAGTACCTTTTCTTCCCTCTTGTTCTTCCCCTCTAATCTATTTTCTTTCCTCCTATAAAATTTGGTATCAATTGTTTGAGGTTTGTGTTTAGTTTAGTTTTGTTTTTGTTGCATATGTGGTACCAAAACTTTGGTACCACATATGCCACATAAATTGTCACCAAACATTTTCGTCTCTTTACTTTTGTTTAATAGTGTGGTACCATCTTCTTGCTTTGTGGTTTATAACATATGATTTTTTTTATTCTCTCTCACATACAACAGTAAATTGGTAGTCTCATTAACCAACCATTAAACTTTGGTGTATTCAATTAGACATTTAGGTTTTCCATGAATATGATTATATCCAAATTCTAACCCTCTTATGTCCTTCCATGTACCCATACTCTATTTTGGTGTGTCTTCTTTTTTGGGAGAAGGGTGGGGATGGAGGTAGGGTCAGTGTTATCAAAGGTGGTGCTAAAGGTGTCAAGGTTTCAAAATGCTTGAGACGCTAGGCACTTGTTCGAGCGAAGCTAGGTGCTCACAGATATAAAAGTTGTAAAAAATATGATTAAGGATTTGGCCTAGCAAGAGAAAAGGGAAACCAACTATTGATTGTAGACAAACTACTTAAGATGAATTAGGAAGAGGTATATTGCGATGTCTGTGGCGATGAAGAGCGTGTTAAGAGGGCAATAGTTTTTTTGGTGATGGAAAGGACGACGGGAACCCAACAAAAAATGGGTGATAGAGACCCAATGATGGAAAGGATGACGAAAGAGATCTATGGCAACAAAGAAGACTAAGGATGCCCAAAGAAGAGTTATGGAAGGTGAAAGAGTTGCGGTGCCCAAGCCCAAGGGCTTCGCTCAGGTTGATTTGAGGTGCTTGGGCCTCCCCTCACCTGCCTGAGCACCTCTCAATCAAGGATTGTCGTTTTGCATATTGGAAGATTCTTGGCTGGTCTGTGTCAGTCGGTATTGGTGTATTGACACATGATATATCGACATTTCAAAGACGGTGAAGAATGAGAAGAAGATGATGGAGTGGAGGAAGAGAAAGAGAAAGGAGAAAGAAGGAAGAAGAGGAGGAAGAGAAACGAATAAGAGGAGACGGTGGAGAAAAAGGAGCAAGGAGGAAGATGAAGAAGGGGAGGATGCAGTGGAGGAAGAGCAGCAGGAGGAAGAGGACGAGGAGAAGAGGAGGAAGCGTACCTACATGATGAATGTGAGCCATAATATCTATTTTAAAATATTTTTTTAATGGTCTGAACCTGATTGGCTGGTAATAGAGGCGGATCGTGTACCAGTTCACGCCTGGACTGGTATGTACCACCCGTCTCATACCGATTCTGGTAAAACATCAATCAATGCTCTTAATAACACTAGATGGGTTTGTTTCTTACCATCCTCTTCTTTAAATCATGTTTCCTTACTCATGAAATATTTTGGTTGTTCTTGGTTGTAAGATCATTATGTATTACATCGACAAGTAGGGACCTATTGAACAGATTGATGGACGGTATAAAATCAAATCCTTTTCTGGTGTCAAAGGTGAAGTCTATGTTAATAGCATTTGACTTCCCGGATTGGATAATAAATTAATTGCTATGACACTTGAATGGGAATCATTAAAAAAATAACTTTTTTTAATCAATGTAAGCGTGTTTAAATGTTTACTAGGATATGGGACTCTTAATGCCTGTATTTACGCTAGATGCATGTGTCTCTTTTAAGTCACAGTCTTAACATACATATGGTGAGGTCCATACCTTTTTAAATTAGTGCTATTTCCTTGTCCTGATGTCTGTTTGTCTGTCTGTCTACGTGTACATATTCAAATTACATGTATATTTATATTGTGTACATGTGTAGACCTATTTATTTTATACACAGGGTCATGTTACAATTTTTTAGTTGACCTTTTGCAATTTCATGTTCCAAGAAACATTTTGCAGGACTGGCTTTCATGTTTTTTCTGGAAAGAATTTTAATAAGTTGTGATCTAATTGGAAATATTGCAATTTAGATTCTTTTTCTTGTACTGATATGGTAGAGTTCAGGCAAAGTGCTGTGCTGAGGGTGTGCCCACCCTAATTCTTTGGCACATGCCCTTGCCTGACTCTGCTGGGTTAGTACTTGTATAAGGCATGCCAGCTGCAAGGCTGTCCTTGATCCTCATCCTAGTTATATGACCATTGCCTATTATTTTAATGCATCCAATGAAAATACATCAATATTAAAATCTTGGGGTGGTCACAGAGTGTTGAAGGAGATCAAATGTCTCCAAAACATGAAGAATGCCATTGGAATAGCTTCAGAAATTCCATTTATACTGAGAAGGAAAAATATGAACCATCACCAAATGAGATTGTAGTTTCATCAAGAAGCTGGACGGATGTATCAACTGTCAATGGCATGTGCTCGAGTTTGAGGCATCAGAGTGAACAGTTTGTCTACAAGAGAAGGAAGTTAAATAGGAACTCAGTTGCTCTTCTCCCTGAAGAATATACTATGGAAAGTAGAAAAAGAAAATTTAGTTCTGAGTCCTGCATTTGTTCTGAGGATTACCTGTTGGGAGTTCGGAAAGCTGATTTTGAGAGAGAGACTGTTGACATTGTTACCCCAGATGTTGAGTCAATTCCAAGTTCAGGGCTCTGTGGTATATGTTCTGTTGGGAAATTTGAAGTACCATCCAAAGCATCTGATGGGAAGATTTCCAAATCTGCATTTGAGCATCGCTGTAATGTAAATGACGGGTGTTCATCATCAAAATCTAATGTGGAACTTACTTCAACTTTCCTCAAAATAGATACAGAGGATACTGGTGAGTGTTCCTCATCTAATGTCATGGAACTGGTGGGTGAATTTGCATCAGCAAGGGAACTCTGCATCTATGTGCTTAAAACTCATGGACTTCTAGGGAAATCATGTGCTAGCAGCAACTATGCTGCTTCAGAAATTCTCTGTGATGGCAGTACCAATCTTTCTCAAAAATGCAAAACATGCAGGTTGTTTGATGATCCATTGAAGATGTTAATTTGTGACCACTGTGAAGAAGCATATCATCCGTCCTGTTGCATTCCTAGAGTAAAAAAGCTTCCAGTGGATGAATGGTATTGTCAGCCCTGCTTCAAAAAGAAACCAAAGCCTTTATTAATTCAGTCACATGATACTGAAGGAGAAAACTCCAATCATACAAATCGAATCTCTTGCAGAGGATATTCTATATCATTCATGTTGACAGACACTAAACCTTATACATCTGGAGCTCGAATTGGTAAAGATTTTCAAGTAGAAGTTCCTGACTGGTCTGGTCCAGTTTCCAAGTATGATATTTGGTTCCTCTTATCTTCCAAGTTTTTCAACCTCTTCCTAACATGTTGAATTTTGTATCAGCCGTATTTTGGATTTTTCTTATGTTATTATTTAAGACCTGATCAATGGCACTCAGTACTCAGTAAGTAGTTCACTAACTAGACTTGCAAAAGTTTGATAGCTGAAGAAAGCCAAAATAACTGTGTTTTTTCGCTTAATAGTTTTGATTCTTGAAGTTTGATGAAGAAATAAAGTAGGCTTAAAGGTTGACTCTATCTTTAGCTAGATGAATAAGCTTGACAATTGTCAAAGTATTTACCCATTATCCATTCATGGTTTGTGAAGAAAACACCACTAGCATGCAAAGTACTCGGTAAAACTAGACTTGCAAAAGTTTGATAGCTGAAGAATGCCAAAATAACCATGTTTTTTTGCTTAATACTTTTGAAGCTTGATGAAGCAATAAAGTAGGCTTAAAGGTTGGCTCTATCTTTAGCTAGATGAATAAGCTCAAGCTCCACAATTGTCAACCTGTATACCTTTTATCCATTCATGGTTTGTAAAGAAAACACTACTAGCGTGCAGTGTCCTTATCACAAGTATATGACTCTGACAAAAAATCTGATACAAATTGTGTTTTTATGCCTTGATATCTGTGTAGTCAAAAGCGCTAGGCGCTATGGTCCCAAAATGCCTTTGGCGTTAGGCGCTTGCCCGAGCAAAGTAGAGGCGCTCCTAAATATTATAATCGACATTTTACTATTGATTTACTAAGCGCAGAAGGCAATTGCTGTTCACTATAATAGGCAGTTGTTGTTCTCACAAACATAGACAAACAACAAAGCAGGCAACTGATCTAAGTTTAAATTGACAAACAACAATAAAGTCGCAGTGGTGAGGTGAACGTAAGAGGGCTACGGTGAACGAGCAAAAGGTAGGAGGGATAAGGAGAAAAAGAGAGATATACTGGGAGGGAGGGGAAGAAGTCGTCGTTGCCGCCAGAGGAAGATGTTGTCGTTGGAGGAAGTCATCGTTGGGAAAGAAGGCTATTGTCGTTGTTCACTCTCACATGGTTTCTAGAGGGAGGGGGGGAGATTGGGGAGCTATGGTGAACGTAAGAGGGCTACGGTGAACGAGCAAAAGGTAGGAGGGATAAGGAGAAAAAGAGAGATATACTGGGAGGGAGGGGAAGAAGTCGTTGCTGGCAGAGGAAGACGTTGTCGCGACCATCGAAGGAAGACGTTGTTGTTGCCGCTGGAGGAAGACACTGCCAGGGAAGAAGGCTACTGTCGTCATTTGTCGATGGGAGGAACTCCATCGCCATGTAGGAATGCATTGCGAAAGAGGGTTTTTGCATTAGGATTCTTCTCGCACGTGGTTTCTTGCTTTCTATGATAGATAACTGGTTCAATCAAACTAGTTGTCTTGTGTTTGGTTTGACTTAGGCTCGATGGATAACTAGTTCAATCAAACTAGATAGAATTGTTTGGTTTAACTCAGGCTCAATCTAGCTTGAGTTGAACCAGGCAGGCGTTTGGCCTGCCCAGTACCTGGGCCCAGGCGAGCGCTTGGGCCATGCTTGAGTGAAGATGTCCACCTAGCCCAATAGGCGGGTGCTCGGGCCTTGCCTCGCCTAGGTGCCTAGGCAAGCGGTCAGGTGCCCAATGACTTTGCTGCTTGATATGTTCAAATATTATTGTCTTCTCTATGCTTTTGTGCTTCAAATGCATTATTATGTCAAGGAATTGACCACATTGCTTGATTTGAATTTTCTTAGCTTCATGATTTTTTTCTTCTTCTTTCATTTCATTATATCACCAAAAAGATACTCCATTCATTGTTGTGCAAATGGTGTTTAGATGACTTAAAACTTGCCCTCTCTAGCTTCAGTTTGTGGTCCAAGCCATGATCAGCATTATTTTCTGATGCTTTGTTTTTAATGCAGTGAAGATGATTATTTTGATGAACCCTCTGAAATAGATTCTGCCCATTCAGTAAACTTGAATGTAAGTCATAAAGATCTAGTCTTGATAATCATATATTTTGTACATTCCAAGACTAATTTGCCCTATGTGTCCCACGGCATTATTAGGGATGGAATGATGGAACGCCACAGAAACCAAGCAGCATTGGTAATTGGGTCCAGTGCAGGGAGGTTTTGTACTCAGATGGATCTGATGAGGGGATTGTCTGTGGAAAATGGCGCAGGTGATTTTTTTACTTGTTTCCTACTTTCCTTTATGCTAGTGTCAGGACTTCAGGAGAACATCTGCCAGTTCTCCAGTAGCTACAGGTGTATAATGATTTTGCTTTGAGGTTTTATCGTTTCACCAAGATAAAGTTTCATGATATATGTTATTTTTTTATGATATAGGTTCGATTAATGGGAGCTAAAAACTACAGATTCTACGGTATGTAGGAGTTGTGTGACTTTAGCAATGCCAAGAAAACATGAGAGGATAATTAAGACAAATAAATGAAAAATTCCTACAAGTTTTAAATATGATAGATTTACTAACTGGGAAGAGTATATGGATGAAGATACTACATATTAAGTTAAATGAGATGGTTAAATTGGAGAGGGTTATAAGAATTTTCTTTAAGTTAATAAGGAAATTTTTATAGGTCAGTTGTAAGGTTAGTAATGATTTAAAGGTCACAATTTTGGACAATTATGAGGAAATGCACACAGTAAATTAATATTGTTGAGGAGCATGTTTGAAATATCTGAAAAATAGTTTATAAATGTTTACATTTGTGAATATTAGGCATAGTTCCAACAAAAATATAAGATGATTGAAAATTATTAGAAAAATATGGAAGTATCTAAAGAAGACTTGTAGAAGCATAGTTTGACGAGGTAATGGCTTTTGGTGCGAGGAGAGAGAAACTAAGATATAAAAAAATTTATTAGAAACCATAAACAGAGATTTGATTGCTTTTACTTTGACAATTAAAAAAGATTCATATAATTGGCTACAAATATTTGGGACATTGTAATAACTGCTTTGTAATCATGTGAAACTATATTGTATGACTCAAAGATTGAAATTTCGTATCGTATAGGTTGCTCGGTATGGTACGACATACCGAGCAGTACGCCTAGAAAAAATATATAAATCAATTTTAGTACCAAGCGGTACTAAATATAAAAAAAATATATAATTATACAATTAATATATAAAAAGATATAAAATATATATCTTTTTATATAAAAAAGATATAAAGATATAAAAAGATATAAAGAAGATATGGCGTACCGAACGGTTGCCTTGTCCTTCTCCTCGTTGCGTCGTTTGCGGCCTTCGACATCAAGGTGGGGAGAAAAAAGGCGACATCGACATCAAAAGGTTCTCCGTGCGGCAACAATAGATGAAGGAGACCATTCGGAGATGAAGAAGGTCAGGGTCTTTGTCGCCTTCCTTGTGGCCGCCTCTTTCGCTGCTCTCGTGGTTGCCTCCCTTAATCCCCGCGCCTCCATCTCTCCCTCCAAAGAGGTACGACTCTCCTCGCGGTTACCTCCTGGATCGGGATCGACGAGGGAGGGCGGCGTCGGATTGGGATCAAGAAAGGGTGTGGAAGACAAGTTCCCGTTGAGGTTCGACGGGATCAGGTTCATCGAGACGCTGGTGACGACACATCGGTGACCCCACGATACTCTTTGTCGATGCTTCTCCCTTTATTTTGATGCTTCTCTCTCTTCTTCGAACACACTTTTCTTCCTCACCTCGCCTCGATGCAACTAGGCTGGTAGCCAACGGTTCATGTGCCGGTCAGTCGGCAGATCGGTATGTACCGTCGGTATCGAGCAGTACGGAACGGTATTAAAAATCCTGGTATGACTTTGCAACTTCGTCGTGATACTACTACACTTGCAGATCGCATTTAACTGGTCTATTAGATGTTAGTTTCATGTTTGTGTTTATGTTATTTCCTCCATATATGTATTTGAAAATTGCAAATCAAAAGTAACTATTTATCTTTAACCAAAAGAGAAAGGCTTTATATTCCTAGTTACTTCTAGATTTTATAATTTTGCCTTAAAAACCCTTTTACATTCCTCTGTTTAGGTGTTTCGTGCATGATCTCTGAAATAGCTGAGGAAATAAAATCTCAATTTACATTGCAGGGCACCTCTTTTTGTGGTTCAAAGTGAAGATTGGGATTGCTCTTGTTCTGTTCTCTGGGATCCATTTCATGCTGATTGTGCTGTTCCACAGGTGACTGTTTTTTTTTTATTCACGCTACTTCAGTTTTTACATTCGTGTATCTGTTATTTGTTTTCTTGATAGTTGTGTAACTTTACGCCTCTTTACAATACTTCAACTTCCAAGTATGCTATGATTCATACCAACTTCGTAAGATTTTTATCATTTGAATGGAAAGATATTGGTTTCCGAAGGCATCAATTGAAGATTGGCTTCAAAGTAGTAATTCTGTTATAGAACTTTTTTTTATTCGTTCTGCAAATTGACTCTTGTTCTTTTGAAGCTTTGCTTGAAAGACCGCACTATTAGTTTGTGACATTGTCTATTTTTGGACCTGCCTGTTTTGTGACATTGCTAGCTAGCCTGTGGGCCTTTTAGTAATAAACTAAGCTTTTTTAATTTTTTTATATATAAAAAAATTAAATTATCATTTTGAGGATAAACAATAAAGGCAAAGTGGGGCTTCTTGCCTTTTATCAACCATATTGTCTCTACCATCAAAACTTCCATGCGTATGGGCACATAGAAGTTCCAGCTCAAGTGACACATTAGGCATTTATTATGTCCAACTTGTTGTAGAAGCCTGCCCTCATATATGAATTTATACTGCTTCTTTCTCTTTTACCCCCTTTGTGTTTTATCCTTATAGCAAACCTGTCGTCCTTAGTGCATGTCTTTCTTCATACCATGTAATTAATGGTTTATCATTTTGGGTTCTTGACCTAAGTTATTCTTTCATATAAATGCAGGAACTGGAAACCGAGGAGGTTCTCAAGCATCTGAAATTTACGAAATGGGTATGTTGGACTCCAATTTTCGTTAAGCAATCCAGTGTATTCTGCAATACCATTGTTGCTTATTCTTGTACTTTTGGTATTATTTTATTTTCTTCTATGCTTAAATGAAAGGTTTTTGGTGAACCATAATTTTATATATTTACCACCTTAGATGTAAGCCCTTGTTACCTGTTTCATGGATAAAAGTGAGGGTAATATAATTGATATGTGGAACTTGTTTAACTTGTTAGTCTCAAAGGTTGGAGGGTGAGGGATGTTCTGTTCATCAACTGTTGAACTGTTTTCTCTAGGGAGCTGAGCTGGGGTTTTTTTTTCTTTGTTTTTTATTATTTTCTTATGTAATAACAAATTGGGATAATCAACCCATTTTTTGTTTAAAAAAAAAAAACAACTAGCACTGAGGAATCCAACTTGATGGAAAAGTTGCATTTTGCCACTCATTTCAGCAAGTTTTTTTCCTCTTCTAGCAAACCCATTGCCTCAGAAGGTGAGGCTTGAGGCCACTCTCAAGCTTTCACACCCCCAGGAGGTTAATTGATGTTGCATCCATTTGACTGAATGCGACAGTTGGTGCTTTTAATGCAACAACTTGAATTTGACTTATGTTAATGTGTTGGCTTAGTTGAGCGTCTAATAATGTTTAGTTTATTTGATTTGTAGCGAAATTAATTATTTTACACTTAATCTATATTTCCATCTCATATTGTACGAAATTCCATGCAGCTGAGGTCTCGTCTGATGGCTAAATCCAGAAACCAACACCATTTAAAGTCACAGCCCCGAAGGTAATGCTCTGTTGTCATGCAAGGGATGATGACAAGTTTCATTTTTTGTTGTGACCTCATAGTTGAAGAGCTTTCTTCTGTGAAGGGTATTTCACATCTTTTGATCCCTTTAAGTTTCTTGTACATTCCAGTCATTTATAGGAACTCAGATACAACCACGACCAGTTTTGAGCAATTCAACAGTCAACGACTGTTGTGATTGTTTCTGTTCAGTGCCATTGTATATAGAAGAGGAAGTAGTTCTAATATGCACCAACTATGACAGTAATGGCTTGGATTCTTCAGTTTGTCTCTCAAGCTTATATCACGAATCAGTTCAATGCTTTTGACTTGGGTATTTTTTGCCGGTCTCTCTACAAAAACCCTGAGTAAAGTTATTGCCATGAAAATACCTTACATCTTAACAATTGAGCTTGTAGAGCAATTTAGTTATGGCCTTTTCTTTAGGTTAGGTTTTGTGCAACATGATCGTTTATGTGGCAGTACAGCCTTAGTAGTAGTAATTGTTGACTGACCTGAGTCTCAAAGAGGATGAAGCTGGTTTTTGTCGACTTGGATCAAGGAGCTGAACAGGCATCAGTTTCTTATTGAGAAAAAACCAGTAGAATACTGGAGCGTCAGCCACATTGATAATCTGTCCTGCAAAAAAAAAAAGAAAAAAGGGCTGATGTGGTAATGTGCCATTGGCAGATTGTTATTAGTGGATCAGTGGGAAACATGATATAGACCTAAATTAATGCTTCCAAGTGGTGTATTATTTGAATAATGATGTCTTGAAATCTCCAAAAATATCAGAAGAGATAGTGAAGCTGAGTGGCAGACTACATAGCATGATAATATTATGTAGCGTTAGAATATGCATTTAGACCAGACATATTCGTGTCATCTTGCAGATATCCTTAGCGCACTGCATCTCCAGTAAAGTGTTTGTGTAGAGACAACAAACAAAATTGGCTAATTTTGCTGTTACTGACTGCATATGGAAAAAGTGCAACATAGTTTATTTCCTTTTTCCTGATTTCATTCCTCTTTTAATGTGTGAATGCATGCCTCATCATAATTCTTAGCTAGCAGTTCCAAACTGATCCATTGTGCCATGCACCCTCAAAATACCCGCACATTTATTTGCTCTCTGCTTGTACTAAATTTCACAATGTAGTCTCAGTATTTCTACAATGTTTTAGAGGATATGTTATATATTCCTATGATTGTTGCCAAAACTGCTATCAACTCCCATCCAAAACCCAGTCTTCAATCGATTTGCGGGCAGAAAAATGCAAACAGAATGTAGCTTAGCACTGCGGCACAGAAAAAGCAAGCATGTGAAAAGTACAATTTAATTGCAGGGACACATGTAAACAATCACAGTCATTATATGTATTTCACATCAGTAAATGAGATTGATCGGAGGGGTAGCTTCATCCTTACAGAAAATAATAAGTTTGCCATGGTACAACATATGTTCCCAAGTAATTCATACATTATAGAACAGTAACAACACCATAATGTTCCAATTTATTGGATGTAATTCAGTTTAATCTACAGATGCTGAAGCAACTTATTAAACTCAGTCCGGAGTAGGTGAAGCTTCGAGTTACAGTTTATAATTGTTAGCAAGGACCACTCAGTAGCAAGGTAGCTTACAGGCATCAATATTGACTACAACACAGATAAAGCCAGAAATTTACTTCTGTACTGGTGAACAATGCTGTTTCTGCCATAAAAACACAAAAAGTTTGAATTAGAGGCAGTGTTAAACACTTAAACTTGTGACAATATATCGGAAAAGAGAACGGCAATCTACTGTTTTTTTTGCAATTTATATTTTCAGTTTTTGCAAATAAACTATAAGCAAGTTGGCTTAGTTAAGTAGAAAAGGAATGCAGGTATCCATCTCTAGCCTTCCATGTAAATGCTCTTCAATCCTGACAATAAGAAAATGAGATCAAGTGAGGTCCAAAATGAATGATGCAAATAAACTATAAGCAAGTTGGCTTAGGCAAGTAGAAAAGGAATGCAGGTATCCATCTCTATCCTTCCATGTAAATGCTCTTCAATCCTGACAATAAGAAAATGAGATCAAGTGAGGTCCAAACTGAATGATGCAAATAAATTATAAGCAAGTTGGCTTAGGTAAGTAGAAAAGGAATGCAGGTATCCATCTCTAGCCTTCCATGTAAATGCTCTTGACAATAAGAAAATGAGATCAAGTGAGGTCCAAACTGAATGATGCAGACTCAGAGCGTAGTGGATATGAATGATACTCGATGTTGTATGTGACATTAAATTTATGATACCACAATCGACTGATTAACTTTTCATAGTGCTTTGTGGATGCCTGTGGTTCATATTCGATCATGTTCAAGAAAAGATTTTCATCCTTGCTATGGAGAATTCAGTGAAAATAGAGGTGAAAAAGCAAAAACAAGGTCTTAAAAATGAAGTTGGCATCCTTTGAACGGTAAGCAGATTGGCAGATCCCCGTGTGAAGGTGAGCAGATGCAAATGGAGATCTATCATAAGCAGATTGAAATTCAGATATACCCATTTATGTTTCTAGATGCATGTTAATTTCGACCTTAATCTGAAAAACAGCAGCTTGACAGTATGCCAGAAAATTAATGCGAAAAAATTCACACGAAAAATAATGTCTGATAAAAATCTCATACATTTAAGACGGCTAGTATTTATCAAGTATCTTTTGTAATATATGTATCACAAGGAATAGGGCAACATTTCCAATATTCATCCCTGCCTTTGTTATCTCCTCCTGCAGACTGTAGACTGTACATAATCATCGTTGCAGTCTATATACTGACTCGTCTATGTTGAAACATTCAGGTGGTTGGCATCTTGTACTAGGTAATAAAAAAAATACTGACTTGGGTATGGGGAATCAAAATAAGCTAAAAAATCCAACTTCTCAATGGTTTATAACAGCATCCAAATCCCAACAGCATGATGACAGATCAATCCTTACTGGGATGATAATTTCCCTTACATGCCCACTTGGAGAACAATTGCTGCAATGGCTTGAATACCAAGGATTTGAGTAATTGCATGAGGAGGTGCCTAACAAGTTTAATATGATGTTCAGGACAGCAGTTTCCGTAGTCAATCGTTTCAGCACAAGCTCTGTTGTAACTCTCACTTATCCTGGATTTCTTTCTTTCTTGAACATTGAAATTATTCAATTTTACTCCTTTTTCCCCTCTCTTAGACCCATATTGCATCATTTATTTGGCTGAAGAAGTTGTTTGATATTTTGGAGCCTAAACATGACAGATCTGTTTAGATATTCATGGAGTTTTCCAATAAAATTCTCATAGTGACCCTTTTTTCACTTCTGCAGCATTAATTCCTCCTGATCAATTCATCAAAATGAATCCTCATTATTTTGATATCCACAATAATTCAATACCCGGAGGTAGACCGAAGCAAATGAAAAGGTAAAAGATGAGAAAATAAAGAAATATAAGGGTGTGAATGGGAAAGAGGAAGGATTCCAACAAAAGAGATGTACTGACTCATGTGGTCAAGATTTGCCCACCTAGCTAATCCTACCTTTTTTTTCTTATTTTACAAAAGATAAGTTATGAAGGTAGGATTCGAACACATGACCTTATAATAAACTAACAAGGTCTTTACCAAGTAAGTTAGCTAACATCTTTAAAATTGTATCAATTGAGGTTTCAAACTCTCAACCTTTGGTAACAGGGTTTGATACACCACCAGGCACCAGACCTTAAACAACCAATGTTTAAGGTGTATTATATATACAACCTTAGCTAATCCTACTCTATCCTTGCATATATACAAACCAGCACAACCTTGCATAAGTTATCATGTAAATTCAGCAAATATGTAATAAGAAGGCAGCAGCATGTGTCATGCACAAATGAACTCATGTAGCTCTCAGGTGGCTGCATCAAAGCTCAAGTTAATTATTCCTGATCAAATATTAGATAGCTTACCAGATGCCAATTTCTAGCTACAAGGATGTCACAGACACGAATAAAGCAGGTCTAAAGTACTGCCGAGGGTTGTTCATAACTTGCATTATAATTTATAAAAAAATATGCACATCAGAGAATATAAAAAAAGCTACCTTCACTTCATCTTCGAAGTTCAACATTCTACCACATTTACCATTAGAAGAGAACTATTTTTTTTCCAAACCTGAAGTCATCAATTTGCTAACTGATCAGAGAATATAAAAAAAGCTACCTTCACTTTGCTAACTACAATGCCTTCTTGTATAACATCGATGATAGGTCAATCATAATTATTAAACCTATAACTTAAAATGATAAAGCAAAATAAAAGAAATGGGGAAATAACGTATAAGTTTGTATTCTTAGTGAGAAAACAAATCGAAGAAGGAATCAAGCCTATGCTAGGGGAGATGAAGGGAGATCTCCATAACAGGGGACTCGCCCACTATATTAGGACAAGATCATATCAAGCATGGCCACACAAGATGGTAGGAAGGACATAAGATATATGACACATGTTCTGAATGCATTGTGTTACCAACTTTTGAGGCAGACGGAAGTTTTTCATGTTTCAACTCTTGACCTTACAGAGTTTCCATATATATAAAAGCAGTAATTTTTTCATCAATTCCTACACCAATGTCTTTTGTTATAAAATGATCTCTCTGCAGTTCCAAAGATAAAAGGATTTCCAGTAGAATACACAGAAAATGGAAAATGGAAAATTTTCCAGTCAAGTTACTAAATTGCCTTTTGAGGCCTGCATCCATTATCCATTTCTCGGCCTTCTCATGCCAACTGCTTTCAATTTCACACCTATTTTTAAATCACCTAATCTATGATGCTTAGGAGCAGGTTCATTTATTCAACAACTTGGTGATGCTCAAAATTTCCAAGTTCCTCAGTTTATACTCAACTGATTTCACAAGACTTAGACATGGCTCCCAGGATTAGCCTAATCTACATAAATAATAAGAAAGATTTCACTTAACCATACAACTGATGTTCTATATTCCAACACTATTCCTCCGGTAGAAAATTTCTCAGATTTTTCTTCTAACCAATCTTAGAGGGTCAATACAAAAAAGCGAAGAAAAAAAATGTAACATGGGAAGAACATTTTCAGTCAAGTTACTAAAAAAAACCTTGAATGCTTGTGTCCATGATCATATTTTGACCTTCCCATGCCAACTTTTATTCAACTTCACACCCACTCCTAAACTACCTAGGGTATCATGTTGTTTTCGATCTCTGATCATCCAATTTATGACACTCGACAAGGGAATTCATTTCTTATTTTATAGCTGTTTATTTGGTCAGTAATACTTCTTGAAAAGCACCTGTTTGCTTCATATACCAAGGCTTCTCTTCCCTTGTTTTCTCAGTTCATCACCAGCAAGCAAACACAGACCAATGCTTCATATAGAGAAGATATCATAGACTCCTTTAAAGGTTCACTTAAGCCAGCAAATCAACACAGTTCGGGAAATTAGGTCCAGCAGCAAAGGCAAGATGACGGATCAAGTGAACATTGTTGCATGAGCCGCTTCCAACGGTCAATGATTCGCTTTCAGATTATTATCACTAGCTTTAAAGCAACAGTTTTAGTCCAACAACAGATTCATTTTACAACTTAGACTGCACACCCGGGCAAGGATGCATGTGCAGTACAAGCTGTTTTCCTAATGATACTCAAGTTTATAATTTCTCCAAGTCTTGGTCAATTTATATTGCAGGTATTTGATGTTGACTCCCTGATGTGATGAGTCAAATCTATGTAATCAGCAATTCACTCCCAATTCTTGCTCCTCTCTTATAAAGGTTCTCACATATTGTCTAAAAGCTCTTTAAGAGTCAAATAGGGTTTCTTAGGGCTAATCATAAATTATCTCCTGTAGTTAGACTTCTTTAACATCCCTGTCCATATACTTAAAAAGTTTACATTAGAATCGCTATAATTATAAAAGTGAAACATCTAGCTCTATTTACCCTAACGCTGTCGGTTTTACCGACGAAAGCACGAAAACAATAGACAAAAAGGTAATTTCAATATCTCAGTTATGTTTTCTATGGTGGTGAATGACGACACCACTAGAGGTCGTGGTTGGCTATTGTGGGTGAAGAGGGAGAGCAATGACGAGAGGTAACGCAAAGGGAGAGGAGGAAGAAAACGATGCATATGTCGACTCTCTGTATCTGCGTCAGCGTTTCTCGACAACTGCGTTAGCATCAACGCAAATGCATAGCGGTGCTGCCCTTCCCTGCATCGTTGTCGACGCCAATGCAGATCTATAGCAGTGCCGCCCTTCTTTGCATTGTTGTCGACGTCGACACAAATGCGGAGCGATGCCACCCTTCCCCGCATCATTGTCAGCGCCGATGCAGATGCAGAGTGACGTCACTTTACATCTGCATCTGCGTCGGTGCCGACGTAGTTGCCAAGCAACGTCGATACAAATGCAGAGCGTCAACCTCTGCGTCGTACTCTTCCTCCTCTCCCTTTGCCTCCACCTCTCGTTGTTGGTCTCTCTCTTCATCCATAATAGTCACCCGCGGCCCTCAACGACGTCATCATCTGCCACCATCGAAGATGTAATTGAGATATTAAAATTATTATTTTTTCATTATTTTCATGTTTTCGTCGATAAAACTGACGATATTAAGATAAACGAAGTTAGATGTTTCACTTTCATAACTATATGGATTCCAATATAAATTTTTTGAGTTTAGAGATCGGGATATTGAAGAGTTCTAACTACATGAGATAATTTATAATTTGCCCGGTTTGTTAGCAGTAGTGGAAATCCTATCTCACAAAACAGCATAATGATCGCTTAAAATATTCCATTGTTCATGGGAAAATTAAATCCGTCCGTTGGATGAATGTATAATCCTCGTAGAAACAACATTAAATAGGCAAACAAAACCAACAAACTCTGAATTATTGGTTCTTACTTCAACTTCAAGAATAAAGAAAAACTGATATTTAAGGTGCAGGGTTCTGAGCTCGACCTGGGTGGGTCGGGAGGAGGCGGCGACCGCGATCAGTGATGACCGCCGGCGGCGTGCCGCAGCTGGTGCTCGCGGTGGTGGCGTTCCTCGGGGAGGGCGACAAGGTAGGAGAAGATCATGCCCCCGAAGCAGACGTGGTAGAGGGGCTCGACGGAGCTGGTCTCGATGTGCTTCTCGATGTAGCGATCCCCCGAAGCAGCTTCGGTTTCAGGTACGAGGGCAGATCCCTCACCTTCATCCCCTTGATCTCGTTGTAGAACGCCCGCAACGCCATCGGAGCGAGCACCTTCAACGCTCGGAACCCTAGCCCTAGAAATCGAGATCGCGCTCTCTTTCGGGGAAGAGATGAGAGACGCTCCAACTGTCCGCATATAAAAATGGCGGATGCCTACGAATGGGACGTTACCGTCACTCCGTAACGGCGACGTCAAGGTGAACGGTTGGGCACGCGGGGCCCACGTTGGCTTCTCAAACACGACCTCACCGAGTCAGGTGAGTTGACGCTCGCGCGTGCTGGACGCGAACACCGTTTGTTGGGTGCCGCAATCCCGACGTCAGCAGCTCCGGTCCATGTGATGGTGTCCCGATCCCCACCTCAGTAGGTCGGTCGATTGCGTGCTCCTCCCAGTCCCATGCAAATCCTCCTCTTTGTCTGTGAAAGCTGTCAGCATCCTTCCACTTAACCTAACAACAAACACATCGATCACAGAGGCTTTATTATAATAATATCACCTATGAAAAACATAATAATAAAATACTTGATATAATCAATGCATATAATCATCTGATAAATCATGTTCTATCAAATATCTCACTATCTCAACACGTATACCTAGTGACTCTTCGACGTCAAAATCGATCGAATATCATTTTGATGTATTAGTGGAGGATCTCTAATGTCAGCATAAGTCCTTAATATAACTTTTGTGGATTTTGTAAGATCCACTGTACAATGTCATAAATTCTTAATACTAAATGTATGATAAAGTTTAGACATTTAGCCCTGATTAGTTTCAATTCCTTAAGTATCTAAAATCTATAGCAGTAATAACAAATATTATGTACTTTCAATTATGTACTTATGCCCAAGACAAAAAAATCATCAAAATATCACTTAATAAATATTATGATATTTAAATGTAAGTATCAGTGATCAAAAATTAAAAATAGATTATAATATTTGGATAATTAATCGGTATAAAACATAAATCCTTGCCCTATAAACGAAAAGTCTGCATGCAATGAATGCTGAATGCTTAATGACGCTGTTACATCCCGCCGATGTTTTTGACAGTAACCGTGGGTCCCTTCCCATCCCCGATTCCTTCTCCAACCCTTACGGCCCACCACGCCGCCACCTCCTCCCTATGTCTACGCATCCCCTCCCCTCTTTGCTCCCATCTGCTCTTTGTGACTCGATCGAATGGCTCGAATTCTTTCTTTCCCAGCCCTATTCCAGTCTCCGCGCCGCCTCCTCCCCGCCGCCCTCCTCCTCTCCCTCCGCCACCGCTCCAGCCGCACGGTGTTCCTCGCGGATACCGTGGTCGACGCCGAGGATTCCGGATCGGAATCGAGCTCGGGATCCGAATCCGATTCTGGCGAACGCGATGCCCACTCGATGCGCCCCGTCGACGACGCCATCCAAAGCATGGTCGCCCAGCACTACGCCCCCGATTGGCTCCCCTTCGTCCCCGGCGCCTCCTACTGGGCCCCGCCCCAGAATTACCCCTTCCTCTTCGTGGACGTCGTCACCGGGCTCGAGGATTTCAAGCTCTCGCATCCGCTCTCCTCGGATTAGATGATATCGTTTAGCAACGAGCGTGGTTGGCTCTCATCGGCCGAAGGTGAGCAACAAGATGTTTGAAGAGTATTTTTGCTCTTCAACTATGATATAATCTAAAGTTTAGAAATTTAGTTTCTTTATCGAAATTTGCCGTAAGATAAAACAGAAAAAAAAAAGAGAGGTTGCGTACGGTTGCAACCCCTCTTCGTGCCGATAAAAGTCACGTAGATGCAGATAGAAAATCCATCCAGTGCGGTGCAGAGATCAGAGAGGAATAGAGAGAAAAAAAGAAGAAGAAAGAGAGCGAGAGAGGAAAAAAGAGAGAAGTGAGGAGAGGAAGTCTTCTCATTTGGATTCCTCCTTGTTTCTCCCTTTTGTGAGTTTTCCTCAGTTTCTTTTATTGAGTTGTGTGAGTTTCTCTTCCTCGGTTTCTCTTATTACGAGAGAAGGTGTCGGAGAAGTTTTACCAAATACCAAGGTTTCTTCCTTTTATGAGTTTCTCGTTAGTTTTTTTTCCTCAATTTCTCTTATTGCAAGAGAGAAGGTGTCAGAGAAGTTTATACTAAATTCCTAGGTTTCTTCCTTTTGTGAGTTTCTCTTCCTCCTTTTCTCTTATTACAAGAGAGAATGTGCATTATTTTTTCTTATATTAGACCTACCTTTTAGTTTGCCCGAGATTGTTTACCTCAACCAATTGAGGATTTTATCGCGTTATATTTTAGTGTTATTATTTCAGTTGGTTTTGATCTTCGGCTTTATTGTTTTAGCTTGATATTGCTTGCCTGCACTCGGTTTTGGATCTTTGTTCCTATTTTATCCCAACACTTGATTCTTCAAAACCATAAATGTGGCCCTCGTAGAGGGAATATCTAATGCATATTTGCCTACAAGCTAATCTTGTTTCTAACATAGTGCTAACGAAGATCAGCTCTGTGAGAGAAAATTATCAGATGTTGACGCAACCACCGGTTGTAAGGTGCTGGGGCTATTTGTAGGTTGGGTCAGTTTATATCATTGGGAAGCAGTTGTTGGTTGTATTTCCTCTGTTTCAAGATATAATAGCATCTCTAAATTATAAATTCATTGACATCTTCAGGTGACTGATACGGGATAAGACCATATACTAAGCCTGATAGAAAAATAAAATAGATAATAGAGGTGCCTTTAATGTCAACAAAATAGAGAGAAGGCACACGGGATTCATATCAAAGCTTTCACTGTTAGGGTTAGGAATTTCAAATGAATTTGGTGTTTCTATGAGATAATGAGGTGATTTTGATTGGAGACTGGAGAGTTCGTTCTTACGGACTTACACCATATTTGTTTGATGTATCATGGCCCTTAGCTAACATTTAATGCATGTCACCCCTTATCTGTTGGACCTAGACTAGTTTATTATATGTTCTTGTTCTTATTTTAAAGGTATAATCTGCAATGTGGTCAACCAGGTTTTATACATCATATTAGTCATTTACCATGCTTTAGACAATCATTTTTTAGTTGATAATTGTAAATGAAAATGATATTAATCTGTAGATCAATCAATTAATGTGTTGGAGCTTTATGGTCCATTTCTAGCAAAGTTTGTGGGTTCCAAGGAAGAAGAGATTGCTTGATTGTCATTGTAAATAATTATGAATAACCTGTTGAAACCATCCTAATACCATCAGCTGAGATAGTGAGAAGAAGACAAAGATCGACAAAACAAATTTGAATGGACAGTGAAGATAAATAAGAGGCTCGGCATCAGATGTCCATGATTTTGCAAGGATAGGAGTTGTCGTTGGTATATCCATGAAAAGCAACATGGGTCCAACCTTCATCAAGATCTCTGTGCCTGCTTGTCAATCAGGGCTTGTATTTTGCTGCTCTGAATCATTGTCAACATCCTGCCATGAATTCTGTGGTGTGGCATTATCCTTTGTTCTTGGTAAGACAACTCTGGGAAGAAAATTGCCAGACACAAGGGGAAGGTTAAATGTATTTTGTAAATCGGGTGGGGAAGGGGTGAATTTAGTGAGGATATCAATATAGGGTCAGGGTACAGCTTGCACATACATGTAAGATGAAGATGTGCCAGATCAGAATGACAGATATTGACTAGGGATACCGGTTGCAGGTTCCCAAACCATATCCAGGTAAAATTGGAAGAACCCACCAAAACTTAGATTTAGCTTGGGGTGGGATGAGTTATCATACGCAAGTTGTAGGCCTATCACTGAATCTTATAATCACATTTGTTAAATAGGGATGGGAAACCATGTTTTGGAATAGCAAGAACTATGTTTAGGGATGATATAGAGTAAGAAACAGATGAGGATATTGTTGTTAATTTTCATTAATGCCGGGCACAAACTCTATTTAGGTGGAGATATTTGACCTACACATTTAAAAGAAAAAATCATATTCGATTCCATTCTGATACTGAAGTGGAATCTAATTGATAACAACAGAGCATGTAATGAATGATATGCCTACGAAGTTCTGGTTGCTTATTTGTTTTGTGTTTCTACCTCCTTTAGAATCTCTGGCATGTTCCTGCTCTTCAATGTTTTCTAGAAAAAGTTGTTTTTGTAGATGAACTCCTCAAATTAAATTGAGTACGAAAGGATAAAGGAAATTAGATATACATATTGTCTATGTAACTATTGGCTCTTCAGGCGTGACACTTCAATCCATTACAGGTACGTCTCCACAACAATTGAAGGCTCCCGAGGCACAATCTGATGAAGACAGCTGACTGCACACACGAAAATTAGGACGGGTGAGAGCTGGTTTTAGTGGACCGAAAGTTCGCCCTGATCGCTTTACATGTAATTTGACCATAGAGTCGGACGTTAGTTTGTACGAAGAATCATGTATCTATCGACTATATCATGAGTCCAGGAAATATTTGATTTAGTGAGTATGATGATATTATATAGGAAATTGTTGAAATAATGATGCTTGAATATCTCGTCTTTGTTTCATAAGTACTTCCTGTGTAGTATTTGATTGAGTGAGAGTATGATGATGCTTGGATAAGTCGTCTTTGTTTCACAATTACTTCCTGTGTTTGCTTGGATGATGTTGTTTATTTTGGGATCATCATCTTTCTCAAAACCTCGCTTTTATATGTTTATTCATGTGGCTACGACGTCTGTCACAGTCGTCTTCTGCGGTTCTTATTTTCTTACCCCCATGAAAGCTCCACCGGATCGTACCAACCCTGATGTTTTGCTGGAAGTTTTACGGTTGACGTGGGACTTGGGTTTACGTGGGTCCCACATAAAAAGATCGGGTTTCCGGTTTCCGGTTTCCGGTTTCCGTTTCACGAATGTTGCCTTACGATGGTTTTTATTCCGGGCGGTGAACCGTCCAGATCTAATGCGTGACGTGTCCAGCTCGACCTACTGCCGCCGCGTGCGGGAACAACGTACCGCTCGGCTCGCGCTCGGGTGTGTCTCGGTTAAGCAGGCCTCCGTTCTCTTCTCCTCTTCGGCGAATGGCGGAAGAACCCCAAACCGATCCGACACCGCCAACCGCGGATGACGGTCTTACGCCTCAGGTGCGTGTAATCGCTTGGATCCTTTCGATTCGTCGGCTTGGATCCGTTTTCCTTTGCTGAATTGGATCTGTTTCCTAGAGCTGGGGCTTGTATCTACCGATTTGTGGATCAAGTTCGATCGTTCATTATATTTGCTGTCGCTTTTGTGATTACACGTTTCGGTTTCAAGATTCCACTCTCGGTTACATTTTCGTGGGACTCTCGTGTTTTCTTTGAGTGAATTGATTCTCGTGTTTTTTCCCCCCTTTTGGACGTTATTTTCATGTCTTCGAGGGGTGTTTTGCGTCATATTTGTGCATAGAAGTGAATCTTTTGAGCCTTAAGGAACCTTTTGGATATGAATTGGCGAGTTCTCCTAGAAGATCAGGATAACATTTATGAATCCGTTTGAGATAAAATGAGCTAATCGAGTGAAATTCTTGAACGATGATGTTTAAGTTGGCATTTTTTGTATCGGTTGATTTTTAGAAATGATAGTTTTGCTTTCGCGTCATTCTCGGGAATTCTTCACGTCAGTTCTGCGAGAACCTTTTGATTGCACGATAAACCTAGATCTTTTTAAAAGTTTCTTTCTCCCCTTAGGATCCAATCATATGTCTTTTGATGCTTAGTGATCTAATATATGTTGGCAATTCAGGTACCAGATGTTTGTGGCTTCCAGATGTCCCCACTCATGTTTCCTGGAATGGTTCCTATCCAAAGTTCAGATTCCAATGAACATGGTTCAGGAATTTATGCTGTTCCGTATCTTCCATACATGGGGCCGATGGCTGGGATTTCTCCTACCATGCTTATTCCGTTGAAGTATAATATACCAACGTAAGCTTTTATTTTCTATATGCTAAATTTGATTGGCTTTTCCTTTTTGTGTTCAGCTAAAATGCAGTCACTGTAGAAAAAGAAAAATTCTAGTTCGTCACAATACTCTTTCTATTGATAATGTTTGTTGAAGTCATCTTTCTACTCTTTCTATTGAGAAAAAAAAAGATAACTATCTTATAGTCTGGAAATTTATAAAGTATGATTGATTATTAGATGATAGCTTTGTTATTGAAGAGCATTTATGGTCAATGACTTCATCAAAAGATAACTATCTTATTAGTGTATTCTCTTTCTTCTTGAACATATTTCTGCTAGATGCATAGGCTGCTTCTCCTGATGTAAGCCTCTGCAATGTTAAGATACTTGGCTAAAACTGAATATTGAGATTGAAATGCGGCTTTGTTGTGTTCATCCATAATAGATATTTTCATTTTCTGGAAACAAGTTCAAACTTCTCTAAAAAACGTTCACGTTTGTCAATATTACACATTTGAACTGCCATTGAATTAAAGTGCATGCATAAGCTTGGGAAAACATATTTTTGTTACATTATCTTTCATTGTGTCAACTAATGTTCTTTCTTGTAATTGAATTTTTGGCAGTTTTTGACAGGGATTTTTGTTACAACGATATGTGTCCTTGTTTTTCGTTTACAATAAGCAGGTTCACCTTCTCCCTTTAGATTTCTCATTTGCCAATGTGTCATACAATTCAGTATCCATTGTTCTGTAAAACTATTTGCTGAATATTATGCTTAAAGAACGAGATAGAAAAACATGAAGAATGAACAATCCTTAGTTTTAGTAGTTTATTAGACAATTGTGACCTTATGAAGTGACATATTGCATGGTGCATTAGCACGTTGTTTAAACACAGAGTATAAAAAGGACGTCCTTCTACCTGAATATCTACCATGAATGTGGAACACCAATAATTGCAAGCACCTACCATAAAAGAATGACTCATTATCATACTTATATATGCATAAGTTGCTTTGCATAATTGTACTTTAATCATTGATCATCTTAAGATCATGATTTCCTTGAGGTCTGTTGGATGGGGATGGGAGAACCATTATCCAGATCAGGATTTGCCATACCGAGTTGTGTCGCTCGATATAGGCGATATGTACCGGTCCAATAAGGGATCGACACGTGGACCACCCTCTATCGAGCGATATCAAGGATTGAAATATTGTATCATACCTGAGTTTCGAGATTCGCTCGGTATGGTACGGTACTGTATACCGAGCGATATATTTCGGTATACCGCTCGTTATATATATATATATATATATATAACGAGCGGTATACCGAAATCTTTTTATATATATATATATATATATATATATATATATATATATATAAAGTAAAAAAAAATCTTTTTCTGCGACTTAACCTCTCTTCTCCCCAAGCGGTGCGACATCATAGAAAAACGAGGCGACGTCACCTCTATATATATATAAAGTAAAAAAAAAAATCTTTTTCGGCGAATTCACCTCTCTTCTCCCCAAGCGGTGCGACGTCGTAGAAAAATGAGGCGACATCACCTCTCTCTCTCTATATATATATATATAAGTAAAAAAAATTCATATATATATATAAGTAAAAAAAAATCTGCGACGTCGCCTCTCTTCTCCCCACGCGGGGTGACGTCGCAGAAAAATGAGGCGACGTTGCAGGGTCTGCACTGGTCAGTAATGATCGAAATTCGACCATTATCGACTTGTACCTATCAGTAACGGTTGGATTTCAACTGGTATCGATAAAGAGCTTAGATAGCCTTATTGCAAATGGTCAATTTGACCGTTTGAACCATTGAAAAGGGTTTTAAACCCTTTCTTCCGCCATAATCATCTGGCCATCGTGCAAAGGCAAAGGGGAAGATGGTTGCATCAATCTCACCATTCGAAAGAATTGAATTGAGCGATGAGACACCTTCTCAATCGCATTCAACAACCCGATCGGTCTAGAGACATGGTAGCGACGTGGATAGTAGTGCCTCGAGTGATGATGGTGATGACACCGGGGAGTCGATGGTCTCGTCCATACAATTTGAGGGTGGTGCATGGACTGAGGAGCAGTATTTTACACATGCTACTCAAGATTTAAATCATGAAGCTCAACAAGGTACTAATCAAGTTTATACACGGAAGAGGAAGACAGTGGATGATTTTGAGCAAATGCGATAGAGCCTATATGACGTAGACATAAAATGAAGCTCATTGCATAATCGTCATATTGTGAAGAATCTTACGGCCAACAACAGTGGATTAATAGGTGGTCACACTTCTTCGAGCAGCAGTACAGTGATCGATCTTATGATACAGAGCAACAAATTTATAACAAAAGTAGAAGTTCTGACATTCTCCATGCTCTGCCTTAATATATGCCACAATCGTTCTTGCCTCAAGAGTCGCTTCAGACACATGTGGTTCACGATGATCAGACTACGACCATCACCACATCGATACAGTAACAACAGACGGTGTATCAGGATATTATGTCATGGGATCATTTTTAGGATTGTCTGACAAACATCAAATTGATATACAGATATATTGGATCGATGACCTTAATCCATCGCCCGTGGAGTCTCGTCATTCTTTTTTGTGATAAAATTAGATATATTCATTGATTGATTACTTGATTCATTTGAATCTTAACGTTTAAGTTGTTTGAAAAATAATCTAACAAATCAAATTATTTCTTTGTAAATAATTCAATATTAACAAAAGGAAGGTCCAGAACGTACTATAAAGTTACTTCATAAAGTCCAAAAAAGATACATGTCACTATTCTTTCCTAATTTAGATTATTTTTGTTAAAATTATACTAAATTTATATTTATTTTCAACTTAAAAGCCCTAATCCAAATTTTTTTCTATTTTTCAGAAACTTTTAGATTAATGTTCGGTAATTTTACCGTATCATCGATATGCCTAGGCATGCTAACATACAGTATGTCGGTATGCCTCGGTACGTACCATATCGACAGTTGGCCAGTATACCGGTATGGACCGATAAGGCAAACCTTGATCTAGATGATAAGTCTGTCTTCTCATGATAAAAAAAGTTTATAATCTTTATATAATAAATGAATTAGATAGGTTTCCTTTTTTGCTTTCCTTTTATCCTGCAATGCTTCCTTTCCTCCTCTCTTCTATTTTACCATTTTGATGCTACCAAATCAACTACACAAATACAAAATCAGCCAACTCTGGTTGCATTCAATTAATTCAAGCCATAAGGACAAGAAATCGATCGAAATCAGGTCACCTTTGGGCCATTCGAATGTAGATCAGATGTACCCTGTCAGGTTACCGTTGGATCAGTATGTTCTAAGCAGAAGGAAAGCGTGCTACAAACAATACTGTCAACTTATATGTCCTTCTCTTATATATTATGTTCACCTTTCAGGAGGCAAGTATCTGGAGGAGCTACTGATGATCATGGGCAGGAAGTGAGGCAGCAACATGGCCCTCAGAGACAAGTAGTAGTAAGGAGATTTCACTTTGCGTTTCAGCTTGACTTGGGTCTGATCATCAAATTGGCGGCTATGGTCTTTCTTCTAAGTCAGGATGGATCACCACAAAAGCTTGTTCTCCTTGTTTTGTTTGCATTATTGGTGTACCTGTGAGCACAAATTCTTTCACTTCAGTTCCTGGATTATATTTGTGATCTCATTTTCCATAGTTTCGAAGTAAATTGGATGTTGAGGCCCCATTAACCACCAACAATCTAGATTATCTTGGTTATTATACGAGCTTTAAAATGTGATAGCAGAAATTTGGCTGATCTCTTAATAGCTTTTCTGGTAGGTTGCTTGTCTTCTCATTTCTGTATGCCTTCCTAATTGCACAGATATCAAACTGGAGTCTTTGCTCCATTTATTCGTTGGCTTCAGCAAGCAGGAGCCCCTCCTCGACAGCAAGCTCCTATTCGACCACAGAATGGCCCTCCTGTCGGCCATGATGGTCAGAATAATCCTCAACCTGGTATCCTCTTAAAAATTGTCAAGAATATGTTCCTTGATGTTCTTTAACCACTATTGCTCTTTTGACTTCAATCTCAAGCTATAACATCATGTCGATAAGTTTTGGGGATATCAGTGTAGCATCAAGATATTGTACTCAGTATAGTGAATTTTTCTTAGGAACTATTCAATTGCTATTTTGTGTACTTCTATAACAAATTCTGGAAAAGCTGTTTCAAAAATGAAAACAGTCGAAATGGAGCCATGTTTTTCTTTTTTATGTTCTAAAAACATGTCTTTTATATTGGCTGCAGGTGAAATTTATGGTGTCAACAATCAGAATCAGAACCAACCAGCCGAAAACCAGGGACCACCAGATGCCAATGAGAATCACCCTGAACCCGAAGGACATGGAAACAACTTTTGGCGAGTGGTGAAAGAGATTCAGATGTTCGTTGTCGGGTTCTTGACCTCTCTTCTTCCAGGTTTCCATAACAATGATTAAGTTATCTCCAGGACCCTCTTCCAAACAATGAGAAGGTGGTGTTTGTTTAGTTCTGAACGTATATAGAAAGGGTGAAAGGAGAGGGCTATATTTTTGGTCAGTACATTCCGAAACTCTTTTCCTTTTTCTTCCTTTTCTTTTATATTTAAGCAGATTTCTTCCATGCATGTGCAAGATTTATTCTTGATTCAACTCATGCTATGTATGCTATCACTTTGGTGTTATACTCTCACTTAAGAAGTTATAGACCTTCGCTTATGACTATCCTTGTGAAATATCCCAGCTTAATCAAACCTATATCTGCATGCACAATCTTGAGTTTGAGACAGTACAATGTTCATGCATCACACTGCACGCAGAAACATCTTGTTTGACCTGTCATGTTTCAATTCATTATTTTCAGCTGAAACCAGCCCTGCAAAATTACAAGAGTGAGTGATTGCAGGAGTCCTGAACAAAACACACTAACCAATTAGATGAACAACACAACAAACGTTGGGTTTATTTTACTCTGATCATTAGAACAAACCTAAGCAATTTATAGCACATTAGCTACAGAAATTTATCATTCATAGTGCATTTTCTAGTGTCTGAACAAAATAACAAATAACTTTCAGTGTTACAATTCATTGCTAATGTAAATGTGTTTGCCTGCTACAACTTTGGTGATAATCATATGTTGGATTGGACTTAAAAGTAAATGTGGCTAATGTATGTTTTCTCAAACAAGAATAAGTTTTTTCTATGACCATTTGACTTTTGTCACACATGCTTATTTATCTTCGCAATTTCATGTATCGGTAGTGTACAAGGGTTCGAACGGTATCATACCAGTCCGCATTGATCTATTGAGTGTCATATGTACCAAATTTTTAAAAAATATTAGAAAATTTTGAAAAAAAGGCTAATACGAATCTTATACTAGATCTCCACTCACTGGTAGACTATCAAATTGGTAAATATCATCCTATTATTCTACGGATAAAGCTATAATTAGGATATTCGATGTAATGTTCGTATATGTCAATGTCTTTCGGTTTTATTCATGCTTTGCACAATATGTAGAGGGTTTACGGTAGGCTTGGTAGCCTCATTTGATTCGTTTTTGTAGTTATTTCAAGTTTGTAATCGCAGGTTGTGTATAGCCATTACGCATAAACAAAATTGTTTAAAAATAAATCATTCAAATAATTATTTTGAGGGTTTTCTAACTCCTTAGAGTGGTGTGAAGTGTCATCCAGTACAGCACCAAAGAGCTACCCGAGTAACACATGGCTGGATAAGCCCTTAGGGTAGTGTCTAGGGTTGATTTGTTGTCTTGTTCTACAGTAGTGTCATATGGGCACTTGTAGGAACTTTTGACTATAACATATCACCTTGGACTTTTTGTCATGTGATTGCTCAAAGCTTGTGAAGTCTATGCTTGTAATTTGCATTGTCTATTAAGTGTTTGCTAAAATGATTGTTTGTGGATCTTGAGTTAAATGTTTCCTCTAATTCGTTTTTTCTTTTATAAGTCCTTAAAGGACCATAAGAGGTTTCGGGGAAGCTAACCCTTTACAGACGGAGATACAAGGGCGTCGCATGACTTAGGAAAAACTAGTTAAGTCTCTAACAGATAGTATTAGAGCGGGAAAAGTACGCTTGGAAACACTTAGCATACAAACATGAGGTACCTAATTAGGCTACATTGAGGGCAGCCAACACGTGTGATCGTTTGAGGAAAATGAGTGTTGTTGAAATATAGGGAAAGGAGTCACTCAAATGAGCGAGCATCCAAGATTGACATTTAGAGGAATGGTCAATCCTTCGCATGAGATATACCACAGGAACAAGCGAGCTAAAAAGAATGTGTAGTGCACAAAAGTTGAAAGGGCTGAGTTCGAGCTACGATTTAATATTCACAACTAAACTTGATAGTGCTTAAGACAAGTTGGGTGCTTGGCAAAGGATAATACTGTAGAAGGTGGGATGGATTGCTTAGCAACCAAAAGAGTTGTGCAAAGCTTACGGAGGTGAATTGTTAACTCAAAGAATTTGATACTCATACAAGGGCTTGTATGCAGACGATGGACTATCCATGGCCATCCCAAGGCGATCGAAACTCAACGCCATTGAGCATTAAAACTTTCTATTCGGCATGGGTAGGATACGTCCATAGGAGGCTGAAGTGTGCAACAAGTTCAGTATGTTGCTAGTCCTTGAAGGGTACAAGAGAATTGTATTGGCGAAGAGTCATAATCTAGCAAGTATGTTTACGAGAGTGGAATAGTGCATGATCCGTTCTACAAGACAAAGTAGTCTAAGGGGATAGTGGTCTTTGAAACTTCTAGAGGGAAGGATGCAAAGAGAAACGTTGTTCTAACGAGACAAATATCCAAGAGGGATAAGTCCTGGTTCTCTAGAAGGGGAATCATATGTAATGGATCACATATGTTGAGGAGAGGTACCTCAAGACAATACCTATTTAACGGACCAAGTGAGTGACAAGGAGTCATCGTATGATCTCGTATAAGGTAATGCATTGGTGGATGTATTACAAGATTAAGTGAGGGAGTGACCCAAGGCAATACCAAACAAAGGCACACTTGGAGCTGATATGAAGATTAGACTCAACGGAGGGCTGACCCGTAGAATGATGGGCGTGAGGGCCACCATCAACTCAATGCAAATCGAGGAGCAAAGCAACTTGGGTGGAATTTGGTGAAGTGCCCATGCCGCATGAAGGGTGTCAATATAGAAGACGAAACATAAAGCGGAGGCACTAAGCTTTCCTTGGACATAGGTCAAGGATATGAACTCTTGTAGATGCAAGAGAAGGATCATGTCGTTCCATGGGTCCCTTATTCTAATGGAGCAGATTCAACCTGCATGGTGCCAAAGTCGAAAGGAGCTTTAAGGCACATGCATCTTATTTCGTCGAAGCATTTAATGGAAGAATTAAGATGACTCAACTTGCAGAGGCGAATTTGGGGTCAGAATGCCTTGGCATGAGGCAAGAGAACGCGAAGATGAATACTCTTGAAGAATATGCTGTAGTACTACCATTTGAGTTGCCCCGAAGTAAGCAATGCGTAGCAGAGATTACGTTTGGGGACAAAGGCCCAGGATCCAAACAATGACACACCAATTTCAGTGAAGTCGGTGGACTTTGGGAGCTGCTAGGTGACAGACTATCTTAGAGCTATTCTTCCTTCGGGTGTGACCCGAGAACGAGTGGACAAAGGTCAATTGCCAAAGGAGAGAATACAATTGAAAGTGACGGAGACCCTACGATATGCTGACAAAGGCCACACATGGAGATATCACAGTCTAAGTTCATCCCACAAAGATTAGAATGCAATATAGATGTCACTGGGAGGCGACATAGTGAAGCAGTTCGTGGTGAAACAGTTCGAGACAATACGACACACACGAGAGAATTCCCACAAGGTACTAGAGCATACGAAGGTATGAACGGAAGCTATCGGGAGCTCCACTTCGGTGAACAATATGATGACAAAAAGGGTTATGGATTCAAAGAGTGAATGTCATGGTACCGCAAAAGCAAGTCTTCCATGTGTGCATCGAAGTTTGCATTGGATGAAGGTCTTAATTATTAGCATATAGGGGCTATGTACCACCAAGGAAGAATTTTGAGTGCAAGTAATAGTGAGTCCCATGGTGGTGACTTGATTATACAGAGGTATGATCAGAGTGGCTGAAGAGTTAGACTACTCTAGAACTCATATTCGCTTAAGGGAGCTCGATAAGTTAGAGGACAAGGTCGAGTAAGCGAACGTTCCTACCAAGAAAGCAATGGAGAACAGAATCGGCGCGAGCCCTGTAACATGATGGTAGAGACCATGCATAAGAGTTGCAGTTTGTCTTTCCATCGACCAAGAGGAATTGCTCGGAGAATACATATGTGCTGAAGTAGGTGATCGAAAGGGGCGAGGAAGCAACGATAGATCCAGAGGGACTTAGGTACCAAAAACCAAGCGTCGGTTAGAATGAGGGTAGACTCAGAAAAGTGTTGCAGTGCTACACAAGTGGATCTATTGATCGTGAAGAAAGGGACACAGATACGAGGCGACGGTTAGTATGGCCATGAGTATGGCAGCGCCATGGTATTATAGAAGCGGGACTACCATGAGGTCACCAATCCCTTATTCTTATGGAGGGAGAGTGCTTGGTCGTGAAAGGGACCGAGGAAGTGGAGAATGTAAAGGTAAACTCAAAGTACCGAAGCAAGACTAAAGGGTAGAGGCAAGGGAATTTTGTAAGACCGGTGTCAATAGGCTTCTCATTAAAATAGCCAAAAGTGGGGGACTTCGGATTGATGCAGGAGTGCTCGACCAAGAAACGAAGTAGATAATATGCAGTGTTGTACCTTTTCTACTTAGTGGAGTAGACAACAGAAATGATGGAGAAGATGATACAATCGCGGAGGTGATAAAAAACTATTGGAGCTTGCTTTAAGTTGGGGCAAAATTTTACTCTTTTCAGGTAAAACTTCATGCATTCTAGAAGTTCGATGACAATGAGAACGTGAATCGCAGTAACTAACTCAATGCAAGAAGTGCAAACACTTCGAGTACTTCGGAAGTGTGAACAAAGAGTAGGCAAAAACTAGTAACCAGCTTGATGCATAGAGTACAACTTTCGAGTAAGCGAGCAAAGTCAAGTAACATTTGTCTTCTTAACTCTTAAGAGAATGGGCAAAACCGAGTGCCCCAATTCTCTTATTTATCTGGTAGAGAAGCTTTGCGCATGTTCAAAGTCCCTTCGAAGAAAGTGAAAGACAATAGTTGCTTAATCCTTACCAATGGTGATCGATGCTACCAAGAGTAGATTGTTCGCTTCATTTCGCAATAGAATGTCAATCAAAAGCGAAAGTGATGCGAACCTATTTAGAGGCAAATTTTGTAGAGAAAAGATCTCAAAAACTTCAAAGTCTGCAAGGTAATGCTCGTTGAAGCTCCAACAGGTATCCACCTAGTTCAAGCAGTGTAAGACATTTGAGAGATTGACGTATAACAAGGAAAGTCTTTTCCTTAATCTGAAGGATCCACAGGAACTAAGAATCAACACAACTCGACTAATCCCACACTAGAGTCATTAGCGAGTTAAAGCAGTATAGCGGATCAATGTTCGACAACTCAACAACAATGGCGGAGAATAGTTGGGAGCCAAGAGGTACGTAGCAACTAAAGCAGAAGATTGAAGATTCAGGAAAGGTGAGGAGATGCAGCATTCATAAAGGCTTCGACAAGGACATCAACCGAATAAGTAGGGAAGAATGTCAAGGACAAAGCTGTAACTAGGGTGTTTGATGTAATGCTCGTGTATGTCTGTCTTTCGGTTTTGTTCATACTTTGTACAGCATGTAGAGGACTTACATTAGGCTTGGCAGCCCTATTTTGATTCACTTTTGTGGTCGTTTCAGACTTATAATCGCAGGTTGTGCAGTCATCACGTAGAGGCAAACCTGCCCAGAAATAGGTCATCCAGACAGCCATTTTGGGGGTTTTTTAACTCCATAGAGTAGTGCGGAGTGTCAGCCAGCACAACGCCCAGGAGCTACCTAGGTGTTACATGACTGAATGGGCCTTTATGGTTGGGCATTTGTGGGGAATTTTGATCGCGACGGACCACTTGGACCTTTTGTCACACGATCGTTCAGAGCTTGCGAAGTCTATGTTTGTAATTTATATTCTCTATCAAGTGTTTGTCGAAATAACTACTTGTGAAACCTGAGTTAAATGATTCCTCTAACCTATCTTCTCCATTACAAATCCTCAAGGAACTGTAAGAGGTTTCGGGAAGACTAACCCTGTGCGGACGAATATGCAAGGGTGCCGCACGACTTCGGTAAAACCAGTTAAGTTCGTAACACTTTGGAATGATAAGCCGGTATTATAATCCTTGCTTCGTGGATATCATAAAGATGAATCACCTATATAAGTTTTGATTCAATTCAGTTCCACGAAATTGTAGCAGTTTACATTACCATCAAACAATTTATTCTAGATATGAATCAAAGATAAATACATGCTTTCAGCTAATAGCACAATCAAAACATGAACCTCTTATCTTCATTACATGTTGTTATGTCTTCTCCCTTTTCTGACATGACTATGATGTGTGTTCTCACTTCTCCCGTTGCTGGCATGAGTACTCTGATGTGTGTTCCCAAATTTTAGAGGCACGATTTGCTTAATATATGACTGCCCTGGAAAATTTCTTCTCTCCTTGGGGAGTTGTCGTAGCTCCGGCAACCAGTAAGCCACATACTCGCCTTCAGGATCATAGGTTTTGGCCTGCACAGGAACAGAGGCATTAAGTTTGGTCATGTGAACACCCTGCAACAAAAATTTGAATTGGCATGACTGAATTCTTAACGTTAAGAGATAAGTCGATATGTGGTGCGATAATCTTAGGATTACTTACTTGCTTTGGGATGCTAAAATACCGATCTTCCCTTGGATCATTACCAACTCCTACATACCAGAGTTTCATAGTTAGCAGTAGATAAAGAAGGAAAATGATTTTGACATAAGCTATCGTGTTTGATATGGAATGGATTGTTGATGCTAACCAGCTCCATAAGTCCAGTTTCCATAATTGGAAGCTGGATCGTAATCTAGTAGGCATGTCTCAAACCATTCAGCCCCCATGCGCCAGTCTATGCCCATGTCTCGAACAAGAAATGAGCAGACAATCTGCAAGGCACATAAATTAGTCAGTATATATACATCATCTGTATTGGATTCATTTGAATTATGAACAAATCTGAAAACTCCGATCTGAAGCATGATTCCAGATGACGCAGATGTTTGTGAACATCTTCTTGACTCATCCTTGGATTACAAAGAAGCACAAGTGATTCCACGGTACCTACATTGAGATGGTAATCATGAGAAGCTTTACCTGGCGCCCTCGGTTCGACATGAAGCCTGTGGTGGATAATTCTTTCATGTTTGCATCGATGAGGGGGTAACTACGGGTTAGCAGAAGAGAACAGATCAAGACTGCAATTCACTGTATCATGATACTATTATTTAATTGATCAACTGTGAAAACTTAAACAAAATGAATTGAGCTAAAATACCCAGTGCGACCATCTCTCCAAGATTCAAACAACGATCGGTCTTGGCTCCACTTTGACACCACATTTCTTGGACCCCCTGGATAAACAAAACAAAAAGTAGGAAACGAAAGAAGAAGAAAGATGTTTCAATCAGGTGTGACCACTGGGAAAAAGAAAAGAAAAAAATAATTAATAATGGCTTTTCTTTTAATAAAATAAAAACATATAGCTGAATTGTTGGGAAATTGATAACATGCAACTGTGCAAGAAATATCTAACCGGAGATTAGAAATACAAATATTTACTTTCCCTTGTCTATTGCATACCTTACAGAGTTGTCAAAATAAATTACAAATATTCTGATTTGTTGAATCTGATAAAACTTTTAAGTATTGCTAAGGATAGAATTTCTTATTCTCTGATAGGTAAAGGATAGCTTTTAATGCATCTATTTCCTGGACCATAAATTTTTTTCTAAAGTCAAAGCACTCTGGGTATACCTTAATTTTGAAGAACATTATACACTAATTTTCTACCTCCTAGAGAAAAGGGAAAATTAAACTAGGAAGACTTACTACTAGAAATCACAGGTTTGATCAGTGAAACATAATTGAAACTAGAAGCATATATTGTGTTGTGAGTTCAGATTTATATTCCAGCAGAAAGAAGGGCTGCTGCTTTGTTTGCTTGATGCCATGCACCGAGGCAAATTTGAAGGCATTCTTAGGGAATATAAGAAAAGATTTGGATAGTTCAAACTTCAAAGGACTTCAGTATTGCTTTCCTTGCATGTTCCTGGTCTTGTAGATGCCCCAATAGCTTGATGAAGAAAAATATGAATTTGCGCCGCAAATGAGACACTGATCAACCTAGAGTGACATGTTTGACCAAATACTAACCAAAGAGGGCAATGTAATTTGCGGGGAAAAAAACACGTGAGCTCATATTGTTAAAAGCATCAGAAAATTATTTGCGATAAGTAAGAACTCGGAAATTTACCTACCTAGATGAAAAATAGAATTCCCATGTTTCATAGATATAAACTTGAAGTAGTCCCTCCATATCAGTTCAAATAAAACCCTGAATTATAATCATCTTGTCAGTCAGATGATATCGTCGTCAACTGAAGAATTGCGTTATGCAATATGGATATGTCGGAGCTGCTTCATGTATCTAATAGAGTTATAAATGACAAAATACCAGTATGTGGAGTCATTTGCTACTCTCTGCTTCTCATATCTGCGTACCTAATGAAATCAGGAAAACAACATATTTAGAACTTGCACAATTGAACAATTCCAGGGGATTCAATCAATCAAATGGAGAGACTCTGCACCTCCTCATATATATAACGAGGAGAGAGGCTCCCTGAAGCAAGCCATGGTGAGAACTTTGTGGAATAGTCTGGCCCCAACATGCCATTCCTTGTTTCTTTGTAAACCCTTAACATATCCTGTGCAAGGACAAAGAAAATAAGAATTACATTGTCACTGTTTTTTAACTTCCATGGAGAATATATTATGAAATGCACACTGCATAGTGTCGTCCAAAGACCTACGCAGACAAAATGATTCATGATAACTCAGTTTACAGCTAAGATTGTTCTATAAAATACTTCTAAGTAACCACAAAAGGCAGCTTGATGAAAGTTACTGCAATACTTTTTATTCAAGTACGAACTAGGAAGTACGACAAATAGATAAAATAGAAATGTCTGGACAAACCAAGTATACAATTTCGAATAATACCACTCATATATATATATACCGAGTGTCGAAACTCCGATATTTTAATCCTTGGGACAAACTACCTAAAATTGCAATGCTGTCAGACTTGAAAAGAGATAGTTGATAAGAAAAAAGTTAGATATTGTATTCTTAGAAGACAATAACAATCAGTAAGTTACGTGCCTTCTTCCAGAAGTACTCGGAAATCCTTCCTAGAGCTGCATTTTCACCTCCGAGAAAATGAATTCCCTGTTCATGCTGCATTTTGAGAATAAAAAATACTTAATCAACCTTCATCCAATATGTTATATCCCAAAATTCAATACTTCACAAGATAAACATTGGAAATTCGGCAACTATCACAAATTTTAACATTGCACAATATTAATTTGCAATTATCATTGAAAGCAACCAGTTTGCTTACTGCCAGCGTTTGCTTCATGTGCAAAATATTTTATGGATTAAGTGGATCAGGTAAATCTGATGAAAAAGAGTTGGACAATGTCTAAATTATAAAATAAAAATCGAAGCAGAAAATTTTATATGGACAAGAGCAAATCCAAACACTGAGAAGATGGGAGATTGGATTTTGATACGGCAAGAAGACTCTATGGCAATTATCAATGTTTCTTGAACCACTGAGCATTCTCACAATTGGAAGTGCTAATGGTAGCTCCATACTTTGGAATAAGATGTATCATTGGCTTAATAGTTGACTTAAAAGAAAAAAGACTTGGCATGGCTTGAGAAACAGAATGAATCATCTGGCTTGCCTTTGACTCCTTTAGCCCAAGTTGGTCAAGAGTTGGAATGGTTCCCCATCCGTCGATTTGATCCAAACCAGTGTTTGGAGGTGGCCCAAGTGACACCGGCAACTTGAAACAACCCCTGATTGAACACTTTGATTCAACAGCCTGTGAAATGATTTATTATCAAAAGACATGTGTCTACCTTTAAAATCCTTTGTACGTAACAATTTTGGATATGAGAGATGGAACTCACCTTGCGGAACTGTGTATATACATCTGGTAAGTTTTTTGTGCTGAATGGAATATCATCAATGTGGTACATAGTACTTCCCCAGACAAGAACTAATTTTGGACTGACAGACTTTTGGTTCGAAGTTCCACCTTGAGGTAGCACCACTTGTTGCAAACCCTTTAGAACAAGCTTTTCAACCAGAAGCTCCTCACTGCATGTTTCCTTCTGCGCATAAACCTGAAATGATAGGATCAGCAACTCATCCAGATATTGAACCAGTATATCTGGGCACATAACTGCCAATCTAAGAAAGCATTCAGCATGTTAAGTGACGGTCATTTAAAATCATATATGACCTTTCAGCACTGTCATTTATTTTCCTTGGATATGATTTAAGAATAACTAGAAGGGGGACCTACCCCTCTGATTTAATGTAGAGAATGCAGAAAAGCAAAATTTTCATAAACAGTTCTCTTGACAATTCCTTCCAGTAATTGGTTCACAGGATGTCAAAAAGAATGACGGAGGTCAAAGAAAACTTTGTAAAATAGATTCATTGATATTGGCAGATCTCGCAACAACATAAAGCTGATTTGTTGTACTTTGATGCTTAAGTGAAAAGGAGAAGGCACCCTATAAGCTCTATATTGGTCTAATCATATGACAAAATATGGAAAAGTTGCTTCGTTTCTTGAGACTAGTGAATTAGTTCTACTGATACACAAGGCTTCAAATAGTGCACAATAAAAACTGAGCCCTTTACGAAGCACAAGAAAGTAGCATGATAAGAAAGTTATAATACAATCTCCGTCGAGACATCTAGATTGGTTAGTGCATTGTTACATAAGTAGTAGGTCTTAGGTTTGAGCGTCATGTATGCCATTTTGTTATAACAAAAATGTCTTTAAAAGAAAAAAGTTCAGATGCAAGCCCCAAATTGAATATGACACCTGACCTATAAAATATTAAAGCTGCCAAAGGCATACACTATATTTTTATTATCTTTGATGTAAATTGCATATGCATGTACAATGTAACAAGACGATCCATAAGTTGATCCAAACCTACACTTAATACACACTACTGGAAACAGTAGATCATGGCAAAAAGATGTTGCGCAAAGCGAAGCTACTGTTGATCCAGATTACGCTAAGCTTGCAGCCTAATAAAAATAATTCATAATAGAACAGAATTAGTTGCTTCTTAATAACACATCTAAAACCACTTAACTGTATGGGCACTGAAAACTCTTGCAATTGAAGGAAGGATGTCCTCTGGCTTCCCGAATCGTACTAGCAAGTTTAGCCCTCGTTTCGTCAAATTCTTCTTCAGATCTTCCAGGCATTCAATCAGAAATTGTGCCCTCAAGGCTACGAAAAGGGGGAAACACGGAACACTCGAGCATTCAGTAACATACAAGCAATACGCATCAAACCCAAGCAGAACATAGAAGATTTTATTTGGTGTGCTTATACCTCCGGTTTTCGGGAAGCCGAAGTAATGGGTGGCCCCAAAGTTGCGAGGATCGACACAATACACCGGAAGCACCGATTCCGATGCCGCCCAAGCCCGCACCAGAGCCTCATTATCCATCAACCGGAGGTCGTTCCTGAACCACATTATCGCGACGCCACTGCCGCTGCGCTTCAGACTGGGAGAAGAATGCCTCCCAAATGCCTCATCGGAAGCAGCGATGACCTCGTCGGCGCTTAGTCCGGGGACCGCGTGGCATCGGGCCGCGAGACGGCGATCGTCGGTGCCGCGGAGAGAAGGGACAGCGACGGTGCTCATGAGGAGGCGGAGGTCGAAGAGGGGAGGATTAGGGGCGGGTTTTGAATGGAAGGAAGGGAGTTTGGAGGGGAAGAAGGATGGGGAGGATGAGGAAGCGCGAATGATAGAAGTCATGGCTTTCGTTTTCTTTGGTCGTTGATTTGGGTTTGGACAGCGCGAGAGAGATGCGGAGGGAAAGGAAGGGACGCCTCGGCGTCGCGGCACGTGGGTCTCTCGGAAGGTGATCACGTGGCGCAACTTCGGCCTATAGAAGGTTCTCTGGGTTGGGCCGTGGACCAATAGGAGCCTAGTATTTGAAGCAGGTCGAACGATACAGATTGGCTGCAAGTGACAAAACAGGAAAAGACCGTGCAAGCGCTCGACAACTACGTGTTCTGATTGGGTCCACATTTAGAACATGCCAGACAACTGTTTCGTGCCAATCTTTCTACGTGGAACGTAGAACTACCTCGATATCGATGGACGTCAAAGGAATAATTGTGCGATGACATGAATATATAAAATATTTTTTAACAAAAATAATGCCCAAAAGTGAGAGAAGAAAGGTTTTTTTAAGATTCAAAATCTCATTCGTTATAATTTAAATATGTCATCTTAGTTAGCTGATAAAAACTTTTAACTCATTTTTATCATTTAACCTTTAACCAAAAAAATAAAAAAAACGGTTCTTTAGTATCATAGTGATACCCGAGCAAAAGCCAAACTCACCTACGCCTAAGAGAGTCCGATTTGGAGTCTCAGAATGTTAGTAAGGAAACGTGGTTGTCTCTCATCAAGAAAACATCACCGTTGCAGCTCAGGCTGAATCAAAACCGTAATTGAGTAATTGATTCACCCTTTATTACAATAGTTCAGACAAACAATGGTTTGATCTGCTAATAACAGCAGCAATTTGGAATATAATAACAAAACAGCATGTTCAAGAACATGTATAACTCCAAAGGGAAACATCAGCAGCATGGGGCCTCCATGATGCTGCAGATCTTCCAAAATTCTAGTAACATCATACTGGCGATAGTGATCCCGATTAATATCCCCAATGACTTTAGGGTACGAAGATCATCGTGCATCGTCTTCAAGGTTGCGGAATCCAACAGTGAGGTCATCATTCAATTTCTTGAATTTTGCAACAAGAGCTTCCTCACCTTCGGCAGGATCTTCGAATTTTTGAGACCTATGAAAACCAATAACAGACTCAAAACGTCAACTACAAAAGCATTCTGAGAGAATCCAGTGAGGGAAAAAAAGAAAATGCACACAATGAGTATGGATAAAATATTGGTTAACTCTAGTCCGTCATGCACTACTTACACTAGACGGTAGAAAAGGTCACCCAACCGATGTTTGATAACACTGTAAGTGATCTTTTGGCCATCAGAACCTGCCGCTCGCTCCACTGCCTGATAATGAAATGGATAACAAAGCAAGAGTGAAGTCATAGAATCTAAAAACTACAAAGTACCATCAAAGCTCTTAATACTACCAATTGACAAATACTTCAGCTTTCTAAAAATCCATAGATATAACAAAAATGCAAGAATGAACCATCATCAAGTGAGCAGCTGCTGACAGGTAACCAGAAATATGACTGAAATCTAACTTTGTTAAGGATCACACTAAGAACTGGAAATGGGTCAAGGCCTCATTTGTTAACCATGGACTAATATTTACAGGCTGGGCCTAATAAAAAAAAATAAAGTCTGTTTCTGGTGCACTATGAGTCGCCAAGTGAGCTTCAAGGTTGAAAATGAACCAGAAGCAAGAAGCACAATCTTCTACATATAAAACTCAGAATTTTTTTTAAAATAGATATTCACAGCAGCTAGGAGAATACCTGATTTGCCAAAGCATTGAACTGAATAATGTTCCGCATCATCCAAACTGATTTGTAGAATGGGCAGAACTTATCATAGCTGTTTCAATCATAAAAGTTGTCAATTGAGTCAAACTTATATAAAGGAGAAAAGCAAGCCAACAAGGCCAGATACAAAAGTCATTGGGACAAAGATGCAACTTACGGAGTGAATGCATTTTGTGCCAGATAATCTTCCCGTAAAAGTTTTGCAGTCTCTAGTGTGATCTTGTCCGTCTCAGCTAATGCATCTTTACCAACAAGCTGCAGAATCAGAGGCAGTCATTACAAAGAAGTGATTAAAAAAACATGTGATTCAAGTCTTTTTCAGGTTTCAAGATATGAGAACTAGGAAAATCATATAGAAACCTAGCATCACAGAAGGTTGTTGAAAGTTATAGAACAAATCAAGTGATAACAAAAGAGGAAAGAGAAAGTTACAGTGGGTATCAAGTCAGACAACGTATTATAAACTCAGAATAGTAGAATTCATAGATAAAAAGTTATGCAAATCAACGTAAGCTCTCAAAACATGCTAAGAAAGGTTATGCTCCTAACACATTCAAGCTCAACCGGATTCCAACAACTATAAGAAAAGATAAAGAGTTTCACAAGTCAATAGACATTATTATGGTGATAAGATAGGCTAAAGCAAGATTACCTGCACAATTTCATTCAGATCATCTTCTCTCTGTAGTACCTCACGAGCCTTTGTCCGGATGTCAATGAAATCTGAATCAAATTTCTCATAGAAAGATTCCAATGCCTGTAAAACACAAAAGAGTGAACTAATTAAAATTAGAATTGGATGAAAAACTTGCTTTTGTCATGAAAAGTACTGAAGCATATCTTCAGAAAGCAACAAGTAATTAAGATGGAACATACAACCAATTTGCCAGCCATCATTATGGTAATTGTTGTACTCAATGAAATGCAAGTGGAACAAAAGTTAAGACTATCCAGACTGAAGATCCCAAAATGCACTGCCTTGTTTTTTCACTATAATTTTTATGTCATGTATCTTAAAACCGTAATTATTACACTGTATCCTCTTTACCCAACAAAGTCCATGACATTTGTGAGATAACTGCAAGTTCAAGCAACTTTAGATAATAAAATGGTACAACAGCAAACCTTTGAGTACTTGGAATATGAAATAAGCCAATTCACAGATGGAAAATGCTTTCTCTGAGCAAGCTTCTTATCTAGTCCCCAAAAGACCTGCACAGTATTTTACAGAACAAGGGCTTGATAATTCTCCATGAGAAAGACTCAACATTAGAAGAAACCATAAGAAAGATAACATTTCACTTACCTGAACAATACCAAGAGTTGCAGAAGTAACAGGGTCTGAAAAATCACCCCCTGGAGGGGAAACAGCACCAACGATTGTGACACTGCCAGTTCGGTCTGGCCCACCCAGACATTTCACTTTACCAGCACGTTCATAGAAGGAAGCTAAACGTGCTGCAAGATATGCAGGATAACCACTATCTGCTGGCATTTCAGCCTGAGAAACAATAGATAATTTAACACAGTACAAAAGAGATTAGAATGAAGTAGAGAAATTAACTTAATAGATAACAAAACAAAACAAGACAGCACAAATAAAAGTGGTGGGTGAACTTTTAGTGAACAGGTTACAACCAATGCTAAGTACTAATGCTTCAACAATTGTTTAGAAGAAATAAGGACAATTACCAATCGGCCTGAGATCTCACGCAAGGCTTCTGCCCATCGGGAGGTAGAATCAGCCATCATGCTGACATTGTATCCCATATCTCGGAAATATTCTGCTATTGTGATGCCTGAGGAATTCAACGTAACTGAACATGAGCAACTATGTTTTTACAGAATAAGACAGAAGTATCTATAGTAGTGCAGAATGTACACTGTAAATGCTAAGATACCAAAAAGGTACGAACAAACATATGGGCACTTTTCCTGAAGAGGCAGACCTTTTTCCCCTTCTCAAACCCTCCTTTTTGGACTTTTCCCACTTAAGGATTCCTTTACATACCTTTTTCCTTGTCTCAACCACCTAGTATTTCTGCAGGGGGTATGTAACATAGGCAAAAGGTGTATGAAGGAGGCTTCACGTGGGAAAAGGAACAAAAACTGGGGCCTTATGTGCAAATAAATGGAAAAAAGGAAATAACCCGAAATACATATTATATAAAAAAAATATACAGAAGGCATGTATAGAGAGTGTATATTTATATATTATACATAAAGACAAAGTTGGGTACTTCATATTGAACACATATTGAAAACATGGGAGAACAAGAGAAGATCAGGGCCTGTCAAAAAAGCTCCCTGATAGAAATTACTGCCTGGATCTTCAAATAACACAATGTGCAAGTATTCTGTTGCACAAGGCTTAGGATGCTTGCAAGAAAGGAGTCAAAAAACTGTGGTTGTTCCGAAAATCTGAAACTAAGGTATGATTACAAATATCATGCCATGCTGTTCTAATTTCAATTTGTTTGCTGTTCCAGACACCCAAGACGCATAAGAAGATTAAACACTCATAGCTCCAATAGGAATTTAAAAGAGTAACATATACTCTCTATTAAACTTGCACATAAAACAACCAACACTGTTTTTTTACATAATGCACTGGTTGAAAATGATTCCTTAATTCCACAACTGCATAGCAAGATGAGTTATTGGACCATGCTGCATATGTCAGGTGTGCAGTTCTATCTTTAGATGAATCTTCAAAATGAACGCAGTACCAATCTAGATGGCTCTTGCAGATGAGGTTTCACAGATTTCTCATCTTTTGTAATAAATTATCAATTACGATAAGCACAACAATTCTTGTCATTTGAAAGACAAGACTTGGTGAAATGATAAAATTGCTCCTTTGCAAGATTTGAGTTCAAGTTATGAGGACAGCCTGTTTACTAGAAGATGCAAGGTTGCATCCGTTGACTTTCCCTACACCACATTGGTAGATACCTAGTGCATGGTGGCTGCCCTTTCTGGAAAAGTTAGTTCTGTTCAAGGCAATATCTGGATTTGATGGGCATAAAATCAACCTAACTAATTTATCACATTTTGTCAAGTAATATTCTGGCTAAACTTCTGGCAATATGCCAACTCAAGATACTCAAAAGTATGGAATATTCAACCATGTGATGAGACATCTAAAAATTCTCCTCACCATTGCTTGGTAGACTCGGTTATTATTATTCTATAAGCAACTACTGAACAGCAAATTTCCATATTAGAACTCTCATCACCCACAAACAGTAATATTCAAAAAGAAACTTCTTAATAGTTAGTGTATGAGTCCTAGGCCTTGCATAGCCTACCTTGTTTGCCATATAACCACAAAATGTATAGACCAAAGAGAGATCAATGCCAGCATATTTATGCACCTAGGTTAGCTTAGGGAAACATAAGTGATATGTCCAGAGGAACTGCTTCTGTTAAGGAAAGCATAATATTGTCTGGCATTCTCTAAACTAGTTTACCTTATTCTCATTTCATTTTAACTACTTAGCTCATACCTGTATATATGGAAGCTTCACGAGCAGCCACAGGCATGTTGGAAGTGTTTGCCACGAGTGTTGTTCTCTTCATGACAGATTCTTCACGGCCATCAGGTAATGTCATTGTCAATTGCGGGAAATCCATAAGCACCTGCATATTGTTTTATGATATTATTGATAAATATAAAAACGACAAAGTACAAAGCAAAGAAGGGGGCATGAACCTCAGCCATTTCATTTCCTCTTTCTCCACAGCCAACATACACCACCGTGTCAGAATTAGAGTACTGGAGAAGTTGATAAGTGTAAGTGAAAATTCACAACTAAAGACAAGGAGAAAAACTACAATTACAAACATAATAACCTTTGAGAGTGCCTGGCTGATGACTGTTTTTCCACAACCAAAAGCTCCAGGTATAGCACAAGTGCCTCCAAGAACAGAAGGAAAGAGAGCATCTAGCACACGCTAAATAAGGATACACAACTCAATATGTTAAATGCCAGAAGACAAGAATGCCATCATATGAACCTTGAGAAATAAAATTCACAGTATATAAAAGCACATAATCCCTACTGGCAGGAAAGGTTCTTCATCTTTACCTGTCCTGTTAATAGAGGTGTATCAGCAGCAAGCTTTGCTGCAACTGGCCTTGGAGTACGTACTGGCCATGTCTGCAGATAAGTCATGAAACATTGAAGTCACTCTGTTCATCGGAAGAAATGGATATTGATTAAACTATAAAATGACAAAGGACAAGGATATAAACCTGAAGCATACTGAACTGCTTTTTAACACCTTGAAACTCCAGCTCCAGGACTGTATCCTGCAAGTATAATGGTAATACGAGACAGGAAAAAATCATGAGCATAACCAACATGATGAACATGCTGATGAGAATGAAAAAAACATATATAAACAAAGAAAATGTTCACTAACATTCAGGTTGTATTGACCAGCAGGAGCAATATAACTGATTTTCCCCATGGAACCAGGAGGAAGAGCAACAAGGTGCTTCATCAATGTGTTCTCAAAGACCGTCTGCAAATTAAATAATGAACATGACAATATTAAATTATTTGAATAAAGATAATAAAACAATATCACTTGCTATTCCAGAATCTGCTCAGTTTCATGCTACTTACTGCATATAAATCACCACCAGTCAGAAGATCTCCGACATCTGTAACAAGTGCAAAAACAGATTAAGCATGCTACAAACCAGCAACAGTCCAAAAACCTGAAAAAGATGATGAAAACAAGTTATGATTTGTGTTATAGGTAAGTCGGTCTAGATACCTAATTTACTGGGCTCAAATTCCCACAATGCATCCTTGTCAAGTGCAGGGACAGAAACACCACGAGGGATGTAGACATCACCAGATTTTATAGCAATAGTTTTCAGAGGCCGCTGTAATTAGGAAGAAGAATAAATATTATGAAAAACATTTAGATTAACAGGATAGTCAGTAAGGCGGTTGATAACATCAATTTCAAACAATGTATGTTTGCACCTAATGAGAAACAAGCATGAGCATATAAATGGAAAACTCATGCAGATATTTTGATATTCAAAGATAAGTGAGGTTAATGGTGAACTGCTACAAATAAACCTCAATTGTACCAGCAAAAAGATTTAATTAAATTAATCATATAATTAATGACATATGAGCCACAAGTTAAGCAAGTGACCAAAGCTAACCAACAAGAGTCACTAAATGCTCTGGTAAAATACATGCAAGCAACTAGTAATTTCAGGTCAAAATTTGAACAAAACCTGAATTCCATCAAAAATGTTGCCCAAAATTCCAGGTCCCAACTCGACTGAGAGAGGCTGTCATAAAATAGCAACACACTATTTAGCCCAGTTCATAAATACATGTACTGATAACGAGAGTTAAAACTTAAAACCATACAGAATCTTGATCACCTTGCGAGTTCGCAAAACAGGGTCATTGACCATCAAACCAGCAGTTTCTTCATAAACTGAGATTCAAAACCAACAAGTGTTATATCATTTATGCTTTCCAATAAACAACCTAAAAAGACAAAATAAATAACAAAGAAATTAAAAGTTGATTACAATAGAAGAGATTTAAATGCATGCTTAGAACAATAGTAACAGCTTCTAAAGTCAATTACCCTGGATTGTAGCGGAATCACCCTCCAAACGAATAATCTCACCAATCAGGTTATCATAACCAACACGAACAAGTTCATACATGGCAGCACCTCCCATGCCATCGGCAACCACGACTGGCCCAGAAACCTAGAAAGTTGTAAGATTGAATAAGGCTGTATAACAAATCAAGCCACAATTATCCATGAGTAACTTGTTGCAGAAGAACCATTAAAAAGCATCTTTATAAAGAAGCCCAGACTTGAAAGACAACAAGGCATATAGAAAAAGGAAGCAAGATGATGGTTTGGAACTTCATCATGAACAAAGATAAGACTTCGTGAGGATAATCTTCAGTTAAAATTTAACATAGATAGAATTAATGGTGTCAACAGCCAGCTTGGACAGATAGGCCATAACACCTGATTAAATTCAAAGGTCGGGCTTAGCTTAAGCCCCGGTACATGCCTCTAACAAAAGCCTGAACAATGAACAAGCTTGGTCTAAATTGTCAGACTAGACCATCCAGTCAAATCAACAATTTTTTAGGTCAGGCTGAAATGAAAACGATAGTTCAGTCTAGCAACAGACAAGTATAATGTTGATTTATAACAATACCCAACACCATTATCAGCTCTTGGTCCATCAAGCATAAGCCAGAAGAGAACAGAAAGCAAATGAGGGAGACTCATATTTACTTTCCTAATCTGATTTGGTCTATTGCAAACTGCAAAACCTGATAAAGCCCACTGACTTTGGCATTTGTGCTAACATCATTCTTAGTATAGATCTCTAATGTTAGATGTTTCTTAAGTTAGCTTAAGAGATGATAATTTCTTTAGTAAACATTTGGAAAATTCAACCTGTCTTGCACTTTAAAGCCATTTGAGCCAGTCTTTCTACAATACTATCGAAATTAAATAAATCATAAGTTGTTAAGTGGTCAATAGCAAAATTTTGCATTTGAGTCGGTCTAAGTACCTCTACCTCCATCTCCGAGCACAATAATTAACATGAACTACATCAGTAGTGACCGGTTAATTTTGTGCTGTTTTCTTATTTGAGCACTAGAACGGTGTGGAAAGAAGTATAAATCTTGCAATATAAAGGGGCTAAATAGAACATCAACAGTCCTCGTATACACTCTACAGTGACCCACATGTACCGGACACGTTATTCTTCTTGACAAAAGGGACTTCATTACATCTATGCGCATCTCCGTGACTAGACGATTTGCATATCCTCTAGATGGGAAATTGTGTCCCCTAGAGTTGGATGCAAGTGCTCAGACAGCATTTTTAGATCTCAAAGTCAAAAATCCATAGTAAACCGCGAGTGTTCTTAAGATGAAGGCGGGATTTGATCCCAGGATATTGCTATCAACGTTCAAGATCATTACTAGTTTAATACATCTAGCGCCTTCAATTAGGTATCAGCTTTATGGTGAACATATTCCAATTAGGACTAACTGCGTGACCCCCGTTCACTTCAAATCACTAGTCAATATCTTGCTGCCAGATCGATCGGCGCCATAACCCCAAGAAATCAAGTCAAACCCATTCGACAAGGCAAAGAACAAGAAAGAAACCCTAAAACTCGCAGAATAAGAGATCAAAATGGCCATAACGGACTCGATCGAACCCATTACGCAGGATACATACAAGGTGAGGCAAGCGATCGCAGGGACAATTACCTTGCGGACGTATCCATATTCGCTCTCCTTCTCGGAATCCTCGAAGGTGGTCAGGCGATCGCCGTAGGCCATCTCGGCGGATCAAGATCCGTAGTCCGAGGAAGAGGATGCCGGATCGGGAAGAACCTGGAAGAATCTGGAGGTCGATGGATGATCGATCTAAGACGAGGGACGAGCGGGAGAGAGCGACGAGATCTGGAGATGGCGATGGAAGAGAGATAAGGGGAAGAAGACGACGACGAGAGCAATGGACGTGCAACAGATAAACATAGCTTTGGGGCACGCGAAAACTGTGTAACGAAAGAGTGAGTAAGACAGCTTCACTGTAACCAGTTCTCTACCTGCCTCGTGATTGGAGATAACGATGTAGCCGGTCCGAGTTTGGTGTGGGTCCCCGATTGGTTTAACCAAATGGCTAAATTGTGAGAAGTAGAAACAGTACCACTTTACTACGGAGAAACGACGAATCAGTATACCTGCCTTGTGATTGGCTGATAGTTTGTAGCCCCAATTCAATTGTTACGACATTGATCTTAAATGTTTCAGCTAATGGCGAGCGGGTGAGTTAGCTGCGTAGAAAACAGTACTCCCTTGCTACAGAGAATAATTTTCTCGGCCCTTTAAGATCATTACCATCGAAGCTACCTGCCTTCTGATTCGAGGTAAGGTAGGTCCCAATTCAGGACTGGCATGAATCCTCGAAGTTTCGAGTACCGTCAGAGAGAGAGAGAGCAAAGAGAATGTTCTCATGCTGAGGGACCCATTGGGCTGTGGGCTTTTAGGCCCATTGTTGTAACTTAATGGGTCGGGCTTTACTGGTCAAACCTGTGTTTTGCCTGCATCAGAAAATTAAGGAATTATTGTTTTGCTTATACGCAGGTTTAGTCCATAATATGCTTTTTTATGCACCAAATTTTATGATCTTAAAAATGCATTGATGAGTCACTTGGGATTTGTTTCTTCTAAAGTTGAGATTATAACGGTGTATAGGAAAAAGTATGGGTCGATTCCACATAATAATTTATCCTCAAGTGGACACAATTGTCGTAATCACTTGCAAGCAAATTTAATAGGATAAATGAAGCATTTTACTTGGTACATCAACTCTCAGAAATTTTATAATAACGAGTCCGAGTCAAACTTAATATCTGTAATACGACTTTTTTAATCATCATTGTTATGAGATTATCCTCTCAGGAAATATTAACATTTTTTAACGTAAATCTCTCGATGAATAATCCTTATTTAATAGTTAGGATTAACTTCATATTATGGGGTTTCATGAGTGGATTCATATTCGATTATTTTCTAGTTATAAGATTCCTTACATAAAATAATAGTTTTAGAATATGGATTAAAATTTCTCAATTTAATTCTTAATGTAGTTAATTTTGTTTATCAATCACACATAGTAAAATTAATTCGACTAGAATGTTGTTGGAAGAGAAAAATATTTTCTTGAAGGAATACAATCTGAGTGTAACAAATTGGATAAGGGAGATTTATATTTTGAAGGGAAAAATATAAACTACTTGTATCTTATTTTAGTTTGCTCCTACAAGATTCTAGCAGATTAGGCTTGACAATTAAATCTGTAAACTTTCCTTTAGGTAAAAAAAAAAATCAATAAGAAGTTTGTATACTTAGACTACTTCCCATTTGAAATTTACATTGGCCCCAATACATATTTTAAATATATTCTCAAACACATTATTAGTAAGTTTGATCCATTAATATTTACAACATGCTATAGAAGTCCCATTTATAGTACCCATTCTATAATTATTGTCAGTCATTGAAAATTAGGTATCTTAATTAGGGAATAGTAATCACTTTCTATGTCAAGTTTTGATTAGCCAAAAATAATCCAAAAATTGGATAAGTTGTAACATGTGATAAACATAAAAGTAAGAGTGAGTTCAACTTAGTCTAGGGAGAATGCCATATGACTGAATATATATATATATATATATATATATATAATGTTAAGATGCATCATAACTTGTGTCTGTATGACTGCTTGTCCAGTCACATGCAATCATCTGAGCTCTGAACAAGCATCTTCTCAACTTGGCTCCCACTGAAGAAATGGCTGCTCAAGGCATGTGCTTTATGTAAGAGGAACAAATACACAAAATCTGTGAATTAGTCTCATCTGCCTCAATTATTAGTCAATTTGAGGCTTTAGAGTAACTGTCTCAAACTAAATCAACTGCTGCTGTCTGACATTGAAGTGACTTAAGAGTCAGAAAGGAAACAGTCAAGCTGAGACTGCATTGGAGAGTAGAAAAGGAGAAGCTTCAGAAGATGGCTAATGGTCCTTTGTTTTGATTCTGATGTGGAAAAAGCATGTATGCAGCAGAGCTTATGTCAATTGACATTAATCATGTTGGAAAGTTGTGAGCAATCTGCAGTTGCATGTAGACAACACATGAGCAATCATTTGAACTTAAAAGTTCTGCTATTCTAACACTTCAAAGTGATACATTCCCTTACTTCCTATCATTACAAAGTGTGATGCAGAAAGCAAATAGCTCCTTTTGTAGATTGACACCAAACCAATGTTTTCTATGCAGTCATAGAATGCAAGTATGATTAGGAACTGAATTAAAGATAAATGAGATCACTGAGGTGTCAAAAGAATAAGTTTTTATCAATTTAACAAAGGATTAATAAGTACTTGAAGCTCAGATTTGTTTTCTTTTCTTTTAGTGTGAGAATCTTCTGCTAAACCATTCATTCAGACCTTAACAAACTCAATCATTCAGACCACCTTCCTACCACAGACTTCACATGACTCTGCTAAATCTACCACATGGAAGTATTAAACTGATGAGACTGAACCCTTATTATCTAATTTGAACTTGTATTTTAGTACTGATCTTCAATGCTAGTCCTATCTAAAACTAGTTCTTAAAGCTTTGTGTCAGCTTGGAGAATGCACCACCACCAGTTCAAGATTTGACCAAAAATGGCCCCTTGATCATTCAGTTAATTCAATCAGCTCCAGGAGCCAAATGCTGAGTTCAGAATCCCACTAACATCCTGAAATGACCAAAACCATCTCTTGCTATAGCCTATGCATGATTAGGATCTGCAAATTATTTGGATGCACTTTTCATGCAAACATATTGAATTTGGCTATGTGGTGATTTAGATACAATAACCTGTTATAACTGGAAGATGAGAAGAGGTATAAGGCACTGCCTCATCAATGAACAATTGATCAAGCTTATGATGCTTTCCATGTGCTTCCAGAATGTACAGAAATCCTTGTGCTGTTAGAACATCATGTTTTTTAAACTTCAAGATGGTGTCCCCTTGGCATCATTCCAGTTCTCTGATTTCTGCTTGATTTCAAAAGAACATGACAAAAGAAAATGCAGATGGGAACTGAATAAATGATTTTTATCCGAGATTCGATCATTAATTTTGAAAGAGATTAATTTCTATCGCAACGTTGAAGTGCCGCGATCATTACTTTTTCTCGAATTGAAAAATAAAAAATTGGGTGAAGAAACATTCCTCTGATTTTTTTTTTCCTTTCTTTTGAGAAATTCCTGCGAGTAATATATTCGCACTAGCTTTGTGAATTTCTTGATCAAGAGTCCCAACTCTTCCTACATTCAAACATTGAGGTAGAACACAACTTGAAGCAAGAATGCACAAAAATTCAAGAAACTGTGGTGGTTGAAACTCACCTTTTTCGGTTTTGATAATGTGATTATTCTAATCACAAAATTTCTTTTAAAGCCTCTACAATTTTGGTATCTGGATGAGCTTCATCCATATATTGTATTCAAATCTAACAATGAAAATTTGGAGCTTCAACAGCCATTCTGTTTACAAAATGAAAGAAAAAAGATATGGTGGTTGGATTGACTGGGAACAGACTGAATAGAGTATTTTGATTCCTCAAAAAGAAAGAGGGTATTTTGGATCCTCAAATTTAGCAACACCTTAAGAAAAGAAAAAAAAATAATGAGATTGACCATATCAACTGCCAAATGATTTGATGGACTGACAATTGTAGTAAGAAATAAAGAACATCTTATTATACAATGCATGACATTAGAGGCCTTCACATGCACTTCTGCAATCTGTCACCTGCCATGTTCTGTTGAGCACCCAAATCCAACCAAAATAAAACTGTAAGTTAAAAAACTATGATCAGTGCATTATGGAGCTAAGAAAAATAGCATTCAATAGAAATAGGCAGTTGGGACAGTGTGATATTATATGCTTGAGATGGTACATGAATCACATGAGAGGACAGCAAATGCCAGGAGTTGGCATCTGCTATTGAAGATTGCATGCACCTTCTCTTTGCTCATCAGTCAGGAATCAAATCTGTAAACCCCAAACATGATGCTGTGACAAATCTATGATTCTGGCAATGATGAAATGGATTCCCAGGACTAGCCTTCTCCACTTCATGTTGCATGACAAGGCAGATGTTTTATATTTTTCACAAACACCAACTCATCATGATACTGATACCATGGATAAAAATCAGACAAGTATGGATTTGAATCAAATACTAATGTGGACAAGGAAAGACACAGGGATTAAATCATATAACCATATCTGTTTGAATCGATAAAGGATACAAATCATATGTATATTAGGTGAATATAGATTTGGGTGCCATATGAATCAAGAAGGATCAGTATCAACAAATAGTTGACAAGTTAATTCATTTCTAGGAATCCAATGAGCTTGATCACACAGGAAGCTGATCTAGAAACCATATTAATGTAGTCACTAAGAAGAAGAACATTGTGCATAAAATAAGAGAAGAGGACTCATAAACAAATGAGTCCCAACTCCTATAAATTGTGATCACCACCATCCTACTCCAAATCGTCAATCACCAAGCCATCCATACCACTTGTGCACTTGGAAGATTTCCCAAGCCACAAGAAGCCATCCATGGATTCATCCAACAAGACCAACAAGATCACAGAAGTCGTCAGGCTGCAACAGATGCTGAAGAAGTGGAAGAAGCTCGCAGCTGCACCGAAGAGCAACAGCAAGAGCATCAAGTTCCTGAAGAGGACTCTCTCCGTCTCCGACACCTCTGCGGCGCACTCGGGCGACATTCCCAAGGGATGCTTGGCGGTGTGCGTGGGAGAGGAGATGCAGAGATTTGTGATCCCGACGGAGTACTTGAGCCACAGGGCCTTTGCCATTCTGCTGAGGGAAGCAGAAGAGGAGTTCGGGTTCGAGCAGGAAGGTGTGCTGAGGATTCCCTGCGAGGTTTCTGTGTTCGAGAGCATACTGCAGACGGTGGAGACCAACTACTGTTGATCCGAGCCAGTGTGCGGAGATAAGCATGTAGCTGCAGGCGTGGGATGACACTTCTCCCCCCCACAATCTATGTTCTTATCTTTCCTTTCCATGTTCATGTGAGGATCAAATGCTGGGTTGGGTCAAGCTACTGTGTCAACTTGCAAATTAGCTGTAGGAGACTGTAGGCCTGCTTGATGATTAATGAAACTTGGCTGCTTCACCTTAATGTTTCTCTTTCATTCTCCAATCACAGGATGCAGAACAAGAACAAGTAGTGAGGATAATCTCCTCAACTAATGGTTCTAATCTTCCTCGTTTTCTTATTCATGTGAAGATCTGCATGTGTAGGAGAGAACAACAGTTTGGAGAGATGTCTACTGCTTTAATCTATCATCGAAGATCAAATGTCTGCATGTAGTTTGGGATCGACGGTAGGAGAGGACAACTGATTGCTTCACCTCTCAAAGTTCACTCTTGCTGAGGATCAAACCTGAATTCCTGCTTTATGATAGCATGATCACGTCAGATCATGGTTTGACGCTGCCATACTGATACGGTATCTGCATCCAATGATCTTAGTGTTGCCACATTGCCAACGGTGTCTGAAATAGCTGAGAGTGAATGATGTGAAACTGGATTCCTGCAGAAGAAGAACGGAGTCCATGGCGGCCTGCTGTAGTGAGAAGGAAGCAGCAGCAGCCTACCTGCAATGCAATGTAGGCGGAGTGTGTCACCCCTGAAAACCCTGAGAGGTCCAGCGGTCTGCTGTTGCTGTAGTGACAGGAAACAGCAGCAGACCACCCACAATTCAGTGTAGGCGGAGTGAGTCACCCGTGATGACCCTGTGAGGTCGAGCGGTCTACCGTAGTGAGAAGCAGCCTTCTTGCAATGCGATGTAGGTGGAGTGCGTCACCCCTGGAAACCCTGAGAGGTCGAGTGGGGCCCACGTGCATCAACTCGGTGGCAGACCACATCACCCACGAATGTTTTCAGGTGCGATCCGGTAAGACATGGTTTGTCTTCACCCACATAAAAAAAAAAAAACATAATCATAGTTAACACTCCTATTAGGAGTGTAACCATAATTTCGATTTTAATACAATAATTTCGGTTCAATAAAGTTAACATGTCGTGACACTGCAATTATAATCGGGCTAATTATAGTTACACCTTCTTAGTATCTAGATTCATAAATATAAAAGTTTATATCTAAATCTCCGTACTTATAAAAAATATGAAAAAAGTTTATATCGATTTTAAAAAGTTTATATAAAAAGTTTATATCTAAATCTCCGTACTTATAAAAAGTTTATATCGATTTTACCGAAAAAAAATTGAAAAAACTAGGTAAAAAGATAATTTTAATGTTTTAATTAGTGATGACGAATGACGTTGTTAGGGGTCATGGGTGACTATTGTGAATGAGGAGTGCAACAATGAGAGGACCGCTCTACATCTGCGTCGGTGTTAACGCAATTACCACAAGACGAAAGGGCCGCTCGACATCTTCATCGGCGACCCTTTCATAGCTTAGCAACTATATCAACGCTGATGTAGATATAGAGCGACAAAAGGATTGCTCGAGTAGATGTTGTGGATGAGGAGAGTGACAACGAGATGTGAGGATTATTCTACATCTGTGTCGACGTCGACATAGTTGTCAAGTGATCCTTACACCGCTCTGTATCTGCGTCGACATCAACATAATTATATCGATGGCCTTTTCGTCACTTGGCAACTACATCGACGCCAACGTAAATGTAGAGCAGCGAAAGGGTCGCTCGGGTGATTGTTGTGGATGAGGAGAGCGACGATGAGAGGTGAGGACCTCTTTGTATTTGCGTCGACGCCGACGCAGTTGTCAAGCGTCCCATTTATCACTCGATAATTGCATCGACGCTGACGCAAATGCAAAGCGATGAAAGGGCCACTCATGTGACTATTGTAGATGAGGAGAGAGACGGCGAGAGGTAAGGGCTACTCTGCATCTACGTCGATGCCGATACAATTGTCGAGCAACCCTTTCGTCACTCTACATTTGCGTCGATATTGACATAATTGTCGAGCGACAAAAGGGCTACTCGAGATTTACATTAGTGGCCCTTTTCGTTGCTTAGCAACTGCGTCCGTTGACGCAAATGTAGAGCAGCGAAAGAGCCACTCGGCAACTGTGTCAATATTGACGTAGATACATAGCAACGAAAGGACTGGTCGATAAATGTATCAGCGTCGACGCATATGTAGAGTGGCCCTCACCTCTCGTCGCCGTTCTCTTCATCCATAATAGCCACTCGCGACCTCTCACAACCCCTAGCAACACCAACGTCCATCTCCACCGATGTCGTCTGCCACCATCAATTAGAACATTGAAATTATTTTTTTCTCATTATTTTCATATTTTCATTAGTAAATTCAACAACATTAGGATAAATGAAGTTGTCTTATAATATAAATTTTTTAAGTCTAAAAATTACGATCGCTAAAAAGGTTTAACTATAGGATATAACATGTAATTAGCTCACTATAATCCTTCGTTCATAATTGCAATACTAATAGTTTCCTGTGAATCTACTTGGAATAAGATCCAAGTCAACGTGGTAGAAGATTATCAGAAAGATAACGTGACATTCAAGTCGGGAACATGCAACCTACTTGAAAAGCTCAGCCAAATAAGCTGTTGACTTACAAGAGGCTTAGGTCAAGTATATCCCACATTCTCCCCGTACTTGCTTCGAAGACTATGTCAGCGTACCTAATCCTGATGAGGATAAATTCCAACTTCTTGTGAATCTAAAACTCTAATAAATCATATACATTTTTTGTGTTTGTTTAAGTTGAATATAGTACTTGCAATAATGCACCAAGTTGCTACAAAGTCATCCAAACATAAAAAGACTTGGCCGAGAAGAATCATTCGATAGTCGCAGAAAGATCCAATGCACAAATTAAGGTCAGACCAATCTAGAGATCGCATCACCATCATCTAAAATCGAGGCAAATTATCTTATTCCGAGTCCACCACGGTTGCTAAGCAGGATGGATTTTGCAAAGGATGAGAACTTTGGCAATCTTACTCAAAAGTCAACCCTTTGACTTCCCTGCGGCATGTGACATGGTTTCACAGCTTCATGGAAGTTCGGAGATTCAACCATTGGGAAGACGATGAGGTAGGCTCATCAAGATAGAAGATAAGAAGCGTGAATGGAGAGAGATTTGGAGTAGGCAGGTAGATTGAGGGGCATTCGCTTGGTTGGATTTGGTGCGCTCTTGTCCTACTTGGATGGCGATGTTTGTGCCTGCAAGCATGAAGAGGAAAGACTTGGAGGTCGTCTACGACCGCCAACCCGATTTGTCGCTCTTTTCTGAGACTAAAAGGATCAAAATAAGTCTGGTAATCACAAGATTCTTCCTCCTCGTATCCTTCTCGGTTGAGAATTCCTTTTCTTGTTTCTGCAATGATTTCTTGCGGTTTACATAGAAAACTCGAGCGTTCACGTTTCTCACTCGTGTTACTACTGCTTGCAAGGACGGCAAGCCGCCGATAATCCTCGAAGAAGAAGTGGCGACGAGTTCTCCGGCGTTCGAGGCGCAGCTGCAGGTGGATGGACTGCCACAGGGTGTGCTGCCAAGTGTCCGCAGTTCTATTTCTGATTCCTGGCTGTCTTTTCATTTGCGTCCGACTCCTGTACTAACATGGTCGAGTTTTCTAACAGAGAATCGAAACCTGATGACATTAGCGGTGGATGGAATGGCAATCGATGGTGAGGTAGCAACAGCTACGATCGCTTCATCCCTTGACCCCGTAGAGATCCATGAAAGAGAAGAGACCGGAGCTGAGGAACCGATGGAAGTCGAAGAACAAGAGGGTCTTCTTCAGCGACCGGGAAGAACAGCTCCCGTCATATGGTCAGGTTGTAAGGAACGAACATGGTTTCTCAGTCCGTAATTGCTTCCAGATTGTTGGTCGCTTACTTTTTTTTCCTTCTTGTTCTCGAATGGAGACAGCAGGATTCTTTTGAGGAAGGACTAGTTTACCCAGCTGACGCTAAGTTGCACTGTATGGGGAGCGACTAGGAGGCTGTACAGCTAGTAGAAACGGTCTCGTCTCGTCTCGTCTTGTTAATTCTATTTGTCATGATATGCTTGTGTGATTCTATTTGTCAATGAATGGAAGAGGTTGAACCATGAAAGAGTGAAGCGAGCAAGAACGAAGAGTAAGATTGATAATAGGGACGCCTCGTATAAAGCTAAAGCTGCATAACAAAGTTGCAGAAGAATATATCATACGTAGTTAAGTTGGATCATTAAAAGACACGAACAGCAGTATAACCTCATTACCGTAGCCAAACACCGCCTGTGGATTTCAGATGCAACAAGAACAACAATTCATCATGCAACAAGGCATAGAACAGGAATTAAGTTTAACGAGCAGGAATAGAAAAATGTAAAATCTCGAGACTTTCAAGTGTCATGATAGCAGAATTTAAGTTTAAAACGGAATTAAGTTTAAAATGTTGTCCAGCATTGCTCCGATGCCTGATAATTGTAACCTTGATTCCTTGCGCTAACAAATCTCACAACAAGAGGGGGAAAAAAAATTTACGATGACACGACACGAAACGGAAAAGTTTGATTTGCCTCCCAGCAATGAGCCACCCCGCTGACGTTTGTTCTTGCATGGGGTAAGTCGGTCATCATCCAGAATACTCGAAAGGTTGTGGGGGCTGAGGCTCCTCATCTACTGCCATTGCTGAAGACCCTGATCCCTGCTGACCGGTTGTGGCCGTTGCAGCACCCCCGACGTTGGATGGCAAGGTCGTTGGTGCATCAGAAAGTGTGAGTACCTCGACTTCGGTTGGCTGTAGATCCTTGAGAAGCACAAAACCAGAGGGTGCTAACTTAACGGGAACATATCTACTTTCCTCCAAAAATCTGATGCACTTTTCTTGTGCAGGGACAACCCTGGCTGGATTTGTCAGAACTTCATAAGACGGTTCAGGCTCCACCTTCTTTTCCGAAGCACTATCCACCTGAAGAAAAACAAAATCATGACGTGAAGTTTTTAAAACTCAAATAAATTGCGGATGAGAAGTTTAAGATCAGCAAATATTTCGGACCTCCACTGAGCAAGGAATGAGATAATTTGTATTCCCATGGCCTCACATGTATTCTCAAAAAGATCTCCAAATAAAAGTCAAACATTTAACAATAGCCTATTCTAACAGTAGCCTACTTTTTGAGACTCTGCTGTATGTTGTTCAAATATGCACCAAAGGGATGTACCCATTTTAGAAGTCAAGAAGTCCCAAGACCCAATAAGTTTAAAGACCCAAGTTTAAAGAAGTCCCAAGACACGAAAAAAAAAAGCCTTCTGTTGTCTCCTCCTTTCAAGAGACCCTAAGTTGGCAGTTGAAGTTTACGAGACTCCAAGAGAATGTGACATCTATACACTATCTCAACAGGATATGAAAAGACAACAATATTTAATTGTATGTAAACATAATATAACTCGACAAGCAGTCACGAAAATTCACCTGCATTGCATCAGTATCCTTCTCAGAAGATTTACTCGTCTTTCCAGAAGTTGAACCACTAGATGTATCATCACTCGATGGCTTCTCCAAAGCAGCTTTATGTTCAGCATCCTTTTTAGCTTTAGACTTTGCTTTTGCAGCTGTTGATAAAACGGCGGTGGGCATCTTGATAGCTGAAGTCGAAGTGGGAGGTGCGGTTGGGCGGGGGTATTCAAATAGGGAAGGCTTTGCATTTGATAAGAACTCGAATTTTGGAACTTTCAGATCATAGTTAAGACCAATAAAGGCAGTTGGGGAGAACGCGAGGCTTATAAAATAGAGAAGGGGATACCAATACCAGAACTGGCTGAAAACTGCAAGCCCAACAACAGCTGTGATTTTATCATGCTTAGTTTTAGAAAGCAGTTTAATAGTTACATTCCTTCCACCAGCATCAAGAATTCCAGAAGCCAATATAGCACCCATCTTGCTCATCGTATCTTCATGCTTATCAAGAATTATCTTCTCTAATTGCCGCCTACATAAATCAAGCAGATTAAGTACAGCAAAGCAGCTATTATCTATTTCATACCGACATTAGACTGGAGTACATATATATACCTGAAAGTCCCAACACGAGAGTCACAGGATTCATTAGTCTGGATCATAACCATAGCCATAGCTATGAGGGCTCCTTGGCGAACAAAATCCACGACATCAGACGTCAAAGGCTCTAGCAAAGAAATGGCATCGCTTAAACCAGTACCAGCGCAGGAAATGCCAACTGCTAGAGCTGCACCATATCGGACATGTGGGTTGTAAGACTCTGATAGCAGGGAAACAATTCTTGGGGTCTGCAGGGATGTAATGATAGCCAATTTTAATGACTAGATTATAACCAAGAAAACTAGAAATATTTCATAGGTGTCATGTTGTCAACTATGAGTAAATCGTTATTGATATTGCAGAACTGGCTACTAGAAACTAACCTGTTCAGGTTCAGAATATAGGACAAATCCAAGGGCTAGAACAGCTGTCCTGCGAACATCATCACTTACATCCGACACAGCAAAATGAAGCAACTGATGGATGGCCTTGTTGTTTGATGTCCCCCTATAACCTAAAGCCAAAGCATACATGCCACCATAACGGATAATAGGATCTTGATCTCTAGTCATTTGCTCAATCAATGGATCAGCCTCTTCTTCCCTTCCATATACTGTCAATGCAATTCCAAGAGCTAAGCCCCTGAAAAAAAAAACACATATACAAACTGCAACCAGTAAATATTGTGCAATATAATAGAAATTGCAGATGTGCCAAAATTGTGACTAAAAAGCACAGAGAATTACATACTTAGCCAAATTGAAGATTATCATTCTCCAAAGTAAAAACAGAGAGATATAGCTTATGCTACCATATCCCATGCTTGATGCCAATTATGCAAAACCACGCTTACCTTATGATCTTTTCATGTTGTGTATCATGTGCATATGCAAGCATCTCACTTGCCTTCTCACTTGCAGTCCCAACCATAAGTAGCCCCATGCTAATGCCAGCAGCTTCACCAGCCACAGCACTATCTGTATAAAGTACATTTTTGACATCTTCAAATATTACTTCATCTGCTGTTCCTAAGGCTGCCAACCCCAGTCCCAAGCATGCACCATGCTGGATGACCTGTAAATATATATCGACATATCAAATACAACAGGGTTAAAAAATTTGAGACCTATATTGGTGAACCTCAAAACTGAGGTGGTCCCAAGAGTCTTATCGGAAAAGAAAGAGCACCTCAGCATTAGTATTCCGCAGGCTTTCACGGAGAAATTGTTTTATGCCTTCTCCATGGTTGGCATGAATTAACCCTAGAGCATAAAGGGCGCCACCCTCTGAGTAAGGGCTGCCTCCACCAACAGCACCAGTTTGAGGGAGATACGGTGCCATCAGAGACCTGCCTTGCTGCAGATGGCCTCCATGGATGACCCCTAGTCCGGCTGTAGCACTGAACTTAGCCCAGTTCGTTGCCCTACTAAGCCATTCCTGTCAAGTAACAAAAAGTGGTAAAGTAATATGCAAAAAAAAAAAAAGGAAAAGTAACTGGCCAACAATGATTTACAATCGTACTGAATTTGTAAGAAACGATAAGATGGTATCAGTAAACATAGATCAGTTTGCAGAAGAATAGGAACTTCATTGGTAAACATAAAATTGTAATCATACCAGGTTTTCTCTAAGAAAGGTATCCACAGTTGTTCCAGCATGCATTATTGCATTGGCGCATATTGTTGCACTGTGGCAGACACTATTTCTCATTTCCACAGACTGCTTTATCGTCTTAAGAATCAAAAGGTCCGACCTAAAATTGTGAGACAATAGTATCAAAGATGTCATGCATGAATGCTAAGAAACAAGAGTACACATCAAGCCTTGTGAACGATGGAAGTTCTTATGCCTCACCTATTGTGACTATATAAAAATTGTAGAGTCAACTGTATTGAAGTCTCTCCTGATAAAATTCCTTTTATCTTTGCAAGTCTCTCATTATATGCAGCATCAGTTTGATTGATATCTTGTGAAGTCCCATTGGCAGTATGAGATTCTTCTGTCATGTGAATATCCTCAGATGCAGCAACTGCATTGTCAGCAGTGGCATTCCCGTTCTCTGAAGTTGGTGCACTAGACCCTTGTTCAGGGTTCACATGATCTACAGCTTGGGATTTCGAGCCAGCCAAACGACTTTTCAGATTTAATAGAAAGGCTTGGTGTTCGTTTTCCTCAAGATCAAAAGCAATCTGAAATGCAAGAAGTGCATCATCCTACAAACAACAAAACATAGCAATACATCAGTATTGGAACAAAGCTCAAACAAAATGACAAAGCTAAGTACCTTGCTCCCAGATAGTAGCTTCTCCAAAATGGTCGCAACAGTGTCAGGTTCATTCAAAAACATGAGACATTGGCAAATGCTTAGATAATCAGGAGAAGGCAACCTTTGATATATTTTAACAAGCAGACGGAGAACCTGTGACAACAACACAAAACCAATCAGGGATCCATCACACATTACTTTGAGCAGTGCATTATCATGCAAACTTTAAACCAGATGTGGAGACTAAATAGCCAATACATCAAAGATTTTGTGTTCAGGAAAAACCAATCATGAGCTACAAACTGGAGTTTCAGCTTTATCTATGTCAACACAAGTGTTCGTATAAGCACAAATATTTACAACAATATGCACATGAATGCACAAGGTGAAATGCAGCTTATGAGATTACACTAAGAATGTCAACGTCCTTCATGCCAAACAGGTCTAACAAAATTAAATGGCTGTTAACCATATAAAAAAGCCTCAACAAAATCCCACCTGACAGAGACACCCGCCACAACTGCAAATGCCACTACCACCACCAAGCTATCATCGTCATCATTACTATAGTAATCACCATGAACACACCACACACCCCCACCCACAATCATGAATCCCCTTCCTATGCCTTCTAGGTTCAATTATAGCATTATGAGGATATCTAACAGCCTCAGCCCACCTATGTGAATGATAAGGACCACAAATATTTGAATTTTTTTCTCTCCTCTTTCATTTCCTCTAAATCATTACATAGCTGGAATCCATATTTATATAATTGAAGTTAACAATGTTCTATCCAATATTGATTTCATGTAAAAACCTCTAAAATATTTCAAAAATGGTTCAATATCAGTCGGTTCAAAGTACAAGTTAGACTGATATGTATTTTAGTAGTCTGGTCAAGAACTAGCAATGGACCATATGGCTTAGTATTATTCACTATACTGCCTTTTTTATCTAGTGATTTCATGTGGTACGGGTCAGTAAACCTTTGGTATCTTGATACCATTACCATGTTGGTCAACAAGTTGCCAAAGAATCTATTGGGCCAGTTTTTAAAACCTTTGTTTGAATTGTACACACTTGTCTTTTTTACCATCAATTTTAGTTAGTGGACGGAGGTGAGTGGTAGGTATACAAAAGATAATACCTTGACCTTAGTTTTATCAACCCTTGCCCATTGCATTTACACCATTTTGCATGAATGATGGATCAATGTGCATCACTTTACACCACCAAAAATTATGGAGACTCACACAAATCAGCATTTTGCATTTCCCATTCCATCCATAGCTTTTATGTCTCTAGTTTATTACTTAAATGGCCAAATCTACATCTAAATGCAACTTAACACGAAAGGATTCAGAACTAAAACTGAAGAAAAGAAGTTTGACACAATATATTAATGTCCTAAGCAAATATCCTTCCAAACCTATAAGATACCCATAACAGTAAGAAAAAACACAAAACTCTGCCATAACAATTCTGAGCCCCTTATAAAATAGGCTTTACTCTAAAAGATCACTAACATCTTTACTCTAAAAGATCACTAACATCTGCTGCATATTGACAAGTGAAATAAGTTACTTAGCTCTAGAGACCTGTATGGCCTAGTCATCAATGTTCTCCAACCAAGATTAAATTATTCCATTGCCATCTTATCCAATCATAAAATGAAACAATTTTCTCACCTCTCAGCATATAAAGCATAGTGACTATCTAATGATTGAACACCATCTCAACTAATGGGGAACACTCTGGGTTGAAATTGTCATTCATGATCATGTACAATTAACACCTAGTTACAATTTCTTCTTGTTCTATCAACATATTTGTTAGTTACTATAGCATCATTTTAACGATGGGTATGAATGAAGCACCAAGACAAGTTAGCACACATAAAATTAAGAAAATACTATATTTACAAAATTAATTTTACCTCACAACGATATTCTCTGTGATTAACGAAAGAATGTGAAAGAGTGATGCAGTACGAAAGTGCACCATGAACATTATCGCTATGAGTAATAGCTTCCTCAAGCTTATCCAGTCTCCTACACTCAATGCTCATTCCCATGGCTTGCTGATATTTTCCATCCAAAATGCACCTGCATCAAGAAGAAACCACATTTACATGTTCCATTAAATAGCAAAAAGATGCAAATAAGGTACGCAAAGTATCCTTGCATACTTGTCTAGCATCCTTTCCACTATAGCTTCCAACCTAGGATCCATCTTTGACTCCTCTTCACTTGATTTTGCTGCTTTAGACCTGAGGCTGGCATATTCGTCTAGCGCTTTGGCTAAAACAAGCATAAAAAATATACATTAGAGCTCACAAACATGCAAAATAAACGTGAATCACTGTGGACTGAATTTTATACCTAAGAGAGTATGAGCATAATCTGTGTCTTCTGATACATCAAACAGGGGTCCAGCACCAAGTGCATAAGATAATGAGTCATTAAGCTCTCCAAGGTAGTAGAACACCTGCATAGAAAACACAAGCAAGAGCGTGAGGCAAACACTCCATTGATAAGTGCCACAAGTCAAGGCGCACATCAAACGATCAACTTAGAGAAAGAGGGAAAGAAGCATAACCTTGGACACCACCAATGCAGCAAGTTGCCTCTGATCAAACTCCTCGTCTTCATATAAACTTTCACTGCAACCGACAGATTTAACTCGGTAAAGCTGAGTACATACTCAAGCGCAAAAATAATCTTTATCAGGTCTACAACAGAACAATCTCAAGTAGGTTTGCCCAAAATTTCCCTGGTCTGACATAGAACGCCGTGATCTGACAACTGAAGGGCTGAACCATGCAATCATACCTGAAATCAGCTGCCAAAACGTTGCCAATACCACACAAACCCTAATTCTATAATAGGACCACTGTGATAGCAAGTGATCAAGTTTTCCAACGATCCCAAGATCGTCGATCCTAACCCCCAAACCCACAAATCTTCTTAAGGTTCACCATACCTAAGAAACAAAATTCGACGGAAAAGCAGAAATCCTGGCATGAAACCACCCAAATCATGAACTCATCGCAAAGCCCTAACCCCAAAACCTAGGAGGCAAAAGGACAAGAAATCAGGAAGAAACGGGGAACGGGGAGGGAAAAATATGGGGGCGCTGGAGGGCTCACATGGTCGGGACGCTGGTGGAGATCTCGGGCCAGAAGAGGTGGACGAGGGAGTTAAGCTTGTCGAGGGCGTGAAGCTTCAGCGCCGGGTGCGGCTCGTGGAGCATCGCAATAAGGCCACTCGCCGAGCTGACCACCGCCATCTCAGGCTTCTTCCGCCGCTCAACGCCCGTTCCTTCTACGATCGCCGCCCCAAGAGAAAGGATTGGGAGGGAGAGAGAGAGAGAGAGATGAGTGCGCCTTCTCCTCTTGCTTGGAGACTCTGCAACCTAATAAAAGGGAGGAGCGGTGGTGATTATATATATGTATATACGGATTCGATACGTCAATTCATGTTAAACGGGTCCGAACCCGACCCGATTTAACCATAACCGCTCGCTGATCCGACCCGCGAACTTAACCGATCCCTACCCCGATCTCCGTCGGTCTTCCCCCAACGAGACGACGACTGCTCTCGTCGTCGCCCGACCGCGGTGCCGAACGGTAAGCATCTTTCGCATCCCTTCCCCCGTTCTCTATTTCTTTCATATTCGTTGATCTTTTAGCCTCGACTGATCTCGTTTGTCTCTCGTATTGATCTTTGTGTTCCCATTTTCTTATTTTCGGTCGACAAGATGAGGTTTTTCTTTGATTTTGAGGGTTTTCCACGATTTCTACGTGATTTCGGTTCTCTCGGACCCCTAATGAGTTACCGAAGATGAGGATGTTGTTGTGGTGATTGATCCCAATTTCTTTTGGACTGCATCAAATTCAGTCATTTACTACTTTGAAAAAAATGTTAAGAAAAAAAAATATATAATTCTAATTATTCACTAATATTTTTAGAAGATGCCAAGAATGATCATATCAATAATTTATTATAATTTTTACATTGGTATATACGGATGGTTGATTTTTCACTTTATTATATTACCATATATATGGAGATTATACTTTTCCTCTTTTGTCTTTTGGAATATAATTATATATCACAAGACATATGGAGATTTTTTATATTCCATTATCATCTACGTTAACATTATTATGTTCAAAAGATGTCAAGAATGACCATATCAATAATTCATTATCATTTTCATAATGACATATTAAGAAAAATACATATGTTTGATTTCATTTTATTATACTATCATTATATGTAAATATATATTTTTTTTTTATAATTATGAAATATCATCATAAATTACAAGACATATTGATATCATATACTTTTTATCGCGATACCTTTTGTTATTCATCTACTACATTATGTCTAATTTTTATATTCTACTACATTGGTATATTAAGAAGGATATTGATGGTTGATTTTCACTTTATTGTATTACCATATATATGGAGATAATATTTTTCCTCTATTGTCTTATGGAATATAATTATATATCACAAGACATATGGAGATGTTTAAAAGATGTCAAGAATGACCATATCGATAATTTATTATCATTTTCATAATTACATATTAAGAAAAATGCATATGTTTGATTTTCGTCTTATTATACTATCATTATATGTAAATATATTTTTTATTTTTATAATTATGAAATATCATCTTAAATTACAAGACATATCAAAATTTTTATATTGCACTATCATATACTTTATTGCTATACCTTTTGTCATTCATCTACTACATGATATGTCTAATTTTTATATTCCACTATTATCTACTTTATCATTACTTTTTATCATTCTACCTTTTATCATTTTTCCATTCTCCTTGATACTGTCAATTGATCATAGCTTATGATATTCTTTCCTTTAGTATTGACATGATGTCATGTAAGGGTCTACTTGATTGTAACTTATGATATTGTCATCTTGATTAGGTAGAATTCTCATTAGGAAAGGCCAGTGTGCTAGAAGCCATAATCCTTCTACTTCTCTCAACTGTGGTTTCTTTGTGCAACATTGTTTTCAGATCATTGATCAGTGTGCAAGTTGTTATACTTCGATATTCAGAGACTTATTTGTGATTATGAATATTCGGAGGACTAAGATGCCAAATGTTTTTTTAGACTAAGATACAAAATGTTACATCCCCAATTATATCACAGGAACTTATCTGAAGTTTTTATTTTTTTTTATAGACTAAACTAAACTACACATTTTCATTTTTTTTAATATTTTTTTTTAAAACTGCATCAATCCTTTTTTATCGCCCCTCTCCCCTATATAAGAGGGGATTGTGTCCCATACCAAAAAATAAAAAAGAAAGGAAGGGGGTGAAGGAGGATTGTTAAAGAGGTAGAATCCTATTCGATTCATTCTACATATATGGTATTGCTATGTCAATCTTTGTTGTTTATCCATAATGGATTAGCATAATATAAGAGAATATATATATATATATACATATTAACTAACCCTAACCTCGAAAGCTAGGCCACGAGGGTCAACCTGTGGACCAGCCTGCAAGCCCAAAAAAATACATGATGCCACTACAGTCGGTCCTCTACATTCAACCAACTACCTTAAAATTTTTAAAAAGAAAAACTCCTTCAAACAAACTAAACTATCTAATCTTTTTTACCAACCTATCCCTCTTTATTATATCTAAAATAAAGTTGGGCTATAAAACCTTTTTAAAGTCTTAATTATAAAGGATTGAAGCACAATAATGATTTCTTACTATAGCCCTAGTTTATGATCTCTTATTTTTATAACATAGTTATTTAAAGAGACTAATTGATTAGACTAGTAATTTTATTGTTAACCAGACCCTTAGCATACACTTTCTTATTATATCTTTTAATAAGATCATCTATGTTATCGATCTAATTATCATGAGTCTTAAATAACTTATGTGAATTATGAATAGGTTAGTATATCTATTTGATGAATTATTCTTGTTTATATTATTGTATATATCTATATTCTTGCATTTGTGATAATGTATCGAAGTATCGGTTGACATTTCTTGTAAGATCAATTATGTATACTTTGATAAGATGATTCTCCTTGTGATCTAGCTTGTCACAAGATGTGATGGCTCGACTAGATGATCTCGTCTGGTGGGGGAGACATGTCTCCATGATAGTGAGAGACGCCTGCGATGGGAGTGTGATACAGATGCTCTCGGCTTGTGGTTGCGAGGGTTGTCCACCTGAGAGTTTGGGCCTCGTGTTGAGCTTATATCCTTGCTGTAGACAGACTATCGTAGCTTTGGGAATCAAATTTTGGGATGTAATATACAGCCATGTTTGTTGTGTTGTGATGTATGTTTCTTTATTGGTAGCACATCCAAGATATTTGAGACCAATTGGGGCGGGGCGGACATTAATAGTTGTTAGGGCCAATCGAATGTCATAAGTTTCAAGTCAATAATTTTATTCCTGGATCAACTGTCTCTTAACCATCATAAAGGCAGGTTTCAGAAATGGGCATCGTGTTCTTCGTGTTCTACCTAAAATGAATACGGTTGATTCTGCTTTTATCTTCTGCTAGTGGAAATATTTCTAGCCATCATAAAATGATTGTTGGCTCAGTTGCAGATGAACTCCCCACATGACAAAAAGGGCATGGATTTCTCGAAGCAGAGGTTCCTGAGTATAGTGGTGCATTATATTATTTGTGTTTACCACTCGATCTGCTTACAGGCATGGAAATGAGGACAATGATGTGCTTCATATGTTGAGAGTTAGCTATAGTATTGATGAAATAAGATGTTTTGGTGCAGAAGCAGGGCCACACGTAGACATTGATCGGTGCATCAGAAACTGGATTAGATGATTTGCTGATGTTGTCTCGCATGGAATTCTCTTGCTTCCACAAGAACTGTCAAGAAGATGATGCAGACAATTTGCAGGTGAGCCTCCACTTGATGTTACAACCTAACTGGAGATGCACATATTGTGACTGAGGTTAAGGAACAAAGCTGTGGGAATCAAACAATCTTTGTGGGTCAAACTCTGACCTTGATGTAATGTTGGTTGCTCTTCTCCAGTAGTCATCTTGAAGTACATTTATCCAAAGACATCAGGTAGAACCTATTTCTTGGAAGAACAGGAATCAATTAGGATCTCAAAACTTGAGGAGGTAAAAAGTAAACTGATCACAATCCTCATCCCAGAGCACCCAATAGACGCAAGGGAGTGATCATTCACATTCCCATTACTACCTCAAGCTTCAAAACTTCATCCAGCAACCAACACTTGAGGTCTTGCAGCTTGAAGTAACACCTTGTTCAGAAGTGACATCAGAACTGGATAGCTGATCCTATTGTATGTATGAATAGCTTCGGCTACTCAATAACTCAGCACACTCAAAAATACGCCCTCCGCAAGCATCTGAAGTAAATCATCAAAGACAAGCATCCAGGATGATGGATCTGAAAGATGATGTGATACAATTTCATCGAGCAAAGGGAAAACAAAACAAATAAAAGATGGCTGTTGGTGAACAAAGATAACAGAGCACTTTATTGATAACATGTGTTTGATCAATATACCACATGGAGAGGTGAGGTAGGAAAATTGGAACAAAAAGACTCTAGTTCATCTTCATCCTCAACACAGATTCCAGATCTAGCGAGTAATATGGAGGAAGATGCTACATTACTGGAAGAAATTGCTAGCTACTTTTTATCGCAGATACCATGGCTGGCTTTCAGACATCTTTAGGAGTTGGTGATGAACCAGCACCGTTGGAGCTGCTAGTTTTATCTGTTGATATGCCTACATTACTTGTTTCTCCTTTGAACTTGACAACCTGAACATAGCGCTTCGAGATCTGGTTTTGGGTGGTGGTCCGCGTCTCCTGCTGGCGAGCCTTCCTTCGCCTTAAGGCAGCCTCCCGCTTATCGTAGAACGCAAAGGCATCAAGGATTGATTCCTTGTACTCGTGCGTTTTGAAAATGCTTAGCATCTCCAAACCCTGCTCCAACTTCACCTGCAGGTTATTGCACAGAATGACAAATCAACATCCCAGGTAATTCATCTGCTCAAGTATACTAGTTGCAAGAACTCTTGGATGATCAATAAACCACGTTAACAAAAGCAGATCAACCGCATCCGGTGGAATTAATGCTTCACAAGTGATTGAGAGCAAGGATTATATAGAAAGTAATGCTGAATAAAACAGTTGAAAGTATAGTTGGAAATTTTATCTCCAGAATAAAGAATAAAATTGCTAAATTTAGGTTGGTCCCAAGCAAACAAATAAAGAAATAAATGATAAGACAAACAAACTGGACGAAAGTTGTAGAAGGAAAAAAAATCCAAGAAAGCAAGCAAAGGAGAGTACATTCAGTGCAATAATAAAGAAAAGACGAAAAGAAAACATTCGAGTGTCTTCATGGAGAAATTTGAAATACACATCTTTGAACATGCATATAGACATTCACTGAAGTAATAATAGATCAGATAAACTACTTTTTGTCTTAGCCCCTCTTAACAAGTTAAGAAGGCATCTTAGTTTGGCAAGGAAAAGATTAGTTTCCATAAGATAGATGATGAGAGGCGAGTAGTCATGGTATACCTCCTGAGTGTCCCTGCTGTTGGTTACAGGCTTATTATCATTGTTCTCAAGAATAATATGACGAAACCTAAAACTGGGAACATCTTTCACAATATGCCACTTGACTGGGAATTGACCAGTCCATTTGTCCTTGTTCCAATAATCCACACTCTTTTCAAAATCGACAGGCCCAATCATCTCAGCTACACCACAAAAACGTCCACTTGCATTCACCTGCACATGATTGTCAGCAATTTATAGAACATCTATGTGAATATGCCCCAGTAAGAAGAGTAACAATAAAACACAAAAACAGTGTTAAACTTCCAACATTGTATAATTCAAATACCCAAAACTTTTAAAAGCATGCTTAAAAATAATGAGTTACCGAGAAAAATAAGAAAATGGGAGAGGAATGTCCTTTCTCTTGTGCTTCTATATAAGCAGAATTTAACTTTTTGTTCCCAGCGGATGTGCTGGACCAAACACCATATTTGATGCTCTTATGAACATTGGCCTCACTGTAAGATTTTATTACGAAAATTTTGCAATCATCGTACTCCGTAACAAACTCCGGGCTATTGTATAATTTACGATCAACCCCTAGGGAGCAGTTGGCACTACCACTCTCAGTTACTGAATGCTGTTGGATCACTCGATTATTTGATCTGTTGGCCCATGGCCGTCGGCTTTGCCTCCTAAGAAACCCACGAGTGCCATTAGAACGACCGAATGAAGCATTTCCCCTTTCTCGAATTGTGTTGTTGTTCCCTGTGCTGGGATAGGACACTCCCTGTGCAGAAGCAGCTGGTGATGTTTAACAATGATGAGGGGAAAAAACTGATGGCCTGAGAATGAGAGGTGATAGTGAGGAGTAAACCTGAACATTTCCACCAACATAAGCAGGCATTGCACCGGGATAATAGGGTCCATTAGGCATATATGGACCATACCCATTTCCAGCGTTGAATACCAGTGGGCGTTCCTCACTGTAGGCAGCCTTAAAAAACCAAGTAGTCGAATATTATAAAACTGAAATGGAGAAGTAAAACATTCAAACAGGAAACTGAATAGCAGATATTCACACATACAGCGGATCCAGACATTTGTGCCTGAGGGTTATACATGCTGATCGGATGAGAAGCACCCACGTTTCCAACTGCAATGGCACCTTCAATGCCAACGTGTTGAGTGTCTGTTCCACTCACATTTCCGACTGCATTGGCACCTTCAATGCCAACATGTTGAGTGTATGTTACAAACGTACCTGATGGATTCCCATATCCTACGGAGGAAGATATAATTACCCAATCTCAGAATCAAAATCGACAAACTATGACATTAAATAGTAAAGCACAACAAGGAAACTGACATAATAAAATAGTCGATACTGTTTATCCTCCTGACTAATTATTGTGTTTTCATTTTAAATTAGAAAAATAGTAGTACAAAAACATGCATATCTATTTGGGAAGGAAGAAAGAAAGAGAGAGAGAGAGAGAGAGATCTTTGGTAGTAGGAATAAAAGGACAAGAACAATAAAGTAGAAGCAATTATAAAGCAATGTTCCAAACTATATGAATTCAGTTCCATGCTTTTCTTTGTGTCCTTCAGGTTTGTTTAGGGCAATATCCTCAGAATAGTGATGCTAAAACATGTAATATGATGGTATCGGTGTTCATATTTGTGATTATGTGTCACACACATAACACAATACTTCTCCCTACAAAGATTTAACACTATAGACTAAGGTTCTCAAGACAAACACATCTTCTCAAGAGGTGCGTGTATACCATCGCATTATGTAGGGAAAAAAGTACAATGAAACATCAACAAACAGAATTTAGATTTAAAAAGAAAAAGTTCAGTGCACAATGTGGAGTATGTTCAACTCATAATCTCCAACAAAAAGAAACAAATAATCATCTAATGATTATGCTAATCAGGCATTTTAGTTTGACTATGTTTTACAAAAAGAAGAAAGCTCCACAAACCTCAGCTGAAATATGTTACTCATGGAACATGTTTTTGTTAGGAAAATCTTAAAATACATACCTCCATAATAGAACGATTGTGCCTGAGAGTTATCCATGTTGGCAGGAAAAGAAGCACCCGCGTTTCCAACTGCATCAGCACCTTCAGTGCCTTCATTCCAAGAAGAAGAGAAATGAAATAATAGTAAAAATGGCATAGTCTAATTATTAATTATTGTTTTTTCATTTTAGATTAGAAAAATAGTAGTGCAATAACATGCACGTGCATTCAGGGAGCAAGAAAAAGAGAGAGATAGGTCTTAGGTAGTAGGAAAATAAGGAGAACAATAAAGTAAAGGGAGTGATAAAGCAATATTCCAATTCAGTTAGATGTTTTTCTGTGTATCCTTCAGGTTTGTTTAGGACAAAATCCTCAGAATAGTGATGCTACAACATGTATGATGATGGTATTGGTGTTTATATTTGTGATTATGGTTCACATACATAACACAATTCTCACTAGGCAGAGGACCAACTGCCAGAAAAATATAACATTATGTGCATATATGCAGAATCAAATCAGTGTCATACAAACGACATATTTAAAATATACATTGTGCCACTTCAAACATGCAGAATAGTTTTTTATATGCTCTCTACAAAGACTTAACACTATAGACTAAGGTCCTCAAGACAAACGCATCTTCTCAAGAGTTGCACTTGTATCATTCCTTTTTGCAGGGTAAAAAGTACCACGAAACATCAGTGAACAAAATTTAGATTTAAAAGCATGAGTTCAATGCACAATATGGAGTATGTTGAACTCACAGTATCCAACATAAAGATACAGGTAATCAGCTAATGATTATCCTAATCAGGCATTGTAGTTTGACGATGTTTTCCAAAATGAAGAAAGCTCTCATGTAACATGTTTTTGCTAGGAAAATCTTGAAATACATACTAACCTCCATAATAGTACGATTGTGCCTGAGCGTCGTAGTATGGTTGCGCATGAGGGTTATTGTATGTGCCTAAGGGTAAAAAGTACAATGACATATCAACAAACAAAATTTAGATTTAAAAAGTTCAATGCAGAATGTGGAGTATGTTCAACTCACAGTCTCCAACATAAAGATACATGTAATCAGCTAATGATTATCCTAATTAAGGCATTGCAGTTAGACGATGTTTTCCAAAAAAAAGAAAGCTCTCGTGTAACATGTTTTTGTTAGGAAAATCTTGAAATGCATACTAACCTCCATGATAGTGTGGTTGTGCCTGAGGGTTATAGTATGTGCCTGAGGGTAAAAAGTACAACAAAAAATCAACAAACAAAATTTAGCTTTAAAAAGAAAAAATGCACAATGTAGAGTATGTTCAACTCACAGTCTCCAACATAAAGATACAAAGTAATCAGCTAATGATTATCCTAATAAGGCATTGTAGTTTGACCATGTTTTCCAAAAAGAAGAAAGCTTGCATGTAACATGTTTTCGTTAGGAAAATCTTGAAATATATACTAACCTCCATAATGGTACGGTTGTGCCTGAGGGTTATACATGTTGGCGGGAAACGAAGCACCCACATTTCCAACTGCATCAGCACCTTCAGGGCATTCATTGCAAGAAGAACAAGAGAAATGAAATAATAGAAAAGGATGATATTGCTTAATTATTAGTTATTGTGTTTTCATTTTATATTAGAAAAATAGTAGTGCAATAACATGCATATGTATTAAAGGAGCAGCAGAGAGAGGTAGGTCTTAGGTGGTAGAAAAATAAGGAGAAGAACAATAGAGTAGACGGAGTGATAAAGCAATATTCCAATTCAGTTATATGCTTTTCTTCGTGTTCTTCAGGCTTGTTTAGCGCAATATCCTCATAATAGGATGCTACAACATGTTTGATGATGGTATCGGTGTTTATATTTGTGACTATGTGCCACATACAATCATACATTACACAATACTTCTCTCTAGGCATAGGACCAATTGTCAGAAGGATATAACATTAAACGCATGATATGCAGAATCAAATCAGTGTCACACAGACTACAAATTTAAAATGTACATTGTGCGAGTTTGAACATGCAGGAAAGTTTTTTATATGCTCTCTATAAAGATTTAGCACTATAGACTATGGTCCGCAAGACAAATACATCTTCTCAAGAGTAGCAGTAATACCATCCCTTTATGCAGGATAAAAAGTACAAAGAAACATCAACAAACAAAATTTAGATTTCAAAAGCAAAAAAGTTCACTACACAATATGGAGTATGTTCAACTAACAGTCTCCAACATAAGGATACAAATAATCAGCTAATGACTATCCTAATCAGGCATTTTAGTTTGACGATGTTTTCAAAAAAGAAGAAAGCTCTCATGTTACATGTTTTTGTTAGGAAAATCTTGAAATACATACTAACCTCCATAATAGTATGTTTGTGCCTGTGGGTTATACATGCTAGCAGGAAAAGAAGCACCCACGTCTCCAACTACATTGGCAACTTCAGTGTCAATTTGTTGAGTGTAGTTCTCATATCCTATGAGGAAAGAAATGAATTTCCAATCTTAGAGTCAAAATCAACAACCAATGACATTAATTAGATAAAAAGAATTAAGGGAAATGACACAATAGAAAACGATGATACTGCTTATTCTCTTGATTAGTTATTGTGTTTTCATTTTAGATTAGATAAATAGTAGCACAATAACATGCATATGTATTTAAGGAGCACGACAGAGAGAGAAAGAGAGATACGTCTTAGGTAGTAGGAAAATAAGGACAAGAACAATAAAATAGACAGAGTGATAAAGAAATGTTTCCACCTATACGAATTCAGTTACATGCATTTCTTTGTGTCCTTCAGGCTTGTCTAGGGCAATATCCTCATAATAGTGATGCTACAACATGTATTTATGATGGTATTGGTGCTAACATTTGCAATTATGCATGACGTACATAACACAATACTTCTCTCTAGGCATAGGACCAACAGTGAGAAGAATATAACATTAGGCGCACATATACAGAATCAAATCAGTCTAGAGAGTAGAGACTACAAATGCAAAATGTACATGTGCCACTTTGTGATCATAACATGCATGAAAGTTTTCTATATGCTCTCTTCAAATATTTAACACAACTAGGTCCTCAAGACAAACATATCTTCTCAATAGTTGCACTTATACTATCCCTTTATGTAGGGTAAAAAGTAGAACGAAACATCAATGGACAAAATTTAGATTTAAAAAGCAAAATTTCAGTGCACAATGTGGAGTGTGTTCAACTCATAGTCTCCAACAGAAAGATACAAAAGTCAGTTAATCATTATCCTAATCAGGCATAGTAGTCTGACGATGTTTTACAAAAAGAAGAAAGCTCTGCAAACCTTGGCCGAAATATGTTACTCATGAACCATGTTTTTGTTAGAAAAATCTTGAAATACATACTAACCTCCATAATAGTCTGGTTGTGCTTGAGAGTTACACATGCTGGCGGGAAAAGAAGCACCAACGTCTCCAACTGCATTAGGAGAAACCATCTACATCTGATTTTTTTATATAAAAATTCATACTTTTTTTTGTCAAGATAATCCAATGAAGAGATGAACATTATTACATATAGTTTGAAGACAAGAAAATCATCAAACATGATTTACTAATCCTTACATCATGATATAAAATCTTAAAACAATTAAATTAACATCAACAAATAATATAATTTATCATGTAACATAATCAAATATTGTTTGAAGACATAGGCAACACTAAGGTATACCAATTTTTTCTACATCACGATATAAAATTTCAAACTAATAAATTAACATTAGCAACACTAGAATCTAGATATCTGCATGAACCATTGTCTTGTACCGATGACTAGTATCGATCCACCAGACATATATAGTGGTAGCTACCAGTGTACCATGTTGGTGCATTAGTCTGTACACATAACCTAGAAAAATGACTGAAAAATCAGCCAAAATTTAAAAAAAAAAACTATTTCAGGATTTTTAGTCCTAATTTTTTCACATATAAACTAAATTAAAATAAAAATAAAGTATATCTAAGCCATAAATGAATAAGAATTATAGGCTATAAGGATCAAAAATTAAAATTCTTATCTTTCAGAATACATCAACAACAAACTTTATTGCATGATCCTCCGTCAAAGAGAGTTACTACTGTCAATCTAAACTAAATTTTCTTAAATACCTCTAAATAGGTCTTAATTAATCATTAATCTCTAATGAATCAAGATTTGTCAATATTATTGATATTAATGACATGAAATGATAAACAAAACATAGAGAGAAGCTAAATACCATCAATGCTAGACAAATTCCACTAGATCTCGAGTCCCAATGCCTCTTTTATATAAATTAAGAGGTTTTCAGATAACTATCGATTAAGGAGATTAAACAAACCTAATGAGAGTATGAAAGAGTGAGAATGAGAGGAAGAATGAGAGTGAGCAAAAGAAGGGAAAGGAAGGGCTTTTTATAAGCCTAAAACAACCCCCAACGATCAATTTGATCGTTGGGAACCGGTGTGAATCAAATTCAGCACAGTACGATCGAAATATGACCCTCACCAACCGGTTCCGACCGATAATGATCCGATTTCGATTGTATCGAATGATATGTGAGGTGAACCAACCATTACGCCCCACATTTCTTGTGCATCGACCGAAACGAGTTGGTTGTTTTGCATCACAATCAGTCATCGGACGTGTACGTAGAGCCCATTTCATACTGTTTCAGGCGATACAACAATCATCTTAATAAACATGGATTTAATGGACTATTTCTATTCTAAAATTAATAAACATCATAATTTTATAAAATATTAAACAACTATAACATTGATTATTCAAAAACTTCAAACAAAAAAAACTGAAGAACCAACAACTATTTAAAGAGTGATGACATCCACCTAACCTCCCTCGCAATTGAGCTCCTCTTCAGCTAATGTTACGGTGAAAAGGGAGGAGTTTGCTTAGGTTTATATAGGATATGAGGGAGGATCTCCCTTGATACGAGGAGGTTTATTTCCATACCAATTTCTTTTATTTTAAAATAAAAATCAAATATATTTTCCTTTATTAGGGTATTTAAAAGTAGAAAATAGATATTAAATGTTGAAACATGTTCATTATAAGGATATGAAATATTAGGAAATAAATGATAATTCTAAAGTGGGTACCATTTTTATTTTTTAATTTAGAAAAAAATTAAGGCAATTACATCCCCACACTTTGGAATTTGATCATCTAATTCAATTTACCTTAACAAAAAAGATTTGGATACTTTTTCAACATCCTCTTCTCTTTAACAAGTGTCTTCATTCTCTGTATGTTGTTTTAGTATACTTTCACTAAAGGTATTTACTTTATTTCATACAACACACTCCTTTCTTTCCAAAATCACCATTGATTGTTCTAAAAAGGTGAGATCTTCTTACGACTGTTTAGCGTTAGAGGACATGTAATGGATCTACAATATACTTCGAAACCATTGAGACATAAAACACAATCGATTGAAAGTGTTGGGCCAAGGCCACTCTATAAGCCACTAATCCAAACATTTGTAAGATTCCAAGAGGACCTATATTTCTAGGACTAAATTACCATTCTGCCCTCTCATAATACTTTTTGTCAAAGATATCTTCAAGAAGACATGATTCCCAACCTAAAATTCTAGTTCCCTTCTCCTTCGCAAAGTTTTATCAAAATAGAAAGAGCAGCTAAGCATTAGTATTCCCACCGGCTTTCACAAATCATTCAGTTGATGCCTTCTCCATGGTTGGCTAGAGCATAAAGGCCATCAGCTTCCAAGTAAGGATTGCTATCGCCAACAGCACCACTTTAAGGTGGGCAGGTGGGTAGGTGCCATCAAAGACCTGCCTGGCTGCAGATGGCCTCTGCGGATGACTCCTAGTCCGGTGGTAGCACTGAACTTAGCCCAGTTTGTCACCCTACTAAGCCATTCCTGTCGAGTAACAAAAAGAATTAGGAGAGTTGAAAGCATGAAGCAATATGCACACAAAAAAAGGAAAAGTAACTGGCCAACAATGATTTACAATCACACTGGTTTTGTAAGAAACAATAAAATTGTATCAGTAAATATAGATCACAAAGAAGAATGAGAACTTCATTGGCGTACATTAAATTGTATTCATATCAGATTTTCACCAAAAAGAGGTATCAACAGTTATTCCAGCATGTTATTGCATTGGCGCATATTGTTGCACTATGGCAGACACTATCTCACATTTCCATCAATTGCTTTATCATCTTAAGAATCAAAAGGCAACCTAAAATTGCGAGACAGTAGTATCAAATATGTCATGCATGAATGCTAAGCAACAAGGGTACACATAAGCCTTGTGAATGATGAAAGCTTTTCTGACTCACCTATTGTGACTATATAAAAATTGTAAAGTCAAATGAATTGTTGTCTCTCCTGACAAAATTCCTTTTATATTTGCAAAACTCTCATTATATGTGGCGTCAATTTGATTGATATCTTGTGCAGTCCCGTTGGCAGTATGAGATTCTTCTGTCATGTGAACATCCTTAAACGCAGCAACTGCACTGTCTGTAGTGCATTCCCTTTCATTGAAGTTGGTGCAGTAGATCCCTGATCATGGTTCATATGATCTATAGCTTGGAATTTCAAGCCTATCAGATTTAACAGAAAGGCTTGATCTTTGTTTTCCATAAGAACAAAGGCAATCTGATATGCAAGAAGTGCATCACCCTACAAACAAAAAACAAAGCTATTGTCAGCATTGGCGAAAAGCTCAAAGAAAATGACAAAGCTAAGTACCTTCCCCCCTGATAGTAGCTTCTCAAAAATGGTTGCAACAGTTTAAGGTTTAGTCAAAAAACATGAGATATTGGCAAATGCTTAGATAATCAGAAGAAGGCAGTCTTTGATATGTTTTAACAACCAGGTGAAGAACCTGTAATAACAAAATAAAAAGAATCAGGTCATTCATCACAGATTACTTTGACCACTATATTATCATGCAAACTTAAACCAGATGTGAAGACTAAATATTCAATGCATCAAAGTTTTTGTGTTCAGGCAACACCAATCATGACATTCAAAACAGAGTTTTAGACTTTTAGTTTTATCTATGTCCTCACAAGTGTTTGTATAAGCATATATATTTATAACAAAATGCACATGAATGCACAAGCTGAAATGCAGCTTATGAGATTCCACTAAGAATTTCAACATACTTCATGCTAAACTGGTCCGAGAGAAGTAAATGGTTTTATGCCTTATAAAAGAAGTCTCGATAAAACCCTTTCCGACTGAGACACCCACCACAACTGCAAATGCCACTGCCACTGCCACCACCACAAGATATCATTGTCATCATTACTATCATAATCACCATGAACACACCACATGTCACCACCACCACCCTCCTCAAAAAAATGATCACAATTTCCTTTCCTAGGCCCTCAAGGGTCAATTATAGTGTTACGAGGTTATCTAACAGACTCATCCCCACCTGTGAATGATAAGGAGCACAAATATTTTCAAGTTTTTCTCTTCTCCTTTCATTTCCTCTAATTGATTATAAAGCAGAAATCCATATTTATGTAATTGAAGTTAACAAATGTCCTATCCACTATGGATTTCATGAAAAAATCTTTGAACTCGGTTTAGAGTACAAGTTGGATTGATATGTATCAGTCAATATTTCATAGTCTGACCATGAACTAACACGACCATATAGCATAGTACACTATACTGCTTTCTTATTATTTTTCCAGTGATTTCAAGTGGTACAGGTCAGTATACCTTCGTTATCTTGATACCATACTGATCCAGCGAGTTGCTAAAGAAAGCAATTGGGCCAGTTTTTTTGTTTGAATCAAACACACTGCCCCTTTTACCGTCAATTTTAGTTGGACCATGGTGAACATGGTAGGTATACAAAAGATACTACCTGGACCTTAGTTCTATCAACCCTTGCCCATTGGATCAGTGTTACACCTATTTCAATATTTTTTATAAGCAACAAGATATTTGAGTATTAGTTCATTTGATCACATAAGGTCTAACCAAACTCTGTCTGGCATAAGACAGATCAATGTGCAAAGCTTTACATCATCATAGACTATGGCAACTCACACAAATCAGCATTTTGCATTTCCCATTCCATCCATAGCGTTTACATCTCCAGTTTATTTATTAAATGGCCAAATCTACATCTAAATGCAATTTAATAGGAAAATATCCTGAACTACAAATTAAGCAAAGAAGTTTGACACAATATATTAATTTCCTAGAAAAGATCCTTTCAAACCTATAAGATTCCAGTAGAAGTAAGAAAAAACACAAAACTCCGCCATAACAATTCTGAGTCCCTCATAAAATAGGCTTTACTCTAAAAGATCACTAACATATGCTGCAAGTTGATAAACAGTCCAGAAATAGTTCAAGAAACCTGTATGGTCTAGTCATCAATGTTCTCCAACCAAGATTGTATTATTCCATTGCCATCTTGTCAAATCTTAAAATGAAATAATTTTCTCAGTTCTCACCACTCAGCACATAAAGAATAGTAATTATCAACTAAAGGGGAACACCAGCTACAACTCAACGTCATCAGGTTAATTGATGATGTTTGATGCAAGCACCCTAACTTGGTGATGCTTGATGCAAGTGAGAGAACTTGGCTAACAGTGTTGTAATTAGGCAAATGGTTGATTGATGACCAAAAGAGTTTGTGCAAGGACTCACATGGGCAAGGGTTTTGACGACTCAAAGAATTCAAGAACCATGCAAAGGCTTTGTGTGCAGACGATGGACTATTTGTTGCCATCACAAGACGACCAAAACTCAATGTCGTAGAGCATGAAATCTTTTTGTTTTATATAAAGGAAGTCCACAAAGAGGAAAGTTTCTCCAATGGACAAGTTTTCGGATGATATGTCCTGTTTTTCTGACCAATGCTTCTTGTGTAATGAACCACCCATGAAAAAGGTGATGCCTTCAAAAGGCAAGCTTACTCAGCTTTTTGGTTCTCTTCCAAGTCAAAGGACAAAGGTAGCAAAGACGAATGCTCTGTAAAGCTTGAAGAAGGCCAAAATTGAGCAAGGGGCGATGAGTCATCATAAGATCCCACATAAGGTGATGGTTGATTGACACAATGTGAGATCAAGTGGGGGAGCAACCAAAGAAAACACTAAAGATGAAGGCACACATTGAGCTGACGAGAACATCGAGCTCAATAGAGGGTTGGCTCATGCAAAGCCTGATGTGAGGGTCACCATCATCTCAATACAGACCAAGGGGTTAGAGCCATTTGGATTAGACTTGGTGAAGGGCCCGAGCCGCATAAAGTGAGTCACTTTAGAAGAAGGAACATGGAACAAAAACACCAACTTTGTTGTGTTTTCTTTAGATAGAGAGGCAAGTGCAGAACCATGTTGTTTCTCAGTTTTCTTATTTTGATAGAACAAAACACATCTCGCAAGGAACCAGAGTCAAAGGGAGCTTCGAGACACACACATGATCAAGATGCAATTCATAGCGACACCGAGGCAAGAGTTGGCTCAACTTGTAGAGGTGAAGTTAGAGCTAGAAGGCCTTAGTGTGGTTAAAACATCGCCAAGATGGACGCTTTCAAATAATATGTCACTGTGCTACCATCCGAATTGTCGTAAGAGAAGCGATGCGTAGTAGAGATTATGTTGGAGGCAGAGTCCCAAAATCTAACCCGTATTGGTAGTGGAACAGTTTACGGATCGTAGTGGAATAGTTTACAGCAACGATCGTTGTTTCAAATACCCAACCCATATCGGTGAAACTAGTATGGACCAGTTGGTACCAAACACATGTTACACCGATACGTACTAATGTTTCGAAGAGGAAGGGGCAGTGAAGGAAGAGGAAGGAAGACGAGGAAGAGGTATAGGAAGGAGGAAGTGTACCCGTCGACAATGCACGAAACCAATAGGCATTGAGCGACAACAAAGGTGAAACACACTTGCATTCGAGCAAAGAGGACTCACGAACATGAGCCCGAAAAGTGTTAACTAAGCAGGCAAGAATGGACTTGCCTCAGTGGGTCGGAGCGTCATGAACAGTAAGGCCATGAGCATGAAGGTGCATCATGGTACCATAGAGGTGGGACTTTAGGGTAGCAACTTACTCCCATAAAGGGAGAATGTGTTCGTCGTAAAGGGGGTTGAGGCAATGGATAATGCAAATTGCAGTGACAAACTCCACGTACCAATGATAAGACAAATGGGCAATGGCCTAACAACTTCATTAGGTCTATGTCGAAGTTCTTCTTATCAAGATTACCAAAAGTAGGGGACTTCGAGTCAAAGCGATAGTGATTGATAAAGGAATGAAATAGCATATGAAGAAGGTTGTACAACCGTAGAGGTCTATAGATCTATTAAGAAATTGCTCCAATTAGGGCAAAACTTTGCTTTTTCCAAGGTGATACTTTTTGTATTCCAGAAGTGCGATAGCAAAAAAGATGTGAAGTCCAATAACCAAATCTATGCAAGAAGTGCAAAACTTCTAGTGTTCCAAAAAATACCGAAAGTTTGAGCAAAGCACAAGCGAAAATTGATAATCGACTTGATGCATAGAGTACAACTCTCGAGAAGGCAACCGAAGTCAAGTAACCTTAGTATTCTCAACTTTTGAAAAACTGGGTGAAACCAAATTGTCAATTTCTCTTTTTCTATAGATAGTAGCTACCAATGGTGTTCATTTCTACCGAAGATAGTTTGTTCCCATCATCTTCGAAAAAAGTGGTGATGTGAACCCCATATTTTGTTGACGGTTTTCGATATTTTCAATTGCTTTCCCCTAAGCATCTTGTACAAGCTGTTTAGTAGTTGGCAATCCTATTTTGCTCGAAGCAACATCTCTATTTTTTGTTTTATATTTTGTAAAACACACAAGCATTGTAGGTTGAGCGACACATGTAGGAAAAAATGCTCAAAACAGCTCTGTTTTCACATGTCACGGCTTGATTTCTAGTTGACGACCTCATAGTAAAAATCTCAATTGTCTCTCCACCTTGGAACACCCGAGTCACACCAGGCTAAATGGAGATTTGGTTATATGTCTAAGGATGGATCATCGACTCGCTTAACACCTGATGTCGACACTTGACCAGCAAATTTATGGGTCACATCCTACTTTGGACTTAGTGTGTGAGCCAATGTGAGGGCTTAAGCAGCCTACCCAAGATAGGTTGAAGTAGTATTAGGTTGAATAAGCATACTAACCAGATAAACCTTAATATAGGTTTTTAGTGCATTAGACAAGCTAATCCAAGTTTAGGCATCTAGAGTAGGCTAGGTCATTTTAGGCTCAAGCCACTCGAAGTTGATAGGCTAGTCCAAGCACAAATCCTTGACAAATAAGCTAATCTTCGACATACAAGCTAGATTACGATGAACACATGCAAGGGTCATCTCTTGTGTCCAGGCAAGTCACTTGAGTTACCTCTAATGTCCAACCTTGTTGATATTGTATGACCTTTAGTTTTTGTAACCCTACCCGTGATCAAACGGAGTTGAATGACAGGTACTTGAATCCAGCTCAATATGTGGTCTAGTGGGTTTGGTTTCACACTCAAGCAATAGATACAACTTATTTTGGAGTTAGTTACTTCCATTATTTAATATGGATCCAACTATAGTGTTAAAGTATTAAGTTTATTTTGAGTTGGATCAAATATAAGACAATGTTTGCAATACCATAACGTACCGCCCAGTACAGGCAGTACATATCGGTTCGCCAATAAACTGGCACGCGGACCACCCGCTGCTGGGCAGTATTAGGCATTTGGCCCTATATTGGGGGATACGGGGTTGTACCAGGTGGTAACGGTCGAAACCAACTGTTATCGAATGGAAACAGTGCCTCCTAAAGGGTTTTTAAACCCTTTCCTCCTCCCTATTTCAGTCCATTTCACTCTCACTGTCTCACACTCTCTTAAACTCTCTTAAACTCATTTTTTCTCACATTTTCACTCTCCTAAACTCAACAAATCAATGATTTGTGGATTGATGCACTGATGACATACAATGTATCAATACACTATGTCGTGGGATCAATTTCAGGATTAGGTCCGACAAACATATCATATTGATATATAGATATATATGATCGAGGCCCCCATCCACCACCCGTGGAGACCCGTTGTTTGTTTTGATGATAGAATCAGGTATATCTATATATGTGATTACTTAATTCATTTGAATCCTAAAGTTTAAATTATATATAAAATAATCTAACAATTCAAATAATTTTTCTGTAGATAATTCAATATTAACGGAATAACAATCCGAAATTGCGAACCTTGCACAAGGCTACTTATCAAAACTCGAAAAAGATATGTGACACTATTCTTACCTAATTTACATTAGTCTTGCTAAATGTATATTTATTTCTAACTTAAAAACTCTATCCTAATTTTTTTTCTATTTTTTAGGTATTTTTGAAGGGTTTTATGCCTATCTTAGGCGTATCGCTCGGTACGCCCTGGCATACCACTCGATACATCGTACTGTACCATACCGAGCAAAGCTTGGTACACCGATATAGAACGAGATTAAGAACCTTGATATAAGATATAAATTTTATTCACTTTAAAATATGTTTTGCTAGTAAGTTTTGTTGTCATGGTGATATATGGTTAAGGTGACTCATCCAAGTTGAAAATGCTCTCCATAAGAGAAGCTACAAGCTCATCACGATGTGAAGCCATCTTTAAATTGAGTCTTTTGTATCATATACAAAGTGTAGTTTATTTTATTATGTTTATAGTCATTTAGCTTAAAATGATTGACTCGTCCTATTAGTATAATGTATGGGAATAAGCTGAAACGAGATATGCTAGTGTTGGTCAGGTTGCAAGATCTCAATGTTGTCACAGATAGACACCACACACCAACAACACTTTTGTCAACAAACGTTTATTGTTTTTCGATTTGATCTATTGTACAGCTCTTTGGCCTTAAGTTTTGCTTGGTTTTTGTTTTTTTCCTTGGTTTTAGCAAGCTAAGATTGTTTGTAAGATTGCGCGATAACCACTTGATGAACAAAGTCAAAATGGGCCAAAACAACCCTGTTTTCGTATGCCACATGCTGGTTTCTTTGAGGCAGTCGAGTAACACACAACATCAATCATCTTGGTACCCTAGAACACCATGGAACAAGGTTGGATCCCTAGAACCCCGTTGGAATAGGGTTGGATGGGGCTTTGGGACAATGTTGGTGATCAGTTTGGATCTTCCAAGCTTGTGGCTATCTTTTTACTGTTCAAAAGTCCTATTCTCCTTTGTTGTCAAACTATTTGCTAAATTGCTTGAGTGTTGTGCTTTTGTTCGAGACATCGGAACTTGTTCACCCCTCGCTTTTGAAACTAATCAATTTTCTCTTGTATAGGTCCTTTGGGACTTGTGCAAGGTCGAACTTAGCCTAACCCTTTGTGGACAGTTATTTTAAGGGTGCCTCACGACTTGTGCAAATTTCGTTGTCCATGACACGGTGGTTGTGCTCCACATGACAAGAGATAAGGGCTCATAATTGATTGAGTACCATTCATTGGATTGAGTCCCCTATATCAATCACAAAGCATAATTCACTAATATAATTGGACATGAATTGCTTGCTTGAGTGGCAAAATGAAATGATCTGTGATGGACAGGATGACACTATTAGTTATTTAGATGGAGCAACCAATGGACGAACATCTTAGGTGGAGACGGAGTTAGGTAGTTGCTAATTTGTTGCAATAAATATCTAAAATATTTGCGAAATTATAGGAAAAATGTATAGCTCTACATAATTGATTTTCAAATTAATAAAGTATCCTTACCTACTTGTCTAGCATCCTTTCCACTATAACTTCCAACCTAGGATCCATCTGACTCCTCCTCACTTTGACTGCTTTAGACCTGAGGCTGGCATATTCATCAAGTGCATTGGCTAAAACAAATACAAATATATACATTAGAGCTGATAAAACTTGGAAAAGAAATGCAAATCACTGTGAACACAATTTTATACCTAAGAGGGTATGAGCATAATCCGTCTTCTGACAATCAAGCTCTCCAAGTTAGTAGTAGAATTTTATACCTAAGGGGTCCAGCACGAAGGGCATAAGACAGTGAGTCATTAAGCTCTCCAAGATAGTAGAACATTTTCCCAGAAAAAACAAGCAATACCGTCTCATTTCAAGAAATGGGAGACAAACTCCGTCGACAAGTGCTAAAAGTCAAGCAGCACATCAAACGGTCAACTTAAAGACAGAGGAGATGAAGCATTGGATGCCACCAATGCAGCAAGTTGCCTCTCAGCTTCATATGACCTTTCACTGCAAACAAACCACAGGATTAACTCGGTGAAGCTGAGTAAGGTATCTTTTATCAGGTCTACAACAGAACGATCTCAATTAAGTTGCCCTAATTTTCCGAAGCCTCATATAGAACGCCACGATCTAAAAATGGAAATATTCAAACACGCAGTCGAACCTGAAATCAGCTGCCAAAACGTCGCCAATACCACACAAAACCTAGTTCTATTATCGGACCACTGTGACGGCACAATGATCAAGTTTTGCAACGATCCCAAGATCGTCGACCCTGACCCCCACACCCACAAATCTTCTGATGGTTCACTATATCCCAGAAACAAAATTCAGCGTAAAAAGCAGAAATCCTGGCCGAAACACATCCCAAAGCCCCAACCCGGAACCAAAGAGGCAAAAGGACAAGAAATCAGGAATAAACAGGAAACGGGGAGGGGAAGTACGGGGGTAGGAGGGCTCACATGGTCCCGACGCTGGTGGAGATCTCGGGCCAGAAGAGGTGGACGAGGGAGTCAACCTCGTCGGGGGCGTGAAGCCTCAGCGCCTGGGGCGATTCGTGCACCATCGCAGTGCCGACCGGCGCCATCTAAGGCCTCTTCCGTCCCGTCGCCGGTGCTGCGTCTTCTTCTCTTTCCTCAACGAAACCATTTGTTGACGACACAGCACAAACACCTCATTGATAAAGCAAGATAAGATAATTTCAAATGTTTAAAGAAAGATCTAACAACACCAACGAGGTCGGTACGTCCCAATTGGGATCACCTTTTAGAAGTTTACTATTCTCAATCCTCGTTTGGCTATTGAAAACTCCTTTTAAAATAATAAAGTATTTATTTTATTATGAGCTTATCATTTTTGATTTTTTTTATACTAATCATAATCTCCTTTTAAAAAATTAATATAATAATATTTTTATTATTTATTATCCCACTATGTATTAGATTTTTTTTCTCCATCCCCACGTTCCTATGATCCGCCTATGTATCTTCTTGTCATCGATCGTTGTATCTCAACTCGTGTTCCCTATTGATCGTTGCCTTCAGCCCACACTCTCTATTGATTTATTACCCTCAATTGTTGCTCCCCATCGATCATCGCCTCTCAGCTCACACTCATCGTCGATCGTTATCCTCTAATCATCGATCACCACTCTCGAGTCATGCTCCCCCAACTCACACTTTATTCTTGCTCGTCACTCTTTTACATTACGATGAAGGAAAAAACGAAGAAACGAAGGATGATGAAAGGTACTTACGTTCATTTATAAAAATAATTATTTTAAAAATATAAAAAATAAGATGAGATTATAAATAGTAAAGAGACGCCATAAATAAAAATATATTTTTATTATTTATAATTTCAGTATCATCCTTTTTTTTCATTCCGACAATCTCTTATTTCATCATATTCGTTATCGTCATTCGTTTGACTTCGCTCGCTACTCCCTCTATGTCGTCCTCCCAAAAGGAAGAAAAAGATAAGAACAAAAAAAGATGGATAGCAAAAGGAATAAGGAGAAGAAGATACTAGCATGAGATCCATAAAATAATTATATATCGAATTAAATTACATATACTCAAATTAGTTTGGGATCAGAGATTTAACCATAACATAGACACAGAAGGCAGGTAGATGGGAAAGAAACTTCACAGAATCTTCAATAAAACTGTAGTTCTGCTTAGGACTGAATGCAGGAAACTAAAGCAAGCACCGAGAACATAGAAATTTGGGGTTGAGACAAATAATCACAGGCCTAAGGTCAATAAAGCCTGAAATTACTAAAAGACTGCCACACTGCACAACTGCTCCAGGAAAACCATAGTTACATCCTGCCAACAACAGGTGATGCAACGATCCAGCAATAGATCTTCATCTTCATCCTTTTTGTCAGAAATACTGTCCTGGCTTTCCGACATTGCATGTTTCTTCTTCAAAACCGGACAGCCTGAGCAAAGCTATTTGAGATCTGGCTGATGGAGTTGGTCGGTGTCGGATGCTCACAAGCCTTCCTTTGTCTCAGGGCAGTTTCCCGCTCCTCGTAGAACTCAAAGTCGTCAAGGATTGATTCCTCATACTCATGCTTGTTGAAAATGCCTAGCATCTCCAGACCCTGCTCCAGTTTAACCTGCAGGTTATCGAACAGAGTGACAAATCAACATCCGAGGGAATCAGCTGCTCAAGAATACTAGTTCCGAGAACCTTGGATGTCAAAATCACATTAACAAATGCAGACCAACTTCAATAGTAATTGAGATCAAGGATAAAATTACTAAATTTAGGTTGTCACTCAAGCAAACAAATAAAGAAATAAATGATGAGGCAAAGTGGCAAACAAACTGAATCAAAATTAAATAAGGATCATCGAAGAAAAACAGGAAAGGAGTGTACATTCAAAAACAAAAGAAATGAAAGGAAAACTGTCGAGCATTTTCATAAAAAAATAAATAAATACATAATTATGAACGTGCATATAACATTCACTGAAGTAATAAAAGATCAGATTCAATATTTTTTTCCTAGCCCATCTAAATGGTTAAAGAGGCATCTTATTTGGCAAGTAAAAAATTAGTTTCCACAAAACAGATGATGAAGAAATTGTAGTCACAAGGACATGCTACCTCCTGGGTGTCCCTGCTCTTGGTTACAGGCTTATTGTCATTGTTCTCAAGAATAATATGCCGAAACATAGTATTGGGAACATCTTTCACAATATGCCACTTGACCAGGCATTGACCGGTCCACTTGTCCACGTTCCAATAATCCACACTTTTTTCAAAATCAACAGGCCCAATCATCTCAGCCACACCACAAAAATGTCCACTTGCATTCACCTGCACATGATTGTCAGTGATTTATAGATAATCCATGAGAATATGCCCCACTAATAACAGTAGCAGTAGAACCCAAATATAGTGTTCCTTCCAACATCATAGATATTTAAATATCCAAAACTTCTAAAAGCATGCTTAAAAATAACGATTACCGAGAAAAATAAGAAAATAGGGCAGGAATGTTCTTGCTCCCTCATTTCTAAATAAGCAGAATTTAACTTTCTGTTCCCATTGGATGTGCTGGCCCAAACACCATATTTAATACTCTTGTGAACATTGTCCTCGCTGTAAGATTTGATTATGAAAAACCTGGCATCCTTGTAGTCTGTACCAAAGTCCAGGGTATTGTATAGTTTACGATCAACTCCTGGAGTGCAACTGACACCATCACTCTCATTTACTGAAAGCTGTTGGTTTGCTCGATTCTTTGATCCATCGGCCCGTGGCCCTCGGTTTTGCTCACTGAGAAACTCGAGAGTGCCATTAGAACGGCCAAATGGAGCATTTCCCCTTTCTTGCTTAGTGATTTTGCCGGCAGCTATCAAGCTCCGGCCATTACTTCCTACCCTGGGATAGGACACTCCAAAAGTACTATCATGATGAAGCCCACTATTGTGGTACCATCTGTTGTAAGAGTTGACAAATGATCCAAAGCCATACGACGGTATTTGTCGTCCCTGAATGTGATTAGATAGAATCAATCACCGGTAAAAACAAGTCATGAGTTATAATTACCTAAAAAAGAATGCCTAAAACAAATCGCAGAGAAAAGGCACTAACTCAGGTTCACAGTGGGTGTGGGTGCATCTTTTAAAAATTAAATTATGCTCGTAAAATATATCACATGAAACTGTTGATCAGTATTTTGTATAAATCTAGCATGAGTTGCCAAAGCAAAAACCATCCTAAAGCAAGTGAAAGGAATCAAAGAAACCAATAAGCTAGTTGTATTTGTTATTTGAATATGTTACCACTAATAGATTCATCTTGCATGCTACTCTTTCAGAATAAAAGCTTGTGTTAATGAGACCACAATCTATAGTAAAAAATTTGTATTACGAGGACCTTGGCATCCAGAAGAATGAAAATAGGTTTTTAGTTGAAGTTGGCAATAGCAAGCAAAAACAACTAATGAATCTAGCCAAATCTTTTTCAGTGAGGAAGAACATCAAATAGGAAGCAGATCTGTGCCACAGAAGAGACCTCAGGAAGATGCTTGTTCTAACCTTCATGTAAAATCTTAACTTCACCCCATGAATATGAATATTTTTCGATGTTTTATCTGCAAAAATTTAGATCATGGGCTCACAATACCATTTGCAACTTGTTGACCACATATTAATGAATCATAACAAGTTGTAACACAAAATCATAGCAAAAAATCAATGAACCAACACTTCAGAAACCATGATATCTCTCTAATATGTCATCTTCCTTTCTAGTGCACAAAATCAAAATGCGTTAAGACCAGTAGAGAGCAGTAACTGGTGCAATGTGTTTGTATGATATGTTAATTATTCCCAGTGCAGTTAACCCTACAACAAATATGACTATCAATTTGAAAATTTTACCAATGGTCATATTTCACACCAGTTTAGATGCTAGTAATATGACAAAAAAGAAAATGAGGATAAGACATTATCAATCCCAGAGTTAAAGGTATGGTGCTTTGCCCAAATGACTTCAGAGCATTTACCAGTCTGATGGAAACAGCTGATGATGGCGAAGGTGACAAAGAAAATGTTCCATCCGGAAAAATCCTCCAATCTGACCAAAACCAAGCAGAATCAAAATCATCCAACCCTTCTAAAAAATTATAGAAACCATGAGTAACAAAATTCCCACCAAGACTACCTCTACAAGAGGAACCATATGATGAGTGATAGCCAGGTCTTGGTCCAAAACAAGTGCTGTTTGAATTAGCAGTATCAGCAAGAAGAGCTCCTTGATCAACTGGTGCTGTAAAATCAATTTGTGATATTGGAGCTGAAGACGATAGATATGGCGTGCTAGGATGAGCTGTCTGCTGGAATTGAGTGCCTGAGAATGAGAAATGATGAGGGGCGTAATACAGAACATCTCCACCATTAGAATAAAGAGGCATTGTAACTGGATAATAGGGTTCATAAGGTATATGTGGACTGCATCCATGTTTAGTATAGTATGCCAGTGGATGCTTCTCGCCGTAGGCAACCTTCAAAAACCATATAGTAGAATATTATAAAACCGAAACGGAGAGGTAAAATGTTGAAACAAGAAACTGAATAGCAGACATCCACACATACAGCTGATCCAACTTCCATGCCTTCAGTGTTAAAGTGATGAGTGTACTCTTCGAACTCACCTAGTGGATTCTCATACCCTATGAAGGAAAAAATGATTTCCCAATCTCAGAATAAAATCAACAATCTAAGACATTAAGTAGGTAAGAAGAACAAGGATCGATTTAAAAAAATAGTAGCACAAGAATAAGCATATATTTAGGGAGCATGAGAGAGAGAGGTCTTAGGTAGTAGGAGAAAAGGACTAGAACAATGAAGTAGATGCAGCGCTAAAGCAGTGTACCCAATTATATGAATTCAGTTACATGGATTTCTTCTGGTCCTTCAAGTTTGTTTAGGGCAATATCCTCAGAATAGTAATAATACATGTATTATGATGGTATCAACGTTTATATTTGTGATCATGCTTCCCGTACACAACACAACACTACACTTCTCTCTAGGAATAGGACCAATTGTGAGAAGGATATAACATTCTGTGCGCATATGCAGAATCAAATCGATATCATACAGACCGCAAACTTTAAAATTTACACTCTAGGAATAGGACCAATTGTGAGAAGGATACAACATTCTGTGCACATATGCAGAATCAAATTGATATCATACAGACCACAAACTTTAAAATTTACATTGTGCCCGTTTGTGATCATAACATGCATGAACTTATAGTATCTCATTATACAGGGTGAAAAGTACAACAAAATTCCATGCACAATGTGGAGTACGTTCAATTCCCAATCTCCAACATAACGATGCAAAATATCAGCTAATGTTATGCTAATCAGGCACTTTAGTTTCAGCATATTTTACAAAAACGGAAAAGCTCTGCAAAAATTGGTGGAAACACATTCCTAGGAAAATCTTGATCAATACAAACCTCCATAATAGTACATTTGTGTCTGAGGGTTATACATGTAGGCAGGAAAAGAAGCACCGCGGTCTCTGACTGCATTTGGAGCAACCAGCTGACCCAGGGCATCTCTTGAATGATCAATGGCACTTGAGTCAGGTGAAATATTTTTCTTGACTTCAGCTGAAGGTGGCTGATAGAACATTTACAATAGCATCACCGAGAATTATTCTGACAGCACCATGAGAAAGACAAGTTGGAGTGAGTACCTGCTCATTCAAGTTCTCCATGCTGGCAGGTTTCTGTTCAGCATCAATAATTGATGGTTCCAGCAGCTCCCTAGAGTCTTAACGAATGGTCAAAGGAAAAGGTCATTCGTATGTAAATAAACCAAAAAAATGTGTGCATGCATCTCTAACATATACATTGACGTATAGATGCCAATATCTAGATGTATACACTTCTAAAGCACTATATTTCGCAGGTGGTGCCTCAACAATTTTTGAACAAGTATGAGGTCAAGCAATATAGCTCACAAGGAAAAGTTTGCCATGCTAAACTTACTAACGAAAAGAAGAATATGTCTTTTCTAGTTGTCACGATTAACTCTCCTCAGAATTGAGCCCCTTTGGGATCAGGCCATCATGTTTGAAAGTCTCAGGAAGATGATAAGTCATGCGAATCATAGATTTCGGAAAGGGGATACTGCGGGGGTAAAAGGTGAGAAGGAGTAATACTTGCTAATCACACATACAGCCAAAATTGTACTCAGAGCACTGTATCTCGCAAATGATTAGGTGAAATTGCAAAGATAGGAAGCGGCAAATATATTGCTATCGTAGACTGCTTATCGAACTGCAAGAACTCGAATCGAACCCCGACAAAAATAACATCTTTCCTAATTCAGCATAAAAAGAGCCCTAAAAATCACATACTTCCGAATAAAATATGTTAAAACTTATAGGAAAGAAGGTGATAGATGAGGAGGAGGTGGGAAGCACCGATCAGGCTCGGTGCTGGCTGAGTCGTCGCCATTCCAACGGATATCTGGAAGCGCTTAGCCTCCCAAACAAATCCAAAACCCTCTTCTTCGAGTCCTTCTCTTCTGCGAGTCCTCCTCTTCTGCAATCGTCGGAAGCGAAGGAGAAGGCGTTCGAAGGAGTCCCTCTGCCGCCGTAGAGAACCGTAGACGCGACTTAGCAGAGGAGCAATGAAACGCCTCCGCCCGTCACGCGTATTTATAGTGGGAAGAGTCAGAGGGCCGGAGAGAGAGGGGTATTGTTGGTATTCTGGTGGCCTTTTTCTTCGTTGGGAGGGAAACGAAAAAGGTGGTATTTGTTCTTGAAATAAATAATTTTCTCGAAAAATTCACGTTATTTATGATGATTTTTTTTTTCTATTGGGAAACATAAATTTGAATCTCAAAAAACGAAAAAAAAAGGTTTGAGAAATAAATTCGAGAGGGGAAAAAGGAAATTAATTCAGTCATCGATGGTGGCCTAATAAAATCATCCTTCTTCGTCTACAATTATTATTATTATCGTCATTTTATATTGTATTATTGTTCATATATTTTTATTTCGAGAGAGTGTGTGTGTGTGTGTGAAACATTGGAAGAGATGTAAGACTTGGGGGGAGTGATTGGAGAACTCGGAAGGCTTGGGGAGGAAGTCATTGCATGAGTGGTGTAAGGTGCGTTGGATCGGTGTGTAAAGTAGGGAATCTGAGTCATAATTAAATGTCACCATTGATTATATATTGCTTTTGTGGAGTTTTGTTCGAATGTTCCTATTGGGCTCAACGGGGTTGAATGGAGTGATCACATTAGCCTAAGATTTGGGGTTTTTTATTATTATTTTTTTCTCCTCTTAAGTGATTATAATTTTAAGCGATCAACGTTCCGATATTTTATTGGGAATATTATGATACATGATAAAATTGATAAAGTTAATATGAGGTTTAAGTTAGCATAGAGCTCGAGAATAAATCAACGAAGAGAGTTTGAAGCATATGCGACTCGAGATATATTACTTAAACTATTCGTTTAGATGTGTCAAATCCACGTAATAATGTCTGAGTCATTTATCTTATCAAAGAAATAATAGATATAGAATATCGTTATCAATCTCGAAGAAACGATGAGTTTGGAATGTCATGATGGTCTTAAATTTGATATGAGATTGAGATGTTGTGTCCATCTTAAATATACAACAGACTTTGTGGACGAAGTTATGAGTGAACTAAGATTATAAATGACGAAGGAAGCTAGAAGCTACAAAGAAAGTCAAGAACAATAAAAAAAATATATAAACGATGAAGAAAGCCATTAGCGTCGAAGGAAGCTATGGATGAGGGAGGAAATTATAATCATGGAGTTGGAAAAAAATACAGTGATGATAATGCAAGGCCCTACAATAACTACAAGTAGTTGCGACAATGATGTCAGTCACAATAATCATGGATGATCTAATAAAGTTTGAGTCAAACTCAAATTAATCTCAATTGGAGTTTCAATCCAACTCTGATTCAATCCTAATCGAGACCAAGTCTAATCTTGAGCTCAAAGACTATATTCAAGTGATACTCAAGATTCACTTAAATTGAGTCATGGTCAAAGTTCAGTTTAACTCAAACGAAATTTGAGCATTTAAATCCAATCCAGTCAAACCCAAACCCACTCTCTATGGATCCTTTGGCCACTCCATATCCAAGCCCACTTAACTCGATCTTATTTCTAGTAGGACTATGATTAAGACAACCCCCAAGACAAGGGAGGCGCTACTCCTATTTGGAGTAGAAGATTTTGATATCTCTCTCTTCTATCAAAACTTTCATTCGAAAGATGGTATTGGATCGATGAATTATCAAACTCGAACAACAGAACCACCTGAACAAGACAACGATCTTGAATATGCAGTTTTCTTGGAATGTCATGATCATATTATGAAGATATGATTGTTCTTAAAGCATGATTATTTTGGAACATGACCAATTTAAAGTTGCAACCATTTTTGGGGGACTGACCAACATAAAAGCATGCCCTTCTTGAGCATACGACCTCCTGAAGGTTGCATAATTGACTTGATGAAGTGGCCAACATGATGAGGGTGCCCATCTTAAGAATACAATCCACTTGGAGGCATTGTCAATGTGACAAACTAACCAACTTGGAGGGTTACCAACTTGACAAAGTGGCCAACATGATAAAGCATTCCTTTGGAGGATGATCAACTCGATGATGAAGTAGCCAACATGGCGGGAACGATCTCGGGGATGGGTTTGACTTGTAAGTATGGTCAACTTGACGGCATGACCAACTTGACCACGGCTGACTTGGCACCATAGTATTCGTAGAGATATAGGGAATTTGCATAGGACAACGGCTGAGGTGGAATAGGACTAGGCAAAAGATTGACTCTCAATGTTTTGGAAGGAAATCTCCAAGTAATCGATCATCAATTCATTTTAGTGTATGTGTTACAATAATAAAGATGGATAGCATTCTCCAAATCAACAACTTGTTGTTGTAATGAACATGCATGATGAGGATGGACAAACATTCTCCCAATCAGGAAAAGCATCAGTTACTGATTCACAAATCGTAGTATGAAATTGTCATATAGTACGTATGATATTGTCATCTAAGAATCAATGTGATGAACATTCATTTCTCTTCCTAATCCTATACAGAATCAGTCAGGTCGCGGCCGCTGGTTTCAAGAGGAAATAAACACACCGCAATTCCTGAAAGGAAAATTACAAGTTCAAATAGAAGAAGTGCAGCAGATTGATGGCAGCTGTGCACCAGGCCAACGGCCACGAGCGGGCAAGTTATCCCGCCTATTCTTCCCACCGAACTAGCGATGCCGATGCCAGAAGCCCTGACCGAGGTTGGATATATCTAGTACCAAAGAGTACACATGATCATCAGTTGGATCAGGGAGGTTTTAGAGTATGTTTCTGTCTGATGAATAAGTCTACATGATTCTGTTGCAGAACCCATTCAATCGCACTAACCTCTGGAGCATAGATGTAGATAATTGTGAAACTTGCTGAGATACTAATCCGTGCACAAAATAGAAGGCCTGTCGTTATTTCTCCTGTCCGAGGAAATACCAGTGGAATTAAGAACACACAGCTTATGAAAAGCATAGATGACATAGAGAGCTTGCGACCAATCCTATCCACAATTGCGGCTGATATAATGAGCCCAGGAACCTCTGGACAAAAGAAAAACAAATTAAAACAAGTCTTGTGACGAAGAGTATAACTTCAGATAATTGACACTGTAAAGAGGCACAAGTATAAACAATACCTGCAAAGCTAGTGACAAACACATCTTTATAGAGGCTGTCATCATTCGAATGACTTGGTTGCGAACTTTTTACTGTACATGCCCTCTTTCCGTTACTTAATTCAGATGTCAGCAGCACAATGCCATAATAGGAAAATGCATTCCCAAAGAACACCATCCATAGAAGAAGAGTTGATCTGATTAATTTTGGTGATAGAAGCCTTCTTAGAGTACTAACGCAGCTTGCTTTCATATTCATATCCTCATCAGAGCTCTTGATCCACCCGTTTCCAACTAAATGTGCAGCTTCAGAATGATCGGATTTCTCATCAAGCTCAAGTTGGCTTTCTGAAATAAGTATGCCAGAAGGCAGTGCCTTATGGTTTGCTCTGGCCATCTGTTCTAAAATCTGCATAGCATCAGTTATTCGCCCTCTCATGCAGAGATATCTTGGTGACTCAGGTGTAACAGCATAAAATAGGAGCAACAGAAATGATGGCAAGGATGAGGAAGCTAGCAACCATCTCCAGCCGAATCTGGGCATAATAGCCTGCAAATACGTGTGTTAACAAAAATAATATGACCCTTCTAACTCGAAATAGCAATATACTCTACAGCAATAAGAAAAAATTAATATCTGATCATGTTCACCTTCGCACCATATTGATTGTTTGTAAGTCCTATATCTTCATATGTCTAAGTACCCAAAAAGTAAATGCACTATGTTACATTTCTGGGAAAACCATGTTGCATGATTTTGAGCAGAAGTATGGTACTTCTTCACTTTTATTGTGTTTAAGAAGTTGTGGACATTTCAAAAAATCACCTAGGGAAAAAAAGGAGATTGACAATCAAAATCAATCAATTCTCTGAAAAGTCGTATAAGCCCAAAGAATTATCATTTTTTCCAGCAACTCTTTTAAAATACAGTTAAAAGAAGGTGGCAATGTTCTCATCCTTGAATAGAAAAATGAAGAAAAACTCAGTTCAAGATGCGAATTTAGTAAGTCGATTTGATGAGTATTTAAACTAATGCATATACTCGAGAAAATACAGAATAAATTTGGATTTTGGCCCTACCCATGCAAGCGAAGCCTCAAAAATCGTGCCGATGGTCCAAAAGGCTGAAAAGATAACCATCCATTTACCTCTGTGTGGAGAAGGAATGAACTCCAGAAACCAAGAAGCAAGCACAGGCCCACCTCCCAACCCAATACCAACCATAAACCGTAGAAAAATTAGAGACCAATAATTGGGAGCAAAAGAACTGAGAAAACCAGCTACACTTGTTATTAGGGCCGTAAAAAGGAAACCCATCCTGAAATGAACAAAATGTATGAGGCATGCAAAAGGATATTCAAATTCCAATCCACTAAAACTGATAGAGCATATATTTACTGCAAGCAGTGTCCAATTCTTTCCACAATAAAGCAATAGGACATAAATCAACTTTTATATCGAATGATGTTGATAGGATTGCTCTGGATGTATCTGAATAGCATGCCTTTCCAATTTCTATATGCCAACTTAGTTCCCATCTCGTCAATAACTTGTCAAAACAACATCTACTGTGATGTGAAAGCAAATCAAGCAGAAGAGTTACTGCCTGAAACCCAAAGAAAAAGTGTAGTCTTTGAAATAATTTATACAAAGAAGGTAGAAAATCAATATTCCATGATAAAACAATGATATTTTATTTGATTTGTTTTAAATAAAATTTGGCACAATTCAATATAAGTGAACATCTCATGTGTCGGTTTCAATGTTGCTAAGGCAGTTATGGTTGTCTTGCTGGAGAGGAATTTTAATAGTTATTCGGAAATTCCATTTTCCTAAAACCTTCAAACTTCCGTCAACTATTTTCCTCGGTATGAATTACGTGTTTGAGGCATAATCAGATTAAAGTATGCATCTACAAAGTGACAACATGAAATGTTGGAAATAATCACAATTGGACATCTAATGACTACAGAAAAAAAAAAAGGTCAGCTTCCGATATGCAATAAATGGATGCATACTAAATTCAGAAGAAGCACATTCATGTGAGATAATTAATTATTCCATCTGAAATTCTGGATAACTTCCAAGTACTATAGTTGTAGAAAAGGATTGTTTCAATTTGCCGCCACACATGTGGATATATAGTACAAAAGCTAATTATTACGAAGAATCACAAAGTTCAATGGAATTACCAACAGTAAGGAACTATTTTCTCACTGGGGAAAAAAGAAGTAAAAAGTTAAAAGAGTGAAAGAGCCATATGCGGAGTACCATAAACTAGTTATGGATAGTTCTTGGGCATGGCTATACTTCAAAATCTTTACTACAATCTCGCCCCTAATGTTTTCCACATAATATACTTATTCATGTAAATACTGTTGCTAAATCATTGTTCGTTCCAGCAATGGAGAAACAAGATTGATAAGTTGGTGCTTAACAAAATTGTAGCATTTGGTGAGAAATATCAAATTCTCAGGTATTCTGGCAACCGGCAAAGAGTTCAGTACCGACCCCTACCTCTAAAATGGCTCTACAAATGAGTCAAGCAAAAAGTGACATAACTATATAATTAACATGGATGTCAAGTTAGAGCAAAATATTAAAGAGCGATAGAAGAGTAGTAAATTAAGCACATTGGTTACTGTAGGAAAATTAAGGTTTATGTACCAGGCTTCCATCAGAAATCACTGTTTCAGTACCTAAAAGACAAGAAGTATTAAGTTTACCTGCACCAACAAAAAGAGCATGCTTCCACATGGCTCTTTTTTAGGAGTAGCATCCATGAGAAGAGACAATTTGGGTAACAAAACTGGATGATGAATCCATACTTGAGGCTTTAGATTCATTTTAATCAACAGAAAAAAAAGGGATTAGCTCATGCACATTCTATGATCCGAGGACCACTGATGACTGTCTGTGTTAAATCTTGTCATGGTAATCAGCTTGGTCGCAGACAAAAGACAATGAGATTCTGTTTATTTTAGAGGAAAAGGAAAAAAAAAAAAAAAACAAAGAAGCAGACACTTGAGGCAGAGGCATAGATATGTTGTGTATAACACTAGACAAGATAATGAAAGGTCAATAAAAGGACCTGCCTCCTGCCATAGATGTCTGAAACTATGCCCCAAGAGTAAGCACCCAGGAGCATGCCTGCGAAAACGGCACTGGTAATCAAGCTCTCCTGCTGAGACGAAAGCTCCCATTCCGACTGAACAGCTGGTCCCACAAATGAAAGGAGCATCATCTCCATCGCTTCCGAGATCCAGCCCATTCCGGCATAGCAAAGCACAAAGGTCTGGAATTTCCCAAATTCAATGGACAAGAGTGCCTCATCCACAGTAAACGATAATACTCCATCTTCAATCTGCAAAATCGAACCAGGTGTAGGACGGATAACATTTGTTGATCATTATTCACGCATTTATCAACACAATTGACAAAAAAAAGGGCAATATTTTGCTCTGACATGTCAAAATTATGACAAAAGGGCAAACTGCTTGTTCAAAGATCCAAATCACGAATGATTGATTATGAATGGATCCTGTCTTTAGAAGGCTCTATATGTTCTAATTATTACGATGAGGAAAACCACAACGACTCATCCGTGTCTTGCTTATAATATTTTTTCTTGCTTCCGATCTCATGAATACTGCCGAATTCTTGTTTTCTTCAGAAACCAGATCGTATCTTCGCATTCTTACATGGCTGAGCATTAGGAGTTACAACAACAACGAATCAAAGAAATCATGAATACTGGAGTTTGCACAAACGAGAGCGCTAGGAAAACTAAGAACAAGACGAGATCTTGGAGACGGACCATTGGTTCTCGGGGAAGACGGAACGAATCAAGCCGGCGACTGGATCCTGCTTTCTCTTCCTGTCTATCCGCGTTACTTGTCGGTAGATGGTCCGGACTAAATCTATCTGTTAGAGGGGGGAAGAAATCATCGAAGGGGACATCCAAAGAGCGCGGAGGGGGATGAGGATGAGAGAGGCAACAGGTCAAAGCAGGGAGGGTGTGCGTTTGTTCGGCCTCCTCCGACGTCTTATCCTTGTCGGCAAAGTCAAACTGCAAGGGATTGAGTACGTATCGCGCCGGTGTTTGTGGGGGGTCCGTGTTTGACTCATTCGGGCCTAAATCGAGCCCAAATTCTAGGGTTCTTTTTTTTCTACACCAACCTCTAATTAAATGATGCATTATTTACCTCCACATAACTTAATCGAACTTATAAATAATAATTATTAGTATACTCGAATCCAAAGCCTAAATCAACTTAAATCATACTCTATATAACCACATTAATCCTCTCATGACGAAAGTAATAGTAAATCCTGCTATGTTTTGAGACAACTGTTGAAATAAACCACTAGACCATATTTGGGGTCAAAGAAAGCTGCAGTACTTGTCTGGGAGGTTGCAAGGTTTAGATAAATTGAGCCAACTGGTAAAGAGAACAACACAAGTCAAACAACAGCAGCACAACTGCTGTTTCTAATATAGATAGATCAAGCAAGTCCAGCTTCCTTCAAAATCCATTGCAATACTATTATGATTATTACAATCTATCCACGTGCAAAAGGAAAAAAGAAAAGGAACTCTTAACTATGACGACAGTTACAATCTATGTATTGTATGAAAAAGAAATCTAATATATACACATATGCGACAGATTGAAACCCTAACCCTAACAATCTATGTATTTCATGCAAGTGTGCAGGTTTCTGACCAAAACCAATCCCAACTAAATTATATTTCCACAAAGATTGTGCTGTAGGCTTCAGCATCTGAAACGAATCACAATGCATGAAATATCATCTTTGCTCTTCCTTGCCAATGCCTCGGTTGTCAAACGCTTTGCTGCAGCCTGGGGATCCTTTATAGATTTTATGAGATCAACGGCTTCCTTATTCTTCATCACCTGGAGACAGAAAAGGAAAACAATGTGAAATTTACCTAACATTTCCCAAATTCAGCTAATGGTTTCTGCAGGTTGCAACATCATGAGAGATGAAATACAGAAGATGATAACTAGGAACACTCCAGATGCACAGACACCGACATTATTTCAGGAGAAATGGCTCGATAGCAATATTTGGACATAAACCTTGCAGGGGTAGAAAACTTTCATAAAAATGAAAAAACTACAGATACGGATTTCTCCATCAAAAGATTACATGTATCAGCTTGCAATGAGACTTATCTTAAGGAACGAACAAAGGCGAAGAGAGAGAAACTTGGTGATAATGAGAGAAAGTGACTATGTTAGGTGTTCTCCAACTCCTCTCTCAAATGTGAGGTGATTGTGAAGGTTCTGTGGGGTGATTGCGAAGGTGTTGAAACGGCGATGACCCCTTCTTCCGTTGGTTCCTCTGTCGTCACTCCGCAAGGGGCCCTAATGGTTTTTTACTTTTTTTCCAATGGATACTCCTTCCGGAGAAACACAAATTGTTCAATCGAAGATGGCATTGTCTGCAGAAAGAGAGGAGGCTGCCACGAATGAACAGGAAGGAAGCCGACCTGTGGAGGTATCCCAACCACCGTCATGGGCGAGCTTGTTTAGAAAAGTCAAGGCATAGGGTTCTGGAAAGCCTATGACAAATAGGAGGGGAAAATCCAAAGAATACAGATAGCTCAGAGCTTACCCTGGAACTCGATCCACAAGAGATGATGAGCGTTAAGCAAGAATGAAAGAACTATTTGTATGGCAAATTCCTGGAGAAACACCCATCCCTCGAATACTTACAATGTGTTCTTCTGAAGATATAGAAAATCTCTCTAGATTTGCAAATTCTAGATTTGCTGGCTGAATTTTTTTGCTTCAAATTCTTCGATGAGGAGGAAATGGTGAGGGTGTTAACAAAGGGTCCTTGGTTTGTGCGCGAACAAGCTCTAATGCTGACTCCTTGGAGGGAAAATTTCAGGCCATTGTGCAAGACTATGGTGGAGGCTCCTGTTTGGCTACAACTATCGAGCATTTTGGTGGAGCTCTTACGTCCAAGTATCCTCTACAAGTTAGTTGAACCGGTGGGGAAACCACTGAAACTTAATAATATCACTTTGTCAGGAACTCGAGCAAAATATGCAAAGATCCATGTTCTTATGAATGTGTCCAAGCCACTTCCACAGGGAGTGTGGATAAAGATTGGTTTTACCAAGTCTTTTCAAACGATTTCGTATGAAAATATACCTAACTTGTGCTTTGCATGCGGAAGAGTGGGGCATAAAGCAAATAGGGGCTAAAGTGATGCCAATGCAAAAGGAAGATGGTAGGGTTTTGAAAGCTTGGCGGGAGATTGAAGATGACCAGTTGTATGGACCCTGGGTTCTGATCCAGCGTAAGACAAGGTGCAGGGTGGCTAAGCCAAATCGGATTGCAAGTGGGCTAGATCACATCGCAGAGGGTGACCTAGGGCAAGGTGGCACCAGACCTCACTGGAACGGCTTGAATAAGCTAAGCTCAAGTAACGGGATTTTTGGGGTAAACGCAAATGGCAAGGGATCGGAAACTAGGACCGATTCAACAATCCATTCGGTAGAGGAGGTAATCGTGACAGGAAAGGACAGAGATGGGTTGGGACTCTCTGCCCTTGTGCCTAACCCATAACAAGCATTTAATAGCCGTAGCCGGATGCAACAACATATTAGGAAAGGCGGTTCCACACAAAGACGTAGAGATAATGTTGACGTTACCAGACCTAAGGAAAAGGGGAAGGAAGTCATTCAAGGGGATGATGTGATACTCTCAACTCTCGCACAACCCGACTTAGTGATGGGGGAAGGAAACCCTAACGTTGACAATTTCCAATTCCAAGCCTTAAAGACAAAGGAGAAGATGGCAAAATCCGGATCCAAGCATATGCCTAGAAGTCTTTTGTTGAGCCATATAGATGAAGCTAAGCAGACAGAGGTTGGGTTCGTTCTGGAAGAAAACAATCCCAAATGGTCAAGAGTAATATGCAGCCAAGGAAGAAAGGCAAAAAAAAACCCTCTCGGGGAAGTATAAACCCCTTTTTAATTTCGCTCAAACATCAGTTAAAGAAAAAAAAGGCTTGAAACCTAAAGCTACAGAATCCATGGGGCCTAAGCCTGACACTTAGGAAACCAAAAATTTAAATATAGATTCATGAAAATTTTTTCATGGAATTGCAAGGGTGCAGTCAAGAGGGATTGCTTGGCTCACCTCAAATTTCTCATAAAAGAATATAGTCTTGCTATTTTTGCTTTGTTAGAGACGCATATCAGCGAGGAAAAGAGCTTGCGGTTCTTGAAGAAGGTCAGTCGAAGATGGAGGGGAGATTTTGTTGAGGTAGAGGGGTGATCAAGAGCTATTCTGGTGGGATGAGACGAGGAGCAGTTGCAAGCAACGACGGTGAGTAAACACAGGCAATTTATTAGTGTGGTATTCAGCGACTTAGGTCAGTGTTCTTGGATACTTACAATAATTTATACAAGCACTTCCAACTTACAACGTAGGAATTTGTGGAATTTACTTGCTTCCTGTGAATTTGATAATAGATCGTGGATTATTTATGGTGATATGAATGCGATCACTAATCCGAAGGATAAGGTTGGAGGAAAACCATTTGCTTACTCCCTTCCGTGATGGATTTTAGAAATTTTATTTCTAACATTGGTATATTAGAATTGGGTTTTCAAGGACCTAGATTTACCTAGTGTAACAATAGGTTTAGCCCACCTCGTATCTCCTCTATATTGGGCCGGGTCTTTGTCAATGACTATTGGTTTGATGTTTTTAGACACTGATGTGATTCATCTTAGCAGGATAGCTTATGATCACTATTCGATGTGATATTGGTTGCACTGCACGGCAGTGCAGGAAGGCTGGCCGGGGGTGCTCATTCAGTCCAACATGGAGGAGATCATCAAGTTCATCAACAGAGTTACCCAACCACCCGGGCCCTTACAGTCCATCCTCAAAGGTATTTCGAGGGCTACATTGGAATTTTGTCAAGTTAATTTTTACCACATTAGCAGAAATGTGAATGTTGTTGCGCATAACCTTGCATATTTTGGCAGAACCCAAGAAAGGGATTTTTCTTGGGGTTCTGAGTTTAATCACAGGTTGTTTTGGGATACTGGTTTCTATCAGTAATACAATGAAGTATTGTACTGTTTATTTTTGTTCATATATCTTTAGTAAAGTATAAAAAGCCAGAGAATAATATTTCTAAATAAAACATTCGATATTAAAATGACAGCAATTAAAAGGATTCAGATCACTAACCTTCCACAATCCATCACTTGCAAGTATAACAAACTTGATTGTCGAATCTATTGGGACGTGTCTTACATCAGGTTCTGAACTTAAATGTGCCCTGAGGCTTTTATCACCAAAAGCCCTTGCAACCGCAAGTTGGCCATTAACACGGGGAACGTCACCTGATCACAACAAGCTTCAGACCACCCAATAGTCTGGTGCTAGAAGTAAGTCAATCCTGTCAAATGACGATTAGATCATAAAAGGAGCACATACCAGGAAAAGTCGTTACAAAACCGCCTTGTTTCTCAATCCTGCTTCGCTCAGCATGGGGCTCGTGGTCAATGGTTAGTTGATTTGCTGTACCTCTTTCACACACAACAGCTCTGGAGTCACCTACGTTTGCTATCCACAAGTCTTTGCCATCAATCACAATTGCTGTAACAGCTGTTGAACCTCCATGTCCCAGCTGATTCGAATTTTCAAGAATATATTTATTCGTGGAGCAGTAAGCATTTTTCATTGCTGACTGAGGATCGCTCCAGAACAAAGGCTACAGTAGCAATGAATGAAATCATTAACATAATTTTGAAGAATTTGACATGAAACCAAGATGGAATACTCAATTTCAGATATAAAAACAAAAGGTAGATATCTAAATGGAAATAGACACACTGCAAATAAAAGAAAACTTGGTTGATTTAAATGTACTATGTATAAGGGGGGTCATCTGCAATTGCTACTTGAGTGGGCTTCATGTACATCTGTTATATCTCAGATTATAAATTGCACCAATATGCTGTGTACCTACTGATAGATAAAACTAAGGTTTAGAGAAACGCAGACAGTGAAAAGGTACCTCTTTTAGGATATTGTTGAAAAGGTTGGCTTTCAGGTAACTTGGTACACTTTCCCCCATATGACCATCAAAAATAGCAAACAGACCAAGCTCGTGATTGTTTTCATTTCTATATTCAGCCACATGGTAGTCTTCCATGTCATGACCTGTTTTCCCTTCCACCAAGTGGAATCCATGTGATACTTGATTACTCGACAACTTACTCCGCCCTTTCCCAGTATCCGCAGATGACGTATCGAGACATGCCGCAGTCTTCAGCAGATAAGATATGAAAAACATGGGCAAGACAAGCATTAGTAAATCTTATTCAAGTAAACATTCGATTGAAAGCTCGAAACAAAAATTAAATAGTACTCCCAATGGCAACCTTTTTTTTCATGCTTTTCAAAGGGATAATGGTATAGACATGCAGAACAGAGAAGAAACCAATTCAGCTGAATAATGTTAAAAAAATATTTCACAAGTCATTCTGAATGGCTAGTAAGTCTGCAATAACAATGATGAGAAAAAGGGATGATGAAGAAACACCTGCACAAGTATTTGAAGCCATACAACCAGCATTGGATCTAAGATATCATGGGCTAGAACTTGATGGTATCAAAATCAGTTTTATGTCAGTTGTCAATAACACTTTAGAATCTCTTATGGCATACACATTTTTGTTTGCTAGATACGGATAAATTCAAGTTAAAAAAACAAGCTGGTGTCGAGGTGCTCATAAAAGGACTTCTATCTCCTTTAACTTGTAAAGAAATGGCTAGCCTACAACCTGAAGAGCTAAGTACCTCTTTTCCTTCCTGGCTAAGAAGGCACAACGACATCACTGCATGGTTCAACAATAGGCTTACAGAAAACTTTCTCACCAAGATTGCATGGAGATAAATGCATCATATAGGGTGAATGCATTCTTTAAAAAAACAAATTCGATTTTCTGGTAAAGAATTTTGTAAGCTGTTATAAACAAATTGGTGCTCGATAGAGTTGGTTCTTCGTGCCAAATTTCCCTTTTTGATACATTTATCGGGATTTCATATGCAATCATCAAAAACACTGAGATCGATAATGAAAGCTTGATTTGTTTGATTTGACTCTGTTTAACCTATGTTTTTTTTAAGCTCCATCAGCATACATTGGTAAATAAACTACTTTTGTCATCCACTCACGGTGAAATTCCATTTGATAAATAGTCAATTGGCATTTGTCCCATGACCTTCGAAAATATATGAGACCATACATAGCAGTAGACAGGAACTGATATCCAAATCAGTAACATCCAAGCAGCGAAGAGATGGTTTTATAAAATGATCAAGTGTACCATACACAATTTTTTTAACCCGACGACTCTCGAAATTAACTCCTTCAAAGAAGAAACTTGAGAATGTGCATGAACAAAACTAGAAAAATAATCAAGAGATTAAAAATCAAAAAATTCAGCCACTAATATGCTGAAAGAAGAAAACTTTTGGGTGTTGTGGATAAATAAATTTACTATAATTTATTTTAGAATGGCCGATTAAAAACAAAATGGTACTACAACTAAGCAATTGCTTAGAATCAACAACTTAAGTTGTTCATACTTTTTAGAGGAAAGATGAAAGCTGGACTTCAACTCCAGCTTTTTGGAACAAGAAGGATACAAAAGGATTTAAAATTTGCAATAAAAAACGTTCACAGGACAAGTAATTCCCCGAATTCTTGGCACAGTAAATACTTTTGATCCAGTAATACAAATTATTGTAGCTAAGTTACCCATTAACCATCCAATTACGAGTTGAATGACCACAATTCTTGTGCTTACAGCATCTTGATTCTTCTATTGACATGACACCAAAACAATTTTATATCCACCTGGGGAGGTACATGCCGATTGAGCTACTAAAGCTTTGCTTCAACCGAAAAGAGAGTCTTTGAACATACCCTACATCATCATAATCGAAGCACAAAGCCATCACCAGAATCACGCGTGTCTCCGATCCATTTCCTCTCACAACAAAAACCCCTCGTACATGTACCAACCACAACCCTAAATCTCTTCCTATTTTATCAAAATTCGAGCTTCGAAGAGTGGAAACAATCAGCTGCTTCCACGCCTAGACGATTCGACAAACAACAGACAACAAGATAGAGAGAAGTACACCAACCCGGATGATGCTAAGGAGTTCCGACTTCATAGCGGTAGGAGCGAAGAGCGCGAACGAGCAACCGAGAATCAAGTCGAGGATATAGTAACGGAAGGAAGCGAGGCGAATCCACGGGTTAGTCGAAGCAGTCGATGAGGAGGATGTTGGCAAGCCTTCCACCAATCCAACAACCCTAAATAACAACAACAATGATAAGACTCGTATTCTTTGCCGCCTCTTTGCTGTCGATCGACGACGACGACAACCAACACAAATCGTGGGCGGTCTCACGAATACATTTACTTCGAGTCGTGTTGTGCTTCGTTACGTCAGACATCTGTTTGGAGGTTTCCTCACTCTTTGTTATATGTATTTATCCATGCAATTAAAGTATATATTTGTGTTAATACAGTATATACGTATGCATACGTATAAAAAATCTACATTTCGATGGAGAAATACAGATATTAATTTGTGTCTTCTATTCATATTAGATATATCCTTTTGGTGCCTAAAATTAAATGAATTTTTATATTTATTTATTTTCAAACTTAATTATGTATTGTCCATATATATTAAAAATATAATTAATATGTATATATATATATGTGTATACGTAATTATAACTTCTTTCTACCTTTTTATTTCTTGCTGCTGAAGTCACGGCCTTTAAATGGCACAAAGGATCATTGATCTTTTTGACTTCCGAAACGCGCTATTATTTCGACATCATAAAACCAGCAACTTCAGAAAAGAGGATTAGACCGATTCAAAGGCTGCAGAAGATTGGCATTGATTTGAGTGACGAGATGATCCAACAAGTCAATACAATTATGCAATCCCAATGGTTTTAGGATGAACACGAAGACCATGACCAAGTCGACCGGGAAGCGTGTTGCCAAGCAAGTAGCTACTGGATGGTGGAGCAGGTTCTTCCATTGCTTCTCTGTTCAGCCATGAATCTGCTGATGGAGGAGAGCTGTGCCTGCAAGCAGATTCATGGAGAAAGATGACGCTTCAGTGAGCAAGACCAACAGACAGTATAAATCAAGTAATCAACTCGGTTGTTTCATTTCTCTTCTCCATTCTGAGCACAGAATACAACTCGAAGTAACCAGTTCTCGAAATAAAGGCAGTCAATGATGACAGCTTTGCTCTCGGCGAGTAGCTCCTGGGATCATAAAGCTGGGAATTGATCTTGTGAAAAGTGCTCCCCTTTGTGTTGAACAGTCTTCACACTTCAACACAAAAGCTACACATGAAGTGCTTGGAGGTTAAATTACTTGTGTAGTTCTTCGATTTCAATGCAGATGGTTTAGGCATTTGCTAGGATAATGTTTGTTTGTCTACTCTCAAAGAGTTTCTCATCTGTCAAGCATGATCAGAGGTGTAGCTTCTTGATTCAGACAAACCTGCCGATTGTTCTGACTTTATCTACCTCTGTTGACTTCTGACTTTTTCTGAATGCCCTGTGTTATCTAAAAAGGGAAGAAACGGTTCTATTTTTTCTGCAAAGATATCATGTTTCTAAATTTATATAAGAATAATTACATAAAAAATTTCATCGATATCTTACCGTCACACGATTAGTACCTCAACATCATATGACTAACGTCTCGACATCACATGGTCGATAATTCATCATCATGTGATTGACACGATTTTACATTTTGAAACATTACGATCACACTTGTATCACTTGAACTCGATATAGTATGATTATACGATACTTTTTCATATGAGACAAATGTAGAATAAGATTGAAACTTAATCAATAATCAATAACTAAGTCTAGGGTTCGGCTCGTTTAATCAATAATTAAGTTTCAATGTTTTAATAAAATTGAAACTTAATCATTTGATTGGATATAAAGAAATTGTTATATAATTTAATAATTATTTATATTTTATAAAGAGTTTTGATCCACTTATACAATCAGAAGCCATTGATAATGTAATATTGCATAATTCTGAGACTCATAAATAACACAATAAATGTCTAATTGGAAAAAAATTAAGAATGCCCTTACTATCATCATAGATTACCTTATTATTTATTTATTTTTATTTTTTTCACAACAAAATATGGGTTTCAAAAGATATATATTTCTAAGGGTTTTTTTTTTCGAGAAATGCCACTCATTTTTATAATCACCAAATAATGCTTTTTTTAATATTTTTTTAAGCTCGATTTAAGATGAATCAGTCTAATTATAATATTTTTATATTATATAATAATTTTTTTTATTAATACAAAAATATAATATTATTTAAAAATATGATGGGAATAATCCGAGATCAATTTTATAAATCAAATCAGTCGAAGAAACAACTAGAAAAGTCTGAACACACAGTAATTTAACAATTAAAGGATAATTCAACAAGTTTGCAAACGAGCCATCCAATCCAATATGATGGAGATTAATATCAATCAAAATTTCATCATCATTAGACTAACGATCACCAAAGAATAATAAGTAAATGAGTTTTTGAGTTTATATATGCTAAACATAAATTGGTAATTATAAATAAAAAAAAATCAGATTTTTGACACCATCCGACACAAAGCCACTAATTTGATGGGTGTTTATACCGGGTCGACCAACGCGACAGTTGGCCCGTTGGATTATGATCGGACGGTGCTCAGAGCCGGGCCACTTGTAGAAGCCTCGCTCTTTGCGCTGCTGCCCAAACCTAAGCCCTCGAACCTCCTTCTTCTTCTTCTTCGTCGTCGTCGTTCGTCTCCGCTGCGGACGAGAGGAAGGGAGAATACCACGAGAAGCGCTCGATCTCCACCGCTGTTGCTCCTTCGATTCGACAGCATCAGGTATTTTCTTGATCTCTCACCTTTCCCCGTCTAATCGTTGTTTTCTCGAGGACCTCGCAACGTCTTGCGGAGTCTTCTACGACGATTTCTTGAAAGGAGATTTAATTGGAACCTGGTCGCTCTCATTTCCTCGACCGCTCCTTGCTCCCTCCCTCTCGACCACCTTTGCAATTACCAAATCACCGAGGCGAGAGGCGGTGCCTCTGTTTTCGATATCAAGACCTTTTTCGCTTTCTTAATTTCTTTTCCCACGTTCCTTCTTCTTTCGTCGTTTTAGTCCTTAGCAGTCAATTTTAGGTTTTGTCCTGTCTCTTAAACGTTGATCCTTCAAATCATGGGGCTGCCATGGAGCGTAAAAAGCCTTTTTTTCCTCGCCCCTTTTCTCAGTTGATTTGCATTTCTCTTATTCTTCCGTTTTGTTTATATGATCTGCAAGTCAAAAAGATCAAAATTCCTGGAAGAAAACGCCGGCTTGCTCATGCGCGATAAAATTAGGGCAATGTTGTTGATTTTTGTTTTCGTAACCATTTTAAGACATATATATATTTTTTATTTTCTGTGTCAATGAATGTGTGGCAGATACATTTTGTTTTTAGTTCTTAGTGTCTTGACGAATTTCAAGATTCAAGAACAAATTGTATACTAGTGCTCAATTTCCAGGGAAGATAGTGGTTAGTTACTTGAATTTGTATTTTGATTCGTTAATTTTTATCAGTCGAATTTTCATACTTTAATACATTTTTTTTGCTTTTATGCAAGTTGATTTCTTATTTGATGCTTATGGCTCGTGAGATTTGGTTAACAAAAGTTATGCCCCTTTTTGTGATTATGTCATCGTGATTATAATTCAACTATTGTTATTTAGAAAATGATATAGTTTTGAAGAGCAATAAGCCAACAAAAGAAGCAACTGGAAGGGGGATTTTGCCCCATCAGTTGTCATTGTGGTGGTGCATTCACCGGCAAACTGATGTCCCTTATGGCTTCTCCAATTTGACCCATCACGAGGGCAGGGTGAAAACAACAAAAAAATTAGCTAGATTTTGGTTGGAAATAGTCAGGTTTTTAGGCGAATTCATATCTCCAACCTATCCATGTAGGTTCCTTTTTAATACACTGAATATATAGTGTTAGGATGCTGTTGGAATGAAACGGTACAATCAGAATAGGTTTAAAATATATGGATTGCTTCTGCGTAGAATGGTTCGAGTTTCATACAAGTTGATGTAGGTCTATAGGAAAAAAATGTGCTTCTTTTTATTTGATGGAGAAGGAAAACTTGAGGACAAGTCTCAATGCTTTGTCCAGAAAATAGGGGCCTCTATTTTTGCCAGATCGAATTATGTTTATGTGCAATAGGTAACTAGTATACATTTTGGTTGATTTTGATCATTTGAATAGACTGAGGCTTCTTTCTTGAGATAAGCATGGTGTTCTACCTGTGGTGCGTGATCATCGTTCAACATGTTATCATAATCAGATTGGGTGATTCAACCTGAGAAAAACAGGAACCAATTTTCTAATCCAACTTTGCTCTAAGAACTTAGGATTGGATTACCCGTAAATCATGATAAACCAGCTTATTTGATTGGTTTCTTTAGCAATGTCTAGAACTGGTTAGTCCATAAAGGTCTAAAGAAAAATTCTCCTTAGTGACATCAGTAAATTCACTGGTGTCCTGATGATCTTAATCTTGTCCATATTTACGGCCAGTTTGGTTTCAGTGACTTTGCTACATCAATTCTCTAACGTTATGATTGCCATGCTTAGGTGTTTGTGATATTTCCAAGGGCTATACTTTGTGCTCTTATGTTGGCATTCACTTTGTACAAAGATTTAGAAGCACACATCTTTAACCAAAGAAGTTAAATGCATAATTAACATTAGAATAACTAATTTAGGTTTTTTTTAGTTACATATTTCATTGCAGTAAGAGGAAAAAAAAATGTACTGAGTAGAAGAGTATGCTGCTAATTATCAAATTGCAGTATAATTACATTTATAATGGCACTATTTGAGAATATAAATAAGTTGTATGGGTTTTGGGAAATCGAGGATTAATGCCTTCTGTGCTAGATTTTGCTAATGATGTGTTGTCATGGTACCAGATATGCTGGACCATGTCATTTTTAACTGAGATTGTCCGGGATCATTCATTTAAAATTGGTGTGTGTGAATCATGGTTATACTTCTCTATGTTGTGTTGGTACTTCTTTGGACAATAGGTTCTGCAGTGTAGCCAATTTTTTAATACTTTAACTAGTTGAATTCAGTAGATATATCAAGGTCCAATTAACAATGAGTAGACAGGGTTTATCAATTTTTTTGCTTTTCAAGGAAAACCAGGGACCAAGAATGTTAAAGCAAATAAGCATCCCTTTGTACACTTCAATTTCCTACATATAATTTTATTTACTGAGAAAAGTTCTTTTGGTTTTTATGGAGTAAAGATGAAGAAATGACAAAGAAGGGGGCTGCTGTTCAAGCGACTAAAAATTTAGCTCTCTTTAACATGAAGCTGAACTGGAGAATAACATAAATCTTAACATGAATCTGTCTGTCATAAATCAGCTACAATTTGCTCGAAGACAAGTCAACAAGTTAAGCTTCTTGGACCACTGAATATGGACCCTTTAGTATCCATCTCATTAGAGATAATATCTCCTGCAGATGGGTGAGGAAGTGAACTTGATTTCTTTCTCTTCATATGCTCATTTTGCATCGGGGGATCTTGTTTGATTAGTGTTTCTACGGACTAACCTTTAGGATGATATCTGTCGCATCTGAATGATGACTCAAAGTGGTTTGATTGTCTATTGAGTCTTTCATTGGCCTTTTGATTTCTGAAACTTCGTTGGCTCTACTTTACTTTTATTGGCTGATCTTTGATTGGTGTTATATTCAAATTGACATCATGAAATTTTAGCAGATACATGTCATACATAAGTCAATTTAATGTGATATTTAAGTTATTCTAAATTTGTTTCTTATGGTAATAATTGATGATATACTTTCTGGTTCTTTTTGTCTATTGTGTGATGTAGTGTGTTTATTTGAGAGGGCAAACTTTGGTGCCACGGTATGGTTTCTCCTTTGCAACTGAGTTGACAAATGTTTGAGACATGGAAGCAACTTTTCCTTGGAAAGGTTTAGTTGCATACAGTCCCAAACCCCAGATTGCGAGAGCCTTGCACACTGGCTGCCCTTTTAAGTGTGTTGATTTGAGAAATTAGCATTTTTGTCTTGCAGGATAGTTGTTTTAGTAGGATTTTTTGCTTTTTTTTTAATCTTTTCTATTTGATCCAACTTGGAAATTCATTGTCACTTTTCATTTTGGTTTACAGCTGTTATTTCACTGTCTATTTCCACCCAAATTACTGTGGAGAATGGCCAGCAATCCACAGTCCTCTGGGACACAGGTAGCACGTCACCCTAAAATGCTCTCTCCATTTCCTCTTTCACCTGCCTGGTACTTGTTGTGTGATTTACCATCAGTTTGAGTTAATTTTTTTTCATTTTTTTATTGTTTGCGTGCCATGAAAATTAATATTTTTATTCCATTCCAAAGCCTTTTAGGCCTGCAGTAGTGGGGCCTGCTGGCCCACCTCAAAATTTTGTTCCCCCTATGCCTATGCAGGTAACCTTGCTTCTTGCCTTTGTTTGATTTTCTTGCTTTATTTGAATTCCTTTATTATTTTCTTAAAATCATGTAATTATGAATATTTCAGTTTCGAACATTGGTTCCACCAACGCATCAGTTTGTCCCAGCAGCCTGTCAGCCATTCCGGCCTGTTGCACAAGGAATGCCTGGACCAAATGTTGCCATGCCTACTGGTCAATCACAAATGCTCCGTTTTCCTCAATCACAGCATTTGCCTCCAATATCAGGCCAACCAGGTCAAGTGCTGCCATCATCACAAGCAATTCCATTGCCGTATGTTCAAGCAAGTAGACCTATTATATCTGGGTCATTGCCACCTCAACAGAATGCTCAGGTGACAAGCAATGTGCCTAATTTTCCCAGTTTAGGAATGCCTCTTTCTTCATCTTATACGGTAATTTCTTCAAGCTATGAACAAAAGTTTTTATCTTCAATTTTGGTTTGGTTTCTGTTGTCTGTTGTTTGATATTCTGATATTGGACTATTGCAGTTCATGACATCTTATGGTCAGGCACCAAATAGTATAAATGCTCCATCCCAGTTTCAACCAGCATCAATGATGCAGACTCCTGCCCCTTTAGTAGCACAACCCTGGTCTATGCCTGGAACTCAAAGCATGCCTCTTGTTACACCTTTGATCCAAACTGCACAGCTACCTGCAGCTACTGCTGTGATGGCTCCAGTGAGAATCTCCCCCACTTTTTGCCCCCCACTCTTCATCTTCTCTGTAGGAAAAAATTACGTTTTTAGTCCAATAAATGTTAATTGTGTAGCTCTCTGCCTTAGCCTCCTTTTTTCTTCTCTAAAAAACGCAGGCACAAACTGCCCAGCCTAGCTCTACTGAACAGATGTCTTCTGATTGGCAAGAACACACATCTGCGGATGGTAAAAGGTCTGTGCTGGATAATTATGCTACTTGCTTGCTGTCTTCTCTTGGCCGAGAAACTTTTTGCTGTATATTTACTGCTGTTAAATTAAAATTGTTTATTTCAACACTGGAGAACTATGCTTGTACTGTTTACTTCATTACTTATTAATCCATGTGATTCTTACTTCGTTTGTATGGTCTCGATACATTATTTATTTTTTGGTTCTAATTCTTATGATGGTTCTTCAGGTATTATTATAATAAGAAGACCAGGCAATCTGTCTGGGAGAAGCCACTTGAGTTAATGACACCTACTGAGGTGAGTCATTTTTGTAAACAAGTATTTCCATATTACTTGCAATAAAACCTTGATTTGATTATGCCAGTGACTGAATCTCATTATTGTACCTTTCATAAATCGTGACTGTTGTAGCTACTGTGTCGATAAAAAGAATTTTTATTTGTATCATCTGTTTCTTTGCATGTTCTACTGGTTTGTAGATGTCTTTTGGCACGTCTGGAGCAAAAAACAACTGCTCTATATGGTCATTATAAAGGCGAGGTTTCACTTTACTCAAGGCAGGCAATTTTGCTATTTATTTTTATTTCATTAAGGGGCTTCTTTTCCTTGTAATGCTTGTGGTAGGTCTAATATCTAGTACACAAGAACTAGCAAGGCCTGATGCATTTCCTTGGCCACTCTTGATATGTTGACATGAGATTTTGGCTGTTCTCTTTTATTTTTAGCTAGTGCAGAATCTGATAGTTTGGGGCTAAATAGTTCATCTTGATACAATCTTGACTATTGATCTGAGGACTGCATTAGATGCTTCTTGTGCTGTAGAAGTTGGACAGAGTTTTGCAGTTACATTATGGTCTCTGATATGTTAGTACATGCTTCTGTTTATGTGCTGAGATGATGCAACTTTTGGACAGATCAAATTATCAAATCAACATTAGGTTTCTTTGAGGTCATTTGTCTATATGCGTACTAAATGTCTGTTTGTTATTTTAAATCATATATTGTATATAATATTCAAGCCAGTATGTTTTACTTATTTCACAATTCAGTGTATAATATTTATTACTACCAACTGGGGATCATTTGGTGGGTGGTATTTCCTGAGCAAGATGCCAACAACTGTCACTGTGATAATTGCTAGTTTTTTTCAGAATTTTATACTACAAATTCTGATAGTTGATCTGTTTTTAATTAGTCCTCTTCTCAATGGTATGTTGAAACTTCTGTATTGAATCTTGATAGTACCAAAATATACTTGCTATGATGCACGAGTTTTTAAGTTAATGTAAACAATGTTCAACCCAACTGCCATGTTCTCTCTGATCAGCTGCAAACTTTGAACGTTCGCTTACTGTTAAAATTCTCTTTTGTTGAGTTGGATTTTTGAAATTACAGTATATCAAACACAAGATGCTGAAATATCTTCTTTCCCGTGGTATATGTGAACTAATTATCTTCCGTTTTACTGTGTGAAGGACAACACCTTATTTTCTTCCTATTTCATCAAGAGAGAATTAATTTCCTTCCATCAGATCATAACTTCATGCATGCCTTGGTGTATTTGATCATTGAAAATCTAGTATGCTAATGCTGATTTATATGACTTAATTAGTTTTAAGTTTGTTCACAGGTACATGATTTAATTTCTCACTCAGGAGGTATGGTTTATTGGGGGAATGTTTTTCTTGCAATGTGCTTCTTAGACTATCTGTCATCCCACATTTGTGGAAATTGTAGAATGTACTGTAACCAACTAGAATCTTTTCGGTGAGTTTACATGAGAATCATTCGCTGATGCTATCTTTAGTAGTGCTGTTGGACATTCTATCATAATCATACTGTTTGTCTTTATTTCTTGAGATCACAATGTCTGATGTCTAACAGTAGTAAATCATTATATGACTTTTCACTGAAATGTTTTTTATAATTCTTGTACTCTTTGGTAAAATGTTTCGTTGTTACTCAGATGTGTGGTTATGCAATTACTGTCTAGGTGTGCTCTGTGTTACCTGGCTGCATTGCCCAGGAAGTTTCTTTTTTTCTATTGGAGATTTTATTATGCTCATTATACAATATTTTTTCAGAAGTTGTAATTAGTAGTTCTCATGTGCTTGTCTGTTTGGTTTGTTGAAAATATTTAACTCAAAGCTCTTGTTTTAATATCTTTTGTTAGAATTATTTCGTGGTTAATATTTGGAATGTTTATTTTGATGTCCGATCAATTGGTAGCTTAGTTTGAGTTTTCTTTTTTATCTATCATGATTTGTCTTATTTCTGTTAGCTGTTAATATTTACAAGGTTTTTTCTGAAATCTGATTAGTTATTTCCTTATTTTGATTGGAACCTTATTCTTTTCTATTGTGAGCTCTTATTTCTGTTTACGATCATGAAGCTGGCCTTGTCCCATTAATTACTTAACTTGTGAAGTTGTACAAAACTTTGTAGGTTCAACTATCATATTCTTCTTTGCTCTTCTGGTAGCTATTGGCTAGGAAAAAGATTTTCAGGCATACACATGTATCTGTGAAAGGTTCTTTGATGCAGATAATCTAATTGGCATCCATCAATTTTATGTATACTTGGCATACATGTGATTGGACCTCCCTAGATCCTGCATTAGCAATTTTATGTATACTTGGAAGCCCTTTTTTATGCCATACATGTGACTCAACATGTGCATGCAAGGCTTGGTGCCAATACATGCTTATGGGCACATGATTGGAGATCTTGATATTTTATGCTTGGGTGTGTACCATGTTGAAACTAGCATGATATGCTTATGCATCATGCCTATGGAGCCATATATTTCCACATTGATATTTAACAATGCTGACTCTGCTAGGACATCATGACACGTGGACCATCTTGACAAACAGACATGGACTCCAACATCTTGATGCATGTGATACATGGGGCTGCATATTTCTGCTAGTTCATAGATGCATTATACAATTCAGTACATATTTGAAGACTTCCATATTATTATGACACTTTGTGCTAGCTGGGCATATAGCACATCTATCAATGTTCTTATATACTCTGGAGCAGCCTTGAAATTCTTGAATGATAATTTGGTTCAAGCTTTGCTTGCTCCAGAAAACCATTTTAAGGAGCTAAATGAAGGTGCTTGCTTTGAGATGCATATGGACTAACTGTTGCCATGTGATATAGTCTCTTTATAAAACTGTTGATAATGATACTAAGCAACACCATTCGCCGAATATCAGATTCAAACTTGTGAAAGTCACATACCAACTCCATGATGTATTAATTTCCATTGCAAGTACAACAGAAAGTTCCTGACTTTCTGAATATAACACTTATTTGTCTGTCTGCTCTAGTTCTAACTATAGGTTGGAATTTGACACCAAGTTAGCATTCTGAATAAAGATTGCCGATGTGCCATGCTGTAGCGTGTTGTAACATGCATGACACATCGGCTCACTTTGACAGGCACTTCCTATCATCGGGGCCTTTTCTCATGCATGGGTACAGTGCGTGCCATGAGCATGTACCAGCTTGGTCATGTATCTTCTTGTAGAAAGCAACAACCCTCATTTTATCTCTGTGGCAAACACTTTGTACTTAGCATTAGAATGTGAAAATTTTCACATAAATTAGGCATAAGTTCAATAACCTTAAATTTCATAGCAAAGGACTTTCATAAGCAAGCTAGAAAACATGTTATGTCTTGATAAATTATTTAAACTCTAACCACTGGCATAAGCATACTAAATCAGGGACTTTGTCTTTCAAGTTGAGTTCAGGGATTTTGCTTTATATCTTCGTTTCTAGTTGTGCCCATGCTTTTTAGTTTCTTATTTTTGTCCAGTTTCTCATGATTATGCTAATCTTGTTTTACATTCCAGACTAATCTCAACTTGAGATTTTCTTACAAGTGGTCATGTTTGGTCTATCAGCCACTTGTTTGGACCATGTTCCAGGGATATGTTAACCATGCTTTAAAGCCTTCTTTGTTGTAGTTTTCGATGTTGCTCTTTTTTTTTTTTGAACTTTTACAATTATTACTGGCATATCATCTTTTTCTTTTCTTAGTTTTGATCTTGGTGTTTATTTCTTCACAGGCACATCTATCAATGCTTTTTGAACTTAAAAACTGGTTTCCCCTTTGCAGTAATTCCTATGTTTGCTTGAAAAGATCTATTGTCACTTTGGAATTTGTATTTCTTTTGTATATGTTGTTTTTTATTTTGTGTTATATATCAAATATTGCCCTATCTTCATTGCATCTCTTAATTTCCCTCCATTTTGTATTGCACAAATCTTTGAGTTCATCAGATACAACATAAGAAAATGAATTGTTTCTTCATTCTGTGAATAAATTCTCTTCCTTCTGTCTTTATTTTATCCTATTCTGCTTGATCTGTATGTTAAGTTTTTTATATTTCTTTAGATGGTTGTCATCTGATCATGCAGTATTCATAGAGACCCAAGACATTTTATTCCTTTAATTTTCTGCATGATTATGACATATCTTATACTAATGCCCTTCATACAAAATTGTTCAGGTTATAAATGCACACATTTTTTCTGACTGGTTATAGTTTATGTGAATGCATGCATATTTCTTCTTTTGACTGGTCTTTTTTGCTTGGTCTTTTGCATATTCGAAGTTTTGCACTAATCATTTGAAGTTTTTTTAACATTTTCATCTATGGCAGAGGGCAGATGCATCAACTGACTGGAAGGAATTCACTGCTGCAGATGGTCGAAAGTATGTCACTGTGTCATTCTTTTAGTTTATGATGATATTCTGCTTATGCTGTTATTTTCTTGAGCAGCACTATATATTGCCATGATGAACTGTGATATATTTTGATCTTTATATGTTTCAGATACTACTATAACAAAGTCACAAAGCAATCCAAATGGACAATGCCTGACGAGCTCAAGGTTTGATCTTGCTTTTGTTGTTTCTAACATTCTCTTTCCATCCTGCGTCAGTTTGGCCCTCAGAATTCTGTTTGTGCTGATTTTAGCTAGCTCGAGAACAAACAGAGAAGGCTGCAACTCAGCCAGCACCAAAAGAAACAGGGACCACTGTTGTATCAGTTGCTTCAAGTGTTCCTTCTGTTGAGACACCTTCTGCAAGTGCTTTGGCTCTTAATGGACCAGCAGCAGTATCTAACGCCATGCAGTTGCCAGTTGATTCTGGTACCCAACCCCCGGTGACCTCTGTGGCACCATCATCCATTGCTGTTGTAACATCTGCTGGCATCAATTCTAGTTCTTCTGTAGGAACAGAAAACACAGTTGGTGTGTCAAATCATCATGCACCTTTAACTCCAGTAATCACTCCTGCTTCTGCGAGTAGTGAATTTCGTTCTCTTTCTGTGGATACTCCAACCGCTGCAATTAAGTATGGATCTGGGTTGCTTTGGTGTTTTTATTGCCTTTCTTAAGTGTTGTAGCAAAATCTTGACTTCTAAACTGACTCTTTTCAGCAGTAATCAAGACAGTTCATCCCTTACAAATTCTGCAAGCGTGCCTGATGAAATTTCTGCTCAGGATCTTGAGGTATGTCAAGTTAGTAGCTTTACTAAACTTATCGCAGATAGTGTTCATTTCTTATTGTAGTAATAACATGCACTTATGTGGATTTATATGCTAAATTTCGAACAATGATTTAAAAAGCGCTAGGCGTCAAGGTCAAAAAACGCCTGAGGCGTTAGGCACTCGCCCGAGTGAAGCGAGAGGCTCTAAAATATTAAAATAAAAATATATTTTAGTATTTAAAATATTTAAAATAATTAAAATATAAAAAATAATTAAAATAGAAAAAAAATATTTTAATATTTTAAAAATATTCTCTACTATTAATAGCAGTAGAGAAGAGTAAGTGTGAGAAGGAGACTGAGGTGAGAAGCTGAGTCATGGTGAGAACTGAGACGCGAACAAGAGGCTACTGTGTGAGAGCAGCGGCAACAGAGAGCAGTGATAGCGGGCGGTAGCGGAGAGCAGCGACAACAGAGATCAACGATAGCGGGCGGTAGCGGAGAGAGGCAGCAGCGGCGGAGAGGAAATGTCGACGACGGAATCATGAGTAGGGTTGGGGGAAGTCGCGAGGGGGAGGCTGACGCAGATGCGACTGAACCAAACCTAAAAAGCTAGTTCGGCCGCTTGGTTTAAATCGGGCGCTCGCTCGAAGCGCTCGCGCCTGGGCTCAGGCAAGCACCCAGGCAGTGCCTCTTTGAAGCGCGTTGCCTAGACATTAAACGAGGCGCTCGGGCCTCGCCTCGCCTCGCCCGCTCGCCTAGGCGAGCGCTGGAGCGCATTTTGAAACCACTAATTTAGAGAGCAAAGAAATCATTTGCTATTTCATTTTAATTTCAGAAAGTAGTATAAATGATTGAAGCTTAATTTTTTTCAGAAGATTGTATCTATTTGGGATAACTAGTGATGCTTGATTAGATTAGGCTTTGAACAGTAATAAATTTTTACCATGTCTATCTGTATGTTTCAAGATGTGTTGTTGGACTTCTGTGCTTTGCAAACTTGAAGGAAATATTAGAGGTATTATATGTACGAGTCTTAAGAACTTGGTAAAGCTGTAATTTGGTGTGATCAACTATATGTGATGATTTTTGTAGAGGAGAAATGTGTGGTCGATGCTGTCGATATTCATTGTTGAGTGTGTTTTTCTTTGTCATTGCTTTATACATAAATCTATCCACTGAAAATTGTCTTAATAGTAGCACATCTCATTTTATATTCAAGTTCTAGATAGCATGTTGCATAAACATGATTATTGCTTATGTTCTGTAAGTACAGTGATATAAAAGCCTTGCCTGGCTTGTTACTTACGATGTCTACTATTGCACTTGATCCTTCAAATTAGATACAGGGTTTGGAAAAAGAACAAGATGCTTATGTTAGGTTGGTGTTAGAACTTTTATGTCCTTTTGGCCAATGGCCATTTTAGGTTTCCTCTGGATGGTATGCCTCTTGTTGGCTCTGTAATAGGGTTTATGTTGGTATTTAGTAGGGATTGGTTGTGTGCTGACATGTTACTGGTACCTAATTTAATTGGTGGCACAGAAGCTGTCGGAATGTTTGGTGCACTTTTTGAGCTTGCAACAGATGGTAAAAAACATGGCCTATTTGTTGTATAAAATAGCTGGTCTTGGCACTGCATGGTTTGACAGACTTTGGCATGAGATTTTTTATGTCAGCTAAAACCTAAAGCTTTGAATAACATACCTCATACTAGCAGAAATAAAAACTTTTGATAGGCTAGTTATCTGCTTAAGCAATATAAGCTGCCCATACTCTGAAATGCTCGATTTGATTGCCTTGTTTGTCGTGTGATTGTTGGATATCCTTTGCTCTTGCCCAGTGTTAACTGTGGGTCTTCACTCGTTGGTGGTTATTAACTCTCTTTTTTGGGTTTTTGCTTACTTACATGAAAGTTAGTTTGTTGATTATGCTTGCATCAACCAGTATGAACTTGATGCTTAAAGATGAAAATATGGAATATAAACCAAGTGATGAACTGATAAAAAATACCTCGAGTTAATTTGAGAAAACACTTTTCATTTTTGACATAAAATGTGAAGGCAAGAAGATAAAAACAAAGATTTGCCACTCACCAAAAAGTGGAACACATTTTATGCTTAAGTGTGAGGGCAGAGGAGGATGAAGAGTGCAGGAGAGATGAACATGGAGGAAGAGTAACTCTGTATTTGATTGCCTATTTATAATTATTAAAATGAGGGTAATTTTGTCATTATACTTGAAAGGAAATATATAAATGATCAAAAGAGGCAATTTGGGAAAGTGTCTGTTGGTTAATAGATGTTTACCACAGGATGGAGGATGTAATTATTACAAAGGTTGGGTCTCAATCATACTATTGAAGTGAACTTTTGTTAGTTTGTCTTGCTTTTTGTACATATTCATTCATGGTACTTTATTACTTTGAAGCTAGTCATGATCTTTATCTATTGGATGATCCTAATCTTCCCTAGTTAATGCCAAATTTGTAGTTTGATGGCTCTTTGGCTTCGTTAAAGTTACTTTGCTTATGCCTTTTTCATCTAAGCATTTTTCTTTAATTGGATAAACTGTTATATCTCTTCATTAATGCTCCAGGAAGCTAAAAGGACCATTCCGGTTGTTGAGAAAACTAATTTCACTCAATTAGAAGATAAAATGGTTGATGAAGGACAGTTGGTTTATGCTAACAAGCTGGTAATATAATATGTTTCACATGTTAGTTGACATCTTTTTTGTGTGTAAGCTTGTAACTAATACTTCTCTTTAGGAGGCAAAAAATGCTTTCAGGGCTTTACTGGAATCTGCTAATGTGGAGTCTGATTGGACTTGGGAACAGGTGTGCAATTTCATCTCCTTTTTATTTGGAATGGCATAGGCATTAGCCAATTAGCCTGATTATTTGCACGTGGTTAATGTTTTTTTTCTACAGTTGTATATGTGTATGATTTCTTATTGAAACTTCCTAGGCAATGAGGGTTATCATCAATGATAAAAGATATGGTGCTTTGAAAACACTTGGAGAAAGGAAACAAGCATTTAATGAGGTCAGCTTATGAGTTAACTTCAGATATAAAATTCACATTATACGCATGTTTCTAAATGCTATGACAATTGGGCCATTTAGTTCCCAAGTACCTATTGAAATCACCTATGTTATTGATTTGATTGTTCATCAAATTTTTTACTCTTATTACAGTACCTGGGTCAAAGGAAAAAACAGGAGACTGAGGAGAGGCGCATCAAGCAGAAGAAAGCAAAAGAAGACTTCACTAGAATGCTAGAAGTAAGTTACATTCTTCTAAGATAAGGTTGGTAATCCACTTGCTTCTTATGATATGATTTCTATTGGTCTTGTGCAGGAATGCAAGGAACTTTCATCGATGACTAGATGGAGGTTTGCTCTTGACTGTTCATGTTGTATTAGTGGAATTAAATAGTTCTTAGGTTAAAGGGTTTTTGTATTAGGACTCTAGTTTTCTTGCTCTTGTAAAACTTCTGTTATGTTTTTGAGTATTTTTTTTGTTAATTAAACACAATTTCAATTCTATCTATGCAGTAAAGCGATAACCATGTTTGAAGATGATGAACGATTTACTGCAGTCGAGCGGTCAAGAGAGCGTGAGGATCTTTTCGAGGGCTATATAGCGGAGCTCCAGAAGAAGGTTGGGATTCTAAAAACTGTGTATTCTTATGTTTACCAACTAGTGATTTTTTTAAGAGATCTATTTAATTCTCTTCTTACTCTATGTTGAGTAAATCTGCCATGTTAAGCCTAATTTTGGATCCTTCATGCTTTTATTCTGCTTGAGCTGCTGATTTTTTTCTTACCTTTTAAGGAAGTTTAATGTTGGTTTACAAATATAATCATCAAAATCGATCAGGTATCAGTTTCTCCATGGTGGAGACCAATATAACCAATGTGTTTGCATTTAATTCAAGTAATTGGAGTCTTATCTTTGACAACTTAATAGCTCCTGGTCCCATTCTGCATCATTGTATCTCATATAGAACAATATAACTAATGTGATTGCATTTAGTCCAATTAATATGGAGCAAGGTTGTTCAACTCGTGATCTGGGCCTGGTTCTTAGGGTTGAGCAGTCTTACGGCCCAGATCATGATTGATGAATTGAGCCAAATGCTATAATATAAAAAAAGGTGGAATCAGCCTGACTTGTGAGTCGACTCGATGTTCGAGTCGATGGAGTTTACCGAGTCAATTCAGTTGGCTGTATATAAAAGAAAAAAAGAAGAAAAAACTCACCTCGAAGATGAAGCAATGTGTAATGGGCCCTAATCACCCTAATAATTGCTGTTGCTCATGATGAGAGGGTGCTGCCAACCTCGCCGTTGGCCGTTCAATGTTGCTGGTCTCCACTTCTCTCCTGCAACCCGCAGGAGGTATGAGGTAATGAGCCCTAACCGTTGCTGCCACCCATGATGAAAGGGTGCTGTGACCTGCCAACCTTGCTGGCTGTTCAACATCGCTGATCGCCGTAGGTACTGTTTCTCCTTCTCTCTCCTACCTCTCTTCCCATCTCCTCTCCTTTCCTCTCCTTTCTTCTACTCTCTTTTTCTCCCATCTCTTCTCTCCTCCCTTCTCCGACCCTCTCTTCTTGTCTTCTCTTCTTTCTTCTCCTCCCATCTTCTCCCATCTCTTCTGCTCTCCTCCCCTCTCCTAATCTCTCTTCCTGTCTCCTATATTTTCTTTTTCTCTCTCTCTTCTCCCCCTATCCTCCCATCTCCTCTCTTTTCTCTCCTTTTCCTTCCTGCTTTTCTTTTACTTGTAAATTCAAATCTTGGGTTTACATTGTACAACATAGACCGAGTACATACTGTTTTTGCTCCAGTATACTAATATCTTGTCTATTTGACACCTCCTGCATATTCACTCACTTGATCAGGAAGACAGTAGGACAGTAGGTGTTTTTTTATTTACTTTACTAGACAGTAGGATTGTTAGGACAGTAGGACTATTAAACTGGTGTAGGACAGTAGTTTTTTTTACTTTGTAACAAGAAAAATATATATAATTTTTTAAATGCATTTATCTTAAATTATTTATTCTTATTTGTTTTTATAATTTGTAGGATCTTATGATCCTACAATCCATTTCTATGATCCGAGTTTGCAACCCCTTAAGGATCCTAGGTTGTAGGTAGGAAAGTGAGGTTGACAACCTTGGTTTGCTGGCAATCTTTGATACCTTATAGTGCCTAGTTGCGATCTCCATACTTTTGGTATTGATTCTATGGTTGATATTGGTGACCGTTTATTGCAGGTTACAAGGTGCAAGCACTTTTCTGTCGAATGGAAGTTGCATTTTTCTTTTTATCTTCAATTTGTTGCTGAGAACCACTTGTTTGTGTTCCACAATCCAAAAAGCTCATTGTACACATATGAACAATAAAATATTTTTATAATAGTGCAACTAGATATAAAAAAGAGACAAACCTAGTGCATGAGGAAAATAGTACAACTTTATATAATTATATAAAATCATTGCTATTATTTTTTCTAAACTATAGCTTGAGCGGATCTTGCCGATTGGTCAGGTGTATAGCTCCTTTTTTAATTGAGTTACTGATTTCTATCTCATGCTACCAGTTTGATTGTGCACATATGTCATCTCTGTCTCCTATATCTTTCACTAGGGTGTAATGCATTGCGGAAATTGTATTCCTTTACATAATGCTTTGTCAGCTGAGAATCAATGGTTTTGCTGATATCACACATCTTTTCTTCTCTTGTTGCTTTGATTGAAGTATGCCAGCAATGTTATTGAAGATAGACTTTTTTTTATATTCTACTTGATTGTGATGGTTGGTCATTTGTTTATAGGTCATCTTTTCACTTAAAAAAGGATTTTTTTTCTTTCCGTTAAGCTGCTGGCTTTTTTTTGATTGAAACCCTGTTTTTGTTTGGCATGTTGATGCCTTGTGTTTTAACTGATAATCTTATTCCCTCTGGGCATGACAATTTATTAGATACAGAGTTGATTACATTTGTGGTTGTTATGGTAAAAAATGTTACTGTTACAGCATGCTGTAATTGATTTGCATGTGATGTGGTGTGGCTGCTTCTGGTCACAGTGCATCCCATTAATACATGGCCACTGGTTTGAGTCAGCACTTTGGCCAGTGCCGGTATCCTCGTACTGACACATGCTACACTACAACGATATGTTTCAAGATTTTTTGTCCTATTTTCTTGGTTTATAAAATCAAATTAAATAAGAAAAAAGTAAATCTAATCTATAAATCTATAGGAAATCTAAGCTACAAGGAGAAGCATGAATAAGCATGCTATAATTAGCCCTAAGTTATGCCTGGGTCTAAATGGAAGAAAAAAGATATTAGCCCTAATTACATGAACTTAGCACACAGATTAGGTGTCAGATTACCTTGATTTAAAGACGATTACAATTGGATTTTGAGATTTAACCCTTCTCGATTGCCAATCTTCCTTAATTGTTTGCAATTAGAGAAGAGCTAAGCCTTTTACCCATGAAATAAAGAGATTTGGTTAGGAATGTGTTTGAGAAAGAGAATAATCGATAGTGAGATCGGAGAAATGAGTGAGGGGGGTGTTCAAACCTTAGTTTGCAATATCGTACCATATCACTCGGTATGGGCGGTACGTACCGGTCCGATAGAGGACCGGTCTGGATGGTACATCGATACACCTTAGTGTACCATATGTCGGTATGCTTGGTACAACTCGGTACTTGTTGTATCGACGACTAATTGGTACACTGGTATGGTACGGTATTCAGAACCTTGGTTTAAACACATCCCAATCAGCCCTCAATGGTTGGATTGGGTGATGTGGCCCAAATCTGAATGGTCGGATTGCTTGGTACACATCAGATTTTGACCGGTACACCTGTACCGGACCTGAACTGGCTGAAATCACCTTGTCCGAGTCTCTGCAGCTGGTCGGATTGCTGTGTACCACCCTTACCGTACTGTGCTGCTCGAAACTGCAACCATGGTCTCAATAAGATAGGGTTATCCTAAATTTGTAACTGTTTTCTTGTAGTACTAGGTCTTGTCTTTAATAGATCAGAATATTGATCTGATCTTTTGATGGCCATGTTTTTTCTGTCATTCTTACTAGCTCAATGTTTCAAATTTGAACAACTTATGTAAAAGTAACAGGACATACAATTAATTGCTTTGGTGTCATATCGATCTTGGTGCAGGAGAGAGCAAAGGCTGCTGAGGCGCATAAAAGAAACATTATGGAATATAGAGCTTTTCTTGAATCTTGTGACTTCGTCAAGGTATTACTTTAATTTTCTCATTCATATTGGAAAAAATAATATTGTAATGATATGTTAATTTCTGTTTTCCTTCTTTATTGGTTTAGGCAAACAGTCAATGGAGAAAAGTCCAAGATCGTCTGGAGAGTGACGAAAGATGTTCTCGACTTGAAAAGATTGTTCGATTGGAGAATTTTCAGGTTAGTTCCAACTTATTCTTTACGATGGGAAGCTCTTTTGCTCACTTTTATGTATTGCAGGAATATGTTCGTGATCTGGAGAGAGAGGAGGAGGAACAGAGGAAGATGCAAAAGGTGCATCAGATTCTTAGTATATTTATAATTTTTGTGTTCTACATTATATTTACACTTGGTTTTATGAACATACAGGAACAGTTACGACGTGTAGAGCGCAAAAACCGTGATGAGTTTCGTAAGTTGATGGAAGAACATGTTGCTGCTGGAGTTCTTACAGCTAAAACTCACTGGCGTGATTATTTCACACGGGTACTTGGTGATTGTGTTTTGCCCTCACAATATGAGATTTCATCATTAATATGCCGATCCTCATCATTTGATTTACATTTCATTTGCTCCTTGCAGGTCAAAGATTTGTCTCCTTACTTGGCAATATCATCAAATACATCAGGTGCAACACCCAAAGATCTGTTTGAAGATGTTACTGAGGAACTTGAGAAGCAGGTTTCTTTTTTTTCTCCTCCAGTTAACTTCTTTGTGAGGCTATGCTTTTCTAAAGGATGATATATTTGGACTGTCATGCTAAAGTTAGTTTTAACTTTGAAGGCACATAAGAAGTGTGATGGATGATGGGTATGTTTTATCGTAACAAAGCCATGTTCTTGTTTCTTGTTGATGGTAGAGCTTGACAAATTAGTCAGAAAATATTGTACAAAATGAATGATAGTCAAAATATACCATTTGTATCTTTGTTTACCCTGAACCATAGTCTTTTTCAAAAAGTTATGATATGTTAAACAGTCTAGTCTGGGAATGGATAAACAACAGAAAATTTAACTTGTCTGCTTGAGACAAAATAGTTCTTTGGCTGAATTTGGTTTTAGCTACCTAAGTATATCAGTAATCGGACATTTAATACGAAGTGGAAACTGATGTTGTAATTGATAATAAGCTTCATGCGACACCGAAAATCTGTTTGCATTTATTATCTTAAATTCTTAATACATGGTTAGAAGGAAAGAATGTTGATAAAAGAATATTACTACCACTTTCAGACAGGGTTGTGCCTAATATTTCTGAATGCCATCACTAGGAATCCTTGGTGTAATAACTTCAAAAATGATACTAAATACACTAATACAGAGAGATCTTATGAGGTCTATACTGTTTCAAAATTGTTTGGAAGGGGAATTAATTGAACTCTCCTCTTGCTTGTAGTGTTATTTGTTTTTCATCGTTTCTGCTGGATCCATATTTCTTTGTCTTTCATGTGGCATTACTGCTCTTAATACCATTATTTGTTTGATCTAATATTCAATTTTCTTTTGGGAAATCTTAAAGAGGATCACTGATCATGGTAATCACTAACAGAAACAATGAACCGAAAGTTAATCTTGCCTTTTAGGTTAGTTTCATTGTTACTACGACTAATGGAATCGATGCACCACTATCTGAACTTGTATCTGCTACTAAAACACTATAAAATAGGGGTTGCCATAAAATGATACAAGGGCATATACCTTTTTACCATGGCATGGCTCCCAAGTCATCAAGCTTCAGCTTATTTATCTTTTGTTTAACTTAAATAGTTTCTACATAAATAGGAAGAATTCAAAATTAATGCTTAATAATCAAGAAATTGCTTCGAAGTAATTTGGATCTTTTCTTATAGGTAGTACGTGTGTACCAAATGGAATAATTCATTTTTTTCTTTTCAGTCATAGTCTGTTGTGTACTTCTGATCTCATTGTTCATGGTGCCCTGTTGCCGTTTCCTTTTATAGCTCTGCTATGGAAGAGGAAATGGGTAGGTGTCAGCTGCAAACCTCTCCTTATGGGACAGCTGCTGATGTTCATATTAATCTATTATGTGCTGTATCTTGTATTGGGTAGACCTCATTCAATGTTTGTCTCAGTCCAATTTTCGTTTACTGCTAAGGCTAATCAATTATTTTTCTCTTTGCCCTATGTTACATGTCATGGTTAAAATTAAATTACGAATAAAAAATTAACATAGAAAAAAATTGAAAGTGTGATTCGATTATGCTAGCAAACTTCTTAGCTCCAGTTAGCAAACTGTTTGAATCCTTGTTTTATCCTATTAGCCAACCGTTTACTTTAATGTCAGGAATAATGCTGTGATTGATATCCAGTGGAGGACCTTTTTCTGTTGATGCTAATGATCATGGCATTATAATTTCTAAAAGAACGTGTATCTTGAGACTATTTTTGTATGTTGTTCTATTTTGCAGTATCATGAGGACAAGGCTCAAATTAAAGATGCAATGAATATCGGAAAAGTAATTTGTTACTATTTTGTTCCTTCATGCTTTGATTCAAAGGAGGTTCCTGATGATATGAATATCTTCTTCCAGATTACATTGGCTTCATCATGGACATTTGAGGACTTAAAGACTGCTGTTGCAGGTATTGATAGTTTGAGAGGAATATCTGAGATAAACTTGAAGGTAATTTTCTCATCTTCTGCTTTTGTTATTTATTTGTTTTCATGTTTTTTGTGAGTGATAGTCAATCAATCAAGGTGTTTGTTCCTATCAAGCAAGCATTTGATCACCTTAGGAAAGAATAATAGCTGGAACTCTTGAAAAATAAAGTATGGGTTTTACTTTTACTAAAAGTTTCTCATCTGGTTTCTATCATTTGTCCTTTAAAAGAATTGCGTTTTTTCGCTTCTGCTTATGTCCCAGATTGATTAACATTGACTATTAGCACTATTCTTTTATTGCCATTCGCCAATTCCTCAGCACCATCAGCTGCTTGCAATGCTGTGCTTACAAGAAAGCACTATTTCACCTCAAACTCCCTTTTTTATGCTTTGTCTTCGCCTCAAATTGATGTTAGCCTTGGTGTATCTTGATCATTTATCTACTTTGGATGCCTTATGTATGGTATAAGACTTGATTTGATGCTTTTCAAATTTTGTAGCTGGTATTTGATGAGTTACTGGAAAGAGTTCGGGAAAAGGAGGATAAAGATGCTAAAAAGCGCCAACGTCTTGCAGATAATTTCTCTGATCTGTTATACTCGATCAAGGTACTCTCGCACCATGTTCTGAACAATTTTTTGATTTTTGAGATCTAGTTTATCTTGACTTCCTTGTTTTTTTGAAGGAAATAACTACATTTTCAAATTGGGAGCAATGCAGATCACTTTTTGAAGACAGTCAGGAGTATAGGTATTCAGTGCTGATAAGTCTTCTTATTATTCATGTCAAATATGGTTGAGTTTCTGTTATCATAGCTATTTGGTACCACTTGTTATAAGGTCAATTGGTGATGACAATTTTGGAAGAGAGGTTTTTGACGGGTATGTTGCTCACTTGCAAGAAAAATTGAAAGAGAAAGAACGCAAGAGGGAAGACGAAAAGGTAATAAGTATTTTTTGGGTTCATGATTGTTATGTGTTAAACTTTGTCGCTAAACTATAGTTGAGACTTCTTTACCTAATGGATGTCACTTTTTGGTTGCAAAAGTACTAGAGGCTTATTTCAGTTGGTAGTTTTTGAGTTCATCCCTGTGTGGAATGGTAGTTCTTAAATTGTTTTAGTTGCTGTAGGTGGTCGGTTCCTCTCATTCTCCTACCGGTAGACTCGTAGATACTGGATGGCAGTTATTTCATATTGGCAAAACCAATTAAAATTTTGTGATGCACTAATTTAAATGCTTTTTTTTATAGTACTTTCATAGAGGGTGATAACAGAACGCAATAGTTATCTTTATGAAGCTGCACTTTAATGCCTGGTTAAATTGATTACTATATATATTTTGTGTGCTTATGGGAATGTGTTGTTGATTTACATGTATATATATTATCAATGGTTCCAAGCAAGTGCTCATCAGGATGTCCTGTAGAAGCAGTTAGCACCTTAATCAAAATGAGCCTTTTATTCATGGATATTGATTTTTTGTATGAGGGGCTGCTGCAGTAAATTTTTTTTCATGCAGTTGCTTAGGAATTTAGTGTTTGATATCTCCTTGCTACTATTCCAAGCTTAATGTACTGTTGATCGGAGATTATTAGGGCAAAGATGTCATTAAACTTCATTTATTTTTAATTAGGATTTAGGACTTTCCTCGTAAAGTTTGAAACCGGAACATATTTTATTTATGATAACTCTAATTGGCTAATAGAAAAAACAAAATAGATTGAGCAACACATCTTACCCAGGTAGGTCTAGGTCCTTCATATCCTTATTCTGTAATTTTGTATCTGCATTCATCATTGAAGCTCCATTTAATAACTTGTCAATTGTGGATGTTGAAACCAAGGTATGCAATTTCGGTCCATATCGGCATATCGAGCCTATGGTACGTACCAAGGTGCACCGAGTGGTATGCCTAAAATAGCTAAAAGGTCGGTAATAGTTGAAATTGATCGATATCGCCGGTACAGGTTGGTAACGGTCGAAATCGATTGGTACCGTCCGATACAGGCCATGAACGGTCGAAGTTTTGATCGTTACCACCCGATTCAGCTCTGTATCACCCGATATGGGGCCAAAAATTTGGTCCCGCTCGGTGGCGGGTGGTCCGTGTGCCGAGAGACTCTCAGACCGGTATGTACCGCCCATATTGGGCGGTACACAGTGAAATTAAAAACCATGGTTGAAACAATGGTTAGTGGTCAGGGTTTGAGATGTTTATGCTTTAAAAATGGGTGATTTACTTGTTCTAAAAAAAATGAATCATCAATTTTGCTATTTTCAATTGTCATACTTCAATTGTACTTGCAAATGCTATGCTTATTTCAATTGACATCAGAAATAAGGGTTTGCTCACATCTAAATATTGCGTTACAGGCAAAAAAAGAGAAGGAAAGAGAAGAGAAAGAAAAAAGGAAGGAGAAAGAGAGAAAGGAAAAAGAGAGAGAACGTGAAAAAGAAAAAGGAAAGGATCGGGCTAGAAAGGATGAAATAGAGAGTGATATCATTGATGTGATGGATAGCCATAGTTCGAAGGACAAGAAACGGGACAAAGACAAAGAAAGGAAACACCGGAAACATCATCACACCAAAGCAGATGATATAAGCTCTGACAAGGATCAGAAAGAGGAGTCTAAGAAGTCCAGGAGACATAGTAGTGACCGAAAGAAATCCCGAAAGGTACCAGAAAAGTGTAATTTATTTTTTTATTTATCTTTTTTCATTTATTCTGAAAATTTTTTGCTGCAAAAGTAAAATTAATAAGACCAGTGGAAATCCAAACCTGGTGATTTTGCAGCATGCTTATGCTTCTGATTCTGATACTGAAAATCGGCACAAGAGGCATAAGAAAGATAGAGATGGATCTCGGAGTAATGATGGTTATGAAGAACTTGAAGATGGAGAACTTGGCGAAGATGGGGAAATCCGTTAGTTCCTTTTAACTTTCTGCTCTTTCAGTGATTTGTCATGGTCTTATCCTTTATCTTACTGGGAATTTTTAGGTTGTAGCTTTTTTAACTTTTTGTTGATAGATGTTATCAACAGCTAAATTTTGCTGATACATTGCTGCTGTTAAGTGTCTAATGTTGTATGAAATCTATTTCTGTAGTTTCATTATTCTATCCTGTTAAAAAGTGGCTCCTTTTGCCAAAACTGAAATGATTTCCAGAAATTGCTGAAAGCATAGTGATGCCTTTGTATTGACTTCACTGCTCAGATGTATGAGTTGTTCATTGTTGTTTTACCATATTGTTCTTTTTTTGTTCATATCAAGATAAGTTTGATGATAATAACAACAATGTTGCAAAGACAAAGGTGCATTTTCTGTTTTGTAGTGTTGGTTATCTAGTATTTCAGGGATTGAATGTTTAAATGCTCCATGTTTATGCATGTCACTTAGTGCCTGTTTGGTTTGCACTTTGCGCAGACAAAATCGTGAGATGCATGAACTTTTATTAAACATGTCATACATGGTTGCCTGCTTAAGTTTCTCTCAAGATCATTATTGCTGTTATGTAGTCAGTCATAACTGAAAGAAAAGTGCATGGGTTGATGCAAGTTAAAAGGTTTTGCAAGCTCCATAACTTGGACAACTATCTTCCTAAAATTAAAAGTGTATCAATTATTTTCTTATTTCTTTAGATAATATTTGTCACCAGTATCTGACCTTACCAATCATTGTTGGCTACTAATGCAATCCTATAAGCATATTATGTTGCTCTGTTTGACCGATGGTAGGATCACCTTAATGTTCCACATGATGGTCATGGTTTGAGGGTTATAAGGTGCTAATAGCACCAATAGAACATAATTTATGTGTATGCATATAAATAGTTTGCATCGAGTTTTGAAGTCTGAGAGGGGTATGCAAGACCTTGCTTCAACACAACAATCTGAATGAGATGCTGCAATTTCAGAAACTTGTTCCTCAATATTTTTTTATAAAATAAAGTGTTCTACATTAATTTTGATTTCCATTTTTTCAGGTTTTATAATTCTTTGAATATTGTTTTCATATTTATCATTTTTTATTTGAGATTTATATTGCTTTTGTTTGCTATATTGTTATTTTGTCCCAAATTTAGGCATGAAGCTTTTCAAACCAAGGTTCGTCGTACCGTACTGTACCATACTGGCGTTTCGATTCGGGCTCGGTATGGTACGGTACTGGTATACCAAGCGGTACCGGGCGGTACGCGTACCGGTATGCTGTCGGACCGGTACGTACTGTAGCGGTACCGGGCGGTATGCGTACCGGTATGCTGTCGGACCGGTACGTACCGCCCATTCCGGGTGGTACCATTCGGTACTGCATACCTTGTTTCAAACCGTGGTTTAACATACCGCCTGAAATGGTATTGTACGGGCGGTATGTATCGATCCGATAGCTGATTGGAATGTGAACCACCATATATTGGGCGGTATTGCAATTTTGGGGGCGTATCGAATGCTACATCCTTCATCGAAATTTGATCGTCATTGGCTTGTACCGATTGGTACTGGTCGGATTTAGATTGAAATCAATCAAGATGCTAGATTGAATTGGTTCCAAGGCCCATTTAACCCCATTCCTCCCTTGTTTCACCCTATTTCAATCTCACATTTTCTAACTCTCTCACTCAATCATTCTCTCTTTTTCAGAAATTCTCAATCTTATTCAATATCAATGGAAGAACTGTTCAAAACGTGCCACAAAGCTACTCATAAACGTCCAGAAAAGATAAATCCGCTATTCCTTATTTGGATATTTTTATTGAAATATAACTAAATTTGCATTTAGTTCTAATTAAAATGCCCTAATTTACGGTTTTTCCTAATTTTCATGTATTTTCAAAGATTTTCTGAGCATTTTTTGTAACTGTCATCATGTTCTGATGTACCATGTGTTGGTACACTAATACAGATTGGTACATACTGGATCAGCCAAATACCAGCACAGCTGGTCGGCACAAAATTGCAGTCCTTGTTTCAAACCACCAAAGTTACTGGTTTTTAGCTCATCTACCCTCTCTTTAACTGCCCCAATTGAATTTGGGACCTTGGTTTGTTAATGCTACAATTTTTGATGTGAATAAGGTAACAGGCTAAGTTGTTTTTTTAAGTACTTACCGGTAAGAAAATATGTCTCTCTTATACTAATCTGGAAAGGCAAAAAGTTGCATCGGATAACCAAGCAGTTAAATTCATCATGTTTAAGATCTTCCTGTCCTTGGCCCCACTTGCATATGTAAGTGCATGTTACCATGTGGGCCTTTGTGTACAATTTCTTTGTTATATGACTCCGTGGTCCATATATTTGGTGGGAGGATTGCTACTGTGGCTTTATGCCCAGCTGTTGATGCACAAACCAGCCTGACCAGGCTCAAGTACCTGACAACTGATAGACAATTTGTTAGTTGTAGGCTGGAGCATCCAGAGTTCAAGCATTGTGCATAGTATTCAATAAAATTTTTCTAGTTTGCACTGTTAGTTTGTCTAATAATGATAGTTGATTGTGGCCGTATGGTGGTAATTGTCAATGCTTACTTGGCCATACTAGAAAAGCCAACGATTTCTTAACATTTTGTCTATGCTCACACCTTTTTTTTTTGCTTCGTTTCTTTGTTTGCAATTTACATTCTCAAGTTGGTTGTTTTGGTTTTAACATTGTCGTAAGGCAAGGGTCACGACTATTTTTTGCTTGGTCCATATAATTGTGATGCTTTTCGTTTGCTTGCAACTTTAGCTTAATTACATATTCATGATGGCTGTTATACATGTAAAGATCTCTAGGTTTGATTGAGCAAGTTTTAAAAAAAATATCAAAACATAGCTATGGAAAATCTCTACGGTTGTTCTACAATCCTAGGATGAGTTTCCAGTTCTGATAAGTTCTGGGATATGCAAATTTTCACATAAAAAATTCCCTGCAATTTGTCTAATTTTGTTTGTGATAGTGAGGAAATGGCCAAGGGGAGTGCTGTATGGAAAGTGATTTCATGAAGTGGCTCCAAAATTGGGGCAGATTTCCAAAAAAACAAGAAATGCGTCTCTCTTAAATAGCGGAAAGAAAGTGTCTGGGATAAACTTTAGCTTCTAGCCATTGAACACTTTGGCAGCTATCAAGAAGTTACTTTAGCCTGGGAGACAAACCTTGGCAATAAAGGGTTTTAGACTAAGCAGGACCTAATTTGAGTACATGAAGAATGACTTCAGTATGAACGAAGAAAAGAATATGAATGGACCAAGAAGTTCGTAACAGCAAAAGTTTTCATTTATCTTGTATTTATTATTCAACATGAGAGGATGATTGAAGAAATTATCACTGATAGAGTTAGAGTGGGTTCATTACAGTGAATAGGGGCATTGAGAATGTAGTGTAATCATCCTGTACATCTTAGACAAATCTGAAATTTTGAAAAGGTAGTTTTGACTTCCATGGCTTGCCATAATCCATGGATTTCAATGTTGGGTACAACATATATGAAAAGAATATAGTGCTGTTGAGATGGATGTAGAATTCGCAATATTTGCATTTTCAAACAATTAGCATTAGTCTCAAATCTCAACCGAGGACAAAATGAGGAAAAATTATATAAGGCATTTTCAACATTTGAAATAAGGAAAAAATACATGAGGTGGTTATAACATATCTAAATGAGACTTGTAAATGCACTGATAAGGTTGGTTAGTGCAATTTACATTTGGTTTGAGGAAAGGTGGAGGAAGATCTAACATGCCTATTAGAAATGGAAAGAAAATGAGAAATCATTTTCATGGACCTAAAATTTGGTTTGTCATGGACTTAAAGCCGTAACACTTTCCAAAATGAGAAATGATGGTATAACTCGAGAAAAAATTGTAAATTTGTGAAGCTTATGCAAGTTGAAGATTAATACCAAGGATAATTTTGACAAAATAAAATATCTTGGTGGACATGTTGATGTAAGAATCGGAGCGAATGCTTATTCCAGTTTATAGTATATGCATGGTTTCTTGAAAAGATAGACTTAAAAGTTTTGCATTTGAGAGCAATTAGGGACATTGGAAGTACATATTGGTATATACTGGTCCAGCCATCAATAATGGATAATATTGGTAGCTATCAGGATATCTTATAATTTATTATTTTTCGATGAGACCAAGTAGTGCAGGTCTGTGTACCACCCGGTATACCAGTCTTACTGGTTGTCGAAACTAGAAATGAACCAAGATTAAAATCCTTGAATAGGGATAATTTCTTTGGTTGACAACTTGAGTGAAAACCATTTAAGATGACTTGAACTTTTCCAAAGAGAACATACAATGCACCATTTTGGTGGTGAGGTAAGTTAATTCAAATTGTTGCTACTAGGAGATGTGGAGGAGGGGATCCCAAAAGATTTGATTAGAAACATAAAAATAATTTGATATTATTGATTTAATTAGTGATATTTCACTTATGAGAGCTTAATGATGGAAAAGTATATGATTCATTAGTCTCTTGGGACCAAAAACTTATAATTTAGATTGGGAAAATTGATTACAACTAGATAGTGATAGAGAAGAATGCCGCGAAGAGAGTAATGGAGGAGATAATCTGGTTTTGGAGTGAAGTATCTGTTGACTGCTCTGTTCATTGAGTTCTGAACAATGATGAGTGGAATTGCTTTGTAAATATATGCTGATAGTTAGATGGCGGTGCTTGTGACTCTCAGATGTTGTTGGTGCATAAGCATCTTGTAATTTTGAATTTGGAATGGATCGTATTGAATTTATCTAGAAGTGATTCATTTTCAGTGAAAAATCAGCTTGGTGTCATGTTGAGTGATGAATTTGTTATGGGCAAAACCAACTTGGTATGAGCTTTGGCTAGTTTTAGACAGTTTTGCTGTACGCCATTTTTGAGTGGTTGACTGAAATTGATTTGGTTGTACTTGGTTTTGGCCAAAATTAATTGAAACTTGTTGCATACCAATTTCCAAAATATCATTGGCCTTATATATAGCCTTTTGACCAATTATCTCTTGTTGGTTCTTGTCACAACTTAAGTTCATTTGGTTCAGATACTGAAGCAATTTGGTTTTTATTTATCAGTAGCTCATTTTTTTGGTTCCTTTCACATCTATATCAGATGCTGAATTTTGGTGAATTATTTCAGAATTATTAGGACCATGGCGTAGTGCTAGTAGTAAGTGGTATGAAGACTTGCCATTTTTTGACCTAGGTGCAAAAGTTAAATATTAGCTAAATATTACTCTTATAGACATAATTTCTGCTGGCATGCTTTACCTTGTAAAAACAGTAAGTATATAATATCATGTAAGAAATCATTTGTGGTATGTTTATGGTTGTATAATGATCAAAGAAACAAAATTCTGCAATGGTTTGAAGTGTACTTAGTCATGTCTTCACAAACAACATTTAGTCTGATCCTCTTTGCAAACAACATCAATATTGCTTACAATTAACAAACCACAACCCATGAAAAAAATTGAATTTGATGTCAAAGGAATCACAGAAATCAAATTTTGATCCCTGACATGAAGATGCTCTGCTAATTTTAAAAATTATAAGGTTTAACAGAGAATGTATAATAAAAATCACTAAAAGAACAGACTTTGGGGATTATGAAACTATAAGTTTGTTATAGAAATTAATTTTATGGAAAGGTTCATGCAAAATAAGAGGGTTGAAATCTCAATATCACATCTTTTCCTGGTAAACTTATTGCTTTGTTATGGATTATAAGTAAACAGGACAGATGGATGGATAACAGGGATCCAATTTCTGGATTGAGAAAATCCTGAAAGGATGTAGTTGGCAATCTTCTCAAAATTATTTACCACCATCTGGAGTGCCATCTGCTGGGCAAAAACATGAACTGATCATTGGTAAGGGATCAAGATTTTGTAGAGCACCCTAAAAGACCCCTTGCCTCGCCATTCGCCCATGGACTTTACGTTCTTCACTTCCTTTCTGGCTTGCAGTGTGTCGGAAGAATTGATGCTTTTGATGCAGTTGCTTCTAGCCCAAGGAAGAATTAGACTGCAGGGAAATAAAAGACGAAGAGACAGTGGTTTGACGATGTCAGCAACTAAGTGGCATACTGGCATTTGTTTGTGGCAGACTGATAACATAGGAGGAATAATTAGATTGACGTGTCATGAAATTTGAAACATGTTTTTTTGCCAGAAACGTAGAAGACAAATAGATTTATTGCAACTGATAGGTTCTTTTTTTTGCTTGAAAAGCCTGATTATTCTACAGGGTTTTCCTCCAGTGTAATTGTGAGTCCAATCTGTAAAACAAAACTGGACCAGCCTGGGGTCCAGTTCCTTTTTCTTTTAAAAGTTTGCAGCAAATGCCCCATGCTTTCAACATGGTTGCAGTTTTGCAGTTGATTTTATGAGCTTTTTCTTTGCCCAGAACCACCCACTTCCAAAATCTCAACTAAAATGGATTTGAAGTGAGAAATATGTGAGGCAAGTTATACTTGTTGTTTTCTATTTTTAGTTCTTTTTTATAGTACTATCTGGTAATTGGCTTCTACTTTTTTGTCTTGCTTGACTTGCTAGGTGTTTATCTAATAATATGTCCATCGAACTCAAGTGTTCTTTTTTCCCTGGTAGATGGGTCTGTTATATGATTCAGGTCTTCCATGGTTGTCTCAGTAATTGTCTTTAGGCTACACTTATCAACTTTATCATCTCAGATTTAGTCATAGCCCGATCCTTACGTAGATGAAAACGTGAATTGAGGTTTACACACAGTTAGATGATTGATGTGCACTCCTGGAGTTTACACATCGCTTGGTAAATCGGATGGCAGATTGCAGTTTGGAATTTTCTTGATCATCTCCGGCAACACTTCAGGAACAAATGTGGTGGTGTTCTGTTGTTTCTGTTTGATGGGATTTTGTTTTTATGTTCACAACTTATCGTTGCTTTGTTCATGACGAGCACAACGTTAGGAGTTATTGTTAATTGTTGCATGTATTTGTCAGAAACGTATGCATGCATACTCTTCTCAGGCAGATCGTATTATATGTTTTGTTTTTTTCGGTAACCCTATCAGAGAGAAGAAAACAAAAGCATCATCTGCACCTTTTATGCACAAGTTATTTTTCGTATATCCCTAAACATCATTTCAAGTCACAATTCTCACTCTGCATTCTAAACATTTTTCTCATGTCACTCGATGAATGTTTTGAATCTCCCTCGGTTTTACATTCAACTAGAACTGAGATGTCTGTGCCGTTGTTACAACCTTCTGATGCTTCCTCTGATTTAGCTTGATGATTAAAGACTTGCTACATGGATATGTTTTCATAAAAAATGTAATCAAGTGTTGTCTATTCTGCATCACTTGTGTCGATGGTCCTATTTATGACTAATGCAAGTTGTAGTGCCTGAAAGCAAGCTCCTAGTTTTCCAGTTGTTTGGCCCAGGAGGAACAAATGTTGTATGTTCTCGTTGCTCCTTTGGAGGTCACTTATCCTTTCATCATTGTTCGAGTATAATTCTACATCTCATATTGTCCGAATTGGAGTAGAGATGTAGAGTTGAAGACACCTTTGCGTGGATGAGAAGTTGAAGCCCTGTGAGTCCGTCGAAGACTCCAAAGTTGAGTATGATGGAGAGACATGGGTAGATCAATAAATCGAATCAGGTTAGTCTCCTGTCCACATGACACATACAGTATCTGCAGATGCATCGAGCATGCAATGTAGCTTAATCCAGCTAATGTTTCCTGCTTCCTTTGATGGATGGGGATCGCGAGTATTTAGCATTTGCTTGCATATTATTATTTGACAAAGTTAAATGAGTCTGTGACATGAAGCAGTTAAAGAAACAATCTATTCTAGGTCGAGTTCTTTCCTTTACTACGAAGAACAAGTAATACGATGGAGAATGGGAAAACTAGACATCTGTTTGTCCCAAGTTGGTCGAGGCAACCGGATCCGAATTACTGCGGTTGGATTTCTCCTCTGCTTTGATGGAAGCCCTTTCGACTGTCGACGATGCTGCAGATCATGTCAGCACGTTGGAATCTCTTGATCTGATATGGCTTGGGATTATTAGTTGAGAGTTTCGGTAACCTATAAGACCGCCTGATGATATTTTGCTCGTTGGCATATCTCTTAGATTATCTTATTTATTTTTTATGATATGTTATTGATGGATTGGACGAGGATCGATTACATATTATTCGTTATAGTTAAATCTTTAGATTTTAAAAATCTATATTGAAATTTCTATAGTCATAAAAGTGAAACATCTAGTTTCATTTATCCTAATGTCGTCAGTTTTATCGACGGAAGAACTAAAATGATAGGTAAAAATATTATTTTAATATTTTATTTATGTTTTTGATGATGGTAGACGACGATGTCGTTGAGAGTCACAGGTGGTTGTTGTAAATGAGGAGGGAGATTGATGACGAGAGATTACGTAAAAGGAGAGGAGGAAGAGGACGACACAGATGTCAATATTCTATGTCAGCGTCGCTCGGCAATTGTGTAAGTTGACGCATATGCATAGCGACGAAAGAGCCACTCGACAATTGTGTTGGTAGCGACACAAATGCAGAGCGGTGAAAGAGCAACTCGTCATCTGTATCGTTATCGATGCAGATACAAAGCGACATCACTTTGCATCGATGTCGATAACGATGCAGGGAAAGTGTTATCGCTCTGCATCTATGTTGGTATCGTTTGACAACTACATCAATGCCAACGCAAATGCAATGCGACGAACAAGATCGCTCGGCGACATCTATATTGATATTGACACAAATGTTAAACATCGATATCTACGTTGTCATCTTTTTTTGTCTCATTTCTTGTTATCGTTTTTTCTCATTCATAACAACCACCTGCGACCCTTGCGACGTCGTCGTTTGTCCCTAAAAAATATAATTGAAAAGTTAAAATTATTATTATTTTATTATTTTAATATTTTTGTTGGTAAAATTAATGATGATAGGATAAATAAAGTCAAATATTTTATTTTCATACTTATAAAGATTTTAATATAAAATTTTAAATTCGGATGTTACCAAGGGGTAATAATATTTTTTAATTAGCCCATCGGACGAAATTGCGATTAGGCTAGCCAATTTCAACCAAATCCTTTACCGTACGGACCGCCGTGCCCTCGCGACTGCGGCGACGGGATGGAAAAGGGCCGCTTCGATGATGTCGACGCAGGAGTGGGATCCTCCCCCAACTGTTTCCCGTCTCCGCCCTCCGTCTACTCTTTGCCTGCGACCCAAGAAGAAGAGAGGAAACCCTAAAAAAAAGTGTCTCCGACCCCCAGCTTCTTTTCGCCTGCGACCCAAGAAGAAGAGTGGAAACCCTAAAAAAAGGGCGGTTTTACCTTCTCCTCCTCCTCTCTTCTTTCTCCTGCACGTCGCCGCTGTTCTCATTAAGCATCTTCTGATGTGAGGAATTAATTTAAGGTAAAAAAAAAAATCTCTGTATTGGTGGGTTAAAAATTGGGTTTAATTTGATCCTTAAAGAGCTCTTATAATTAGAATTCTCAGCGATGACAACAACAAATCATAATATCTCTATAATTTTCCGCTGTTAAGTTCTTTACAAGATATTATATCTAGTTAAATGGTAGGTCAAAAACCCTTAGTGATAAATTTTAGGTTTTAAAGGATAAATCCATTTATTGCTCAACGTCAATTTTGTTTCTCTCCTCTTCTTCTGTCTCTATCTAAAACACGATGCAAGTTGTTATATATGCCCTATGTGTTTCAAGATTTTGATGTGTGTGATGTGGGGAACAAAAAAAATCACACTTTGAATGTCTATTAATTCTAGAGAGGCTAAGGATAAAAAGAAAATTTTGAGCTAAAGTTTGACTAAAGAAGAGTTTTATTTCTTATCTTTTATGATTAATATATGATGAAAAATTAGAATTTTTTTTTTTCATAAGCCTTGTGAATTTTATATTTACTGTTATCTAAGTCTGTGTCTTATTGTTGATTCTTCTGATTGATTGTTCTTTTGGTATTGATAGTCTGCATTTGCAAGGAATCACACTGCCAAATGTGGTGATGTAAATCTTAGCAGTTGCTAATGGATATCATTGACTTGACTGGACTTCCAATAAAAATCTAGATATTTAATGCCAAAAGTTTTGATGAGTTCCAAAGGTGCAGTAGCTTTTTCTCTTTTCATGAGATGCCAATAGTTGAAAGCTGCAGCTCCCATCATGAATCCTGTTCTTCACCCACTGCAAGGAATATATGTATTTTTTCTTCTCTCTTTCCTGAGATGGCACTGCAAGGAATAAAGCCAGTAAAGATGACCAAAGGAATAAATCATAAAGGAATATATCATAAACCCACTGCAAGGAATATATGTACCTTGTGAATGGAACCCAAAAAAAATGCAGATGGGCTTTTGGCTGACAATTCTACAAAGTTTATTGTAAATATATCCCTTCATTCTGATCTGCTTTTTCTTAAACCATATTGGCAAACAATTATATTTTTACCAGCCAAGCTACTTAGCACATTCGCTTATCGGATCGAGTTTAGAATCCTGAACTAATCTTCTCAATTATTCTAGTCTCTCTCAAATCCTAAATCTCTCAGCTCCTTTCTTTTCTTGATCTTTCTTGATAAGACTAGGTACCTATATTATAAGGACTACACTCTAACTTGATTTGATGGGAATAATTTTACTGAAAGTCTTAAACCAACCCTTTATCTAAATACAAAGTTTACTTTAGTTTCCAACATAATGATGCTGATATCTCTGTAGATTGACAATTCTTTGAGGGAGGTCGGAAACACTGGGTTGGAACCTGAAAGCACTTGCATGACAGATGGAAGACGAAGTCACAAGAACAGCCACAAGTAAGAATGCATGCCTTGTGGTCATATTCTCACATTATGATGTTGTCTCTCAGCTCTCCGTTCCGGCTGACCCACCTGCCACTCTGCTTCTTGTTTGATTCTGCTTTCTCACACCTGAGATGCTCTCTGTTACTCCTGTTCACAGTGGCTTTTCCCCATGCGACCTACCGCAATAGCTTCAATTGCTTGGGCTGTGTGAATGACTTGTCAACTCCCAACCTTGGTCAGGCTTCCATTTGAAACAGGATAGGCTCTTTTCATGCCATTGTAATCTGCTCAACCTGGTGGAGACTTCAACCTTGTTGCATGCTGCTGGCTACAGTATCAGACAGTCAGAACGACATTGATCACCAGGGTAAGTGCTATCCAGGGAAACATGTAAGCAGTAGTGCTACAATAAAGGTTGAAGTGGCTCACTACCTTCAAAGGGTGTGTAGTAGTGGCATCAATTTCATAGTGTTCATATGTCTCTTTCTTTTCTCTTTCTCTCTCTTGCTCTCTCACTCTCTGCTTTTTCTTGAAGAACTGGTCACTATGAGTGTGTCACAGAATTCTAAAGTCTAAATTTGATCTTTATGCTTTGCAGAACTCCATTTGCATATATCTACACCTCAGGCAGGGAACATATGAAAAGATTTGTGTACTTCATAAAGGCTTTTTATCAGCAGCAGTGTTTCTGCAAACCCTCAACACTCCAGAATCATTATTTTGCTCACTCAGAAGCAATCATGATCTGGAACGGGCTTTGTGGTTTTCATAATGGGCTGATACATGGAGAGATCAAATAGATTAACAAGCCTATTTAACTTGATCTTGGATTCAGTTTGTAAGGGGCAGTTCCTACTGAATCAGCTCCAACAGAACTGGAACATCTGCAGTTTGATTCAGAAAAGGTCAACGAGTACCACACTACTAGGTTAATGCATGAGCGGTAGCTGTATTCTGCATCTTGTTCAGTCACTTCTGAGATCATGCGAGTCGTAGTAATTATGATTACAAAGATTGATTCGCCAACATCGGCAAATTGATGATTGGGAAAGACCATAAGAGGCATCAGAAATGGGTTTTTATCAGACCCAGCAGGTGTGGATTCTAGGGAAGAATCCATCAGCCCATGTGTGCCACTGAAGTATAACATCTCTTCTCATTAACCACAAGCTTTTATCCATAACAAAAGGCAAAAGATTCGGTTCTGATCTTTTGGAGCTGACAATGATCCTTGATATGGGGCATGGTAGTGACTACTGAGCTTTAATGAACAATTGGAGCATCAGCCGTGGATCATATGGCATCACTTGTGGCTGACAGTTCTCTTGGAGATCACTTGGCACAACCCCTTCAACAAGAGGAATCATTCAGCATTATCCACAGTCCAAACTATCAATTCTATGCAAAGGTTCTGGGCTAAGACAAGATAAGATAGAACAAGAAAGCATTAATGTTGCATGAGATAGCAATGCACAAAGAATTGTAATGATCTCCCAAGCACTAGTATTCTTTTCCTTGTTGGTCGAAGATGATGTGAAATTTGATCCTCAGAGTTGTCAGCTCAGCATACAAATGATCAATCAATGCTCTAAGTATGTTGCTTGATTGTCGAATCGTAGAAGACACTGCCAACTTCCTTGAGCCAGCGAAGAACATAACACATCAAAGAGCACTAGCTTTTTTTCCTGCTCTCTTGCAGCAACTTAAGCACTGATCAAAAGGCAGGACCACAAGTTTAAGCCACCATGGAACTTAGTCATGTAGTAGAGTAAGGGGAAAGATGGATGATACTTTGGCTTTTGTTAAAGAGCATGCCGAGAATATTGCTGATGAAAATATTCCAATTTTATCTTTGGTTTTAAAGGGAGAAAAACCAAAGACGCGTAAGGAATACATGGCTGGCAAGGCCGGTCTATGCAAATCAATCCATCCTTCTCAATTGATGCATATTTTTCCACTGTCAATTTGAACATCAGCACGGATATGCATGATCAGTGCCCTATTAGGCTTGAATGTGTGAAACAGAGAAAAAATGTGGTTTTCGGAGGTCAAAGTGGATCAATTCTATGAACTCAATTCCATAAAGTTAGCTGCAGATAATTCAAAGAAAGAAAGAAAGCGACTCGATGGCTTACAAACCTCTTTAGGTACATATGCTTTTCTCTCTCCTTGTTTGAAGTGTTCAAACTCACACTTAAACGTAGGAATCTGACCAAGAAGCTAGCTCACTGATCATCTATCTTTGCTAGATAACTTGGTTTTAGAAATGAGTGGAAGAATCAGCATCCAGTTGACTTGTGCATCAAGAGGCAGGGTCTTGTGGATGTCTTTGCAATCACATTTTTATATCATTCTAAACCATTTGTAAAAACTAGTTCAACCCGATTATATCATTCAAAGCTACAGATTATAGTTCCTTTTTTTGTGCATGACTAACGTCTTATGAGACCTTCGTGAGCACTTACCAGGTGAGTTCCTGCCGACAGATGGGTGCATGATTGCAGAACACAGTGATCCTTATCTCTCCATTCATGGGATTGCCAAGGAGCCTAACAAGTTCTTGGAGAGAAGCTGGTTTGATTTGCCCGAGTCATGTGATTATTCTGGGTTAATTCTTCAACTATCTACATCAAAGTACCTATCAACAACCTAAGTTTGCGCTCTGGTCAGAGACGAAAAGTGTCATCTAAAGCGGAACAGTATCTGAACACACCCACAGCTCACTGCCTGCGCACTCCATAGTTCAACTCTCCCATAGAGAGCTACCAGATCTTTCCAATCTTAAACCTAGCAAATGTTTTAGTGATGCGAAGGAGATGCACACTTGACATTATTGAGGTCCACTCATTGAGGCATGAATAGCCACATCCACTAAGGTAGTGAAGTACACCATGAGGGATATGGAATGAGACATCTCCAATAAAGGCAGAGGGGCTAAACTTGAGATCTTTCTGTCAGCTTTTCCAGCAATCTGATGTCATTCCACCACCAGGCTCAAGTTGATGAAGGATTTCCCGCTAGTCAATCTGGAAAATATATACTGATCTGAATTTGGCCATAGCAGAACAACATTGTTGTTCTTCCAGCTGATGTTATCATCTAGAATTCTTTCTTTCAGTGGATGCCAAGTCTGTTCAGTTTGTTCACATGATTGGTCAGTGTGTTAGCTTTGCATCATTCTCACATTGTTTTAGCTCAACCAGTAGGGACAGCAAGAGATCATCCAACCAAAGATATGACCTTTATAAAGCAGATGCTCTGAATATTGGAATGAGTAGAATTGCATCACATGTAGGAAGGCAACATAACCAGTTTCCATGATACAGAATCCATGAGACATCATGTCAGATGGACAATGTCCTAAAGGCACTGGCCTGTCCAAGGCACAGGAGAAAGTGATACCACAATGGATTGGCTAGATGAGAAAAGGAATATTAACCATCTTGGGCATAGCCATGTCAAGTACAAAGGAGTGTGGAAATGTGTCAACTTGCATATTGATTGAGATCATGAATTTGTTTACCTTGTCATGCAAGTTGGGCAACTGGACAGCCATGTTTCTTCAAGCTTTACACCAAATGGTCGATGGATCAATCTAAGAGGCATGTGAATCCAAGTTTGCCACAGTGCATGAGCAAGCAAATAATGAAAGAGTCGCTTTAGATGGAGATCAATCAAATGTTACATCGAGCCATTTCCTGACAACAAAGTTCTTTGAGACTAATGATTACCAGGCCACCGATTAATCATGAAACCAGATCACCAACTGCAGTGTTCATAAACAGCTTTGCAAAAGATAAATGCAGACAGAAATCATGTTGCATCTTCCCCACCAAAACTTTTACTTGCGGCAAAAACCAGAGCACCTGTGCATGATGAGTGATGCATTCATTCCCTGGAATAAAAATAGGCACCCTTTTCTCAGACCTTTTGCCAAAGGCTAAAGGCTAGTTGTTCCAAGTAGAATTTTTAATAGGATCATCATCAGCATCATTATAGTGGGATTCCATTAGCCTTTTCCACTTTCCCAAAGATAACTTAGTTTAGGCATCAAACTAAGTAAGAGCATGCATAGTTCCCCAAGACCATCTCCATCTAACAAAGTGGTTCATGATAGTGGCCATCCTTCAAAGATAACTTATGTATATAGGTACTCTTGAGCAAACCAGATCTTGTTCATGGTACTGCCAACACTCTCTCTGCAGGAAAGATGATGCTTGGTGGTTCTTATTTGATTGCTTGAAAGATTTATTCAAAGAAGACTGCTACAAATCCATAACATAATGCCAAAACTTTTTGACATTGGGGTGACTTGGCCCTGGGAGTTTTATCTGCAAAGAGGTGCATGGCTGTGAATCTGGCCAGTGCAGCATTGCAAATGTGTGATTAAGCACTCAGCTTGAGATAAACAATTGTCTCATTGATATCATCACCTTCCATAACTTGAAACTAATCTTCCTGACCGCTGCACTGTACATTCTCAGGTTTCTTTGTTCAACCAAGAGGTATTTATTTATCTCAAAGTCTTTACCAGCTAAGTGAAAATACAGTGGCTGCAAATCTTGCTCAATCTAGTGGTGGATTTTTTAACAAAATACTCTTCCTAAATGGTGAAGAAATCACCCGGTTGAAGCAGATGAAAATCAACATATTATTATCTCTAGATTTATTTATTTATTTTTGTTCCATGTGAGTCTTTTGATAGAAACCAGTAGTATCTTATTATCTCTAAATTTGTTTTTTTTTTTTTTGTTCCATGTAAGTCTTTTGAAATAATGATTGGACCTCTCTAGTTAAGAGAATCTTGTGTACCTTTTGTTCCCCCACTGGTTGCAGAAAACAAAGCTTCAGCAGTCAGTAATCCATGCACAGGGAATGAATCCTGAACCGGTTGCTTTCATCTTCTCATAACCCTCCTGTATCATGCAAACATGTCTTGGTGAATCGAATTGCAGGATAAACAACTGCTCGAATCATATCGAGATTGGTTCCAACAAAAATAATAATAATAATAATAAACTTACAAAGAGCTGGTTTGCTAATCTTCTCTCAGCATTGAAATCACCATCTAATCGGTTGCCCTTTTGTGTTTGATGATGATGATGATGCTAAGCAACTCCATCAACTTGTACCTTTTCTGGTAAATGTCATCGGCCTGTGTTCGTGAACGAGCATCAAATTCCAGAAAGAATTATTCTAACAGAGGTTATGGCTTACCTTCAAAGAAGAAGAAGAAGAAGAAGAAGAAGAAGAAGAGGAACAACAAAAAAAAAAAAAATCCTCAAAACTTAATCAGGGCGGTGTACGATCGGTGGAGTTTGAGATACTCTCTCTCACATGAAATTGATCTCAGTATCTTTTTTCATGCATAAACAAAGTTAGCCGTCACACCAAGCAATGGTTTACGCATATGCATCAATTGTTTAATAAGACCCAACCAACCACTTTGATTAAAAGTCAATTTGCTTGCAGTTCATGCTGGCGTTCCACAATCCTACTCGATTAAACCAACAAGCCTGTCTAATGATCCACATGAGACAGCCTCGACTTAAAATTCTCCTCTAGGAGGGAGGGAGGGAGGCCTTTTGCTGCCTCCTCCTAAGCACATGCCTCCTCATCCCTTCACATCATAGTTTGGACCCTGACAACATTCCTCGAGATTTATTAGTGAGCTTCGTCCGTCCGTGACAGATTGTATGATCAACTTTGCCAATTCTCACTCACTTTGGGGTAAATAATTGGTCATTTCCAGATTAGAAAAAACGCAAGAGAATCTAGCAGATGCCTACAAAACCTCTTTTAGCTCTAGTATGAACAAGCACAAAAGAACAGCAACCATGCAACAGCACAATTATACTTGTATTGGCTTGTGAGGATGATGAAAACTAAAAGTTGGGATGTAGAAAGAAAGATAAAAGGATGATTAGTGAGAGGTGGGAATTCGCCATTTGGTCAAAGTGTGGGTCTGGTCTAGAGCTGTTGGGATTAGGGCATCAGATGTGATTGTTTGTAGCACAAGAAGAAGAAGAAGAAGTAGAACAAGAAGAAGAAGAAGAAGAAGAAGAAGAAGGCAAGATGGGAGGCTGCCTGCACATAGGCCCCATGTTGGGCATGCAAAGTGCTGCCCAATTTTATATAGTACTAAATGGCAGCTGCGAACGAATCCATAGTGGTCGCTGCAGTCAGGATTCGTGCTCCAATTAAATCATTTCTGAATCCCCGCAATCGAGATATTGTGTGATTTTTATATGTTATGGTGACCATATCTTCTTCCTCCTCTTCCAGATTATTATTCCTTGCTTGTTTCGTGGGAAAGCAAGAAGAAGAGGAAGAAGAAGAAAGGGAACTGTGATGCTGCTGCTGCTGCCTCAGCCTCAAGAAGAAGAAGAAGAAGAAGAAGAAAGGGAACTGCGATGCTACTGCTGCTGCTGCCTCAGCCTCAGCCTCAGCCTAATCATCTTGAGGTGGGAAAGGGAAGAGCAGCAAGCAAGCAAGCAATCTATCTATCTATCTTTCCCTTTCCCTTTCCCTTGTTCCTTCACATTTGCTCTCCTTCTTCCGTCCGTTTCCCTTTCCAAAGCAAAGGAACAATTCATCCTCCACACACACACACACATCCGACCGTGTGCGATTCCTGGGGGCGGGTCGAGTGGGTGGCATGTGCTCGTCGTGAGACTAGAGTGGTGTACAGAGGAAGTCTCCTCCTCGCCATGTCCTGCTCGCATCGCTTCCTTCCTCTTTTCGGTGCCATGCACACCACTATATTCCTCTCTGGGGAGAGAAGGAAGCTCACCATGTGATCTCTACGCAAAAAGGTTCCAGACAAGCACTGTGCCCATGGAAACTGAGAACAAACGAACCGGCAACTAATATGACATTAAAGTCAGGCAGGCAGGCAGGCAGGCTGGAGGAGGAAGAAGAAGTTTATTCTTCTTCTCCAGTAGGACTGCAGGAAGCAGTTGGGACACCCGTCTCCATCCCACATGGACTCCATTAGTCCCATAAACAATCACATAAAGGCGATGTCTTCGCCATGGTTGCGTCCGAGTCTCCGTTTAGACGGAGCAAAGGCGTCTGGGCTCGGCGGTGACCGCCCCCCCACCCCATGCGGGAAGCCTAATCGATCGCATGATGCATGCATGTCATGCCTGCACGCATGCTTCGCCATTCCTCGCATCATAACGTGCGTGTGCTGCTGCTCCTCTGCGGATGCAGCGCCATTAAAGTGCTGCTGACCCATCTTCCAAAGGTTGCACAACACATCTGCATCTAACTCCATCCCCCACCCATCTCCATTCCCAAGTGTTAACAAAGCATTCGAGTCCCTCTTGTGTCAAAGTGAGTGCAACAAGGCATATTGGTGGGCCTCTCTCTCTTATAAGTATGCCTTTGTGCGTGCTTTCTCCCTGACCATCCAAACCACCGCCTCCACCATCACCACAAACGCCCCCGCGCCCCCCCCTCCTCCTCCTCCTCCTGCTACTGCTACTGCTGCTTTCCGCCACCACCGCTTTACCGATCATGACGCCACACCAGGCCGAGCCAGAGACCAGCGGAGGCCACAACATGGACCAGACGACAGTCAACTCGACTGTCGTCCCATACCCCACGGGGACCGCTCATCCTGGCCCCCGGCCGCCTCAGGTCGCCGCAGTGTTTCCCATCACTCTTAAGGTAATCTTGCGTCGGTCATGAATCGTGTCTTCTTCCTCCTATATGTAGGATTGGGTTACGGAGCTGTTCTTGCGGGTTTGCAGTTCGAGGAGGTGGTGTACAAGGTGAAAGTTGGCGGCGGAGGGTGGTGGCGGAGGTCGAGCAGCCCGGCGGAGAAGACCATACTGAATGGCATCACCGGAGTGGTGTGCCCGGGGGAGATGCTGGCGATGCTCGGCCCGTCCGGGAGCGGCAAGACCACCCTTCTCACCGCCCTCGGCGGCCGCCTCGGCGGGAAGCTCTCCGGCAAGATCACCTACAACGGCCACCCCTTCTCCGGCGCCATCAAGCGCCGCACCGGGTTCGTGGCCCAGGACGACGTGCTCTACCCGCACCTCACGGTGACCGAGACGCTTAACTTCACCGCGCTGCTGCGGCTCCCCGGGACCCTGACCCGAGCCGAGAAGGCCCACCAGGCCCAACAGGTCATTTCCGAGCTGGGCCTAAGCCGGGTGGCCCACAGCATGATCGGCGGGGCCCGCGGGGTCCGGGGAGTCTCCGGCGGTGAGAGGAAGCGAGTGAGCATCGGGCTGGAGCTGCTGGTGGATCCGAGCCTGCTGTTGCTGGACGAGCCGACGTCAGGTCTGGACTCCACCACCGCAGCCCGGATCGTCGGCACGCTCAAGCGGCTCGCCGCCGAGAAGGGCCGCACCGTGGTCACCACGATCCACCAGCCGTCCAGCCGGCTCTACCGCATGTTCGACAAGCTGGTGCTGCTGTCGGAGGGCAGTGCGATATACTACGGCCGGGCGGCCGCCGCCGTCGACTACTTCGCCATGGTCGGCTTCGCGTCGCCGATCGACGGCGTCAACCCGGCCGACCTCCTACTGGATCTCGCCAACGGTACGTATGTACGTTCCGTCGAAACACTTCTTATGGGCTCGGTTTCAGGCCCACATAAGAGCCCACGTAACGGGGCATATGCCTCGCATGGTGGACATCATTTTACGGTGGGGACGTGGAGACACCACGTGAAGGGGGCCACACGGGCACACCAAGCTTGCCACTAGAGAAAAGTGCTCGGTGGCTTGGGTAAGGATAGCGATCTTGTTTGATGATTGATCCTTTCACTCTCTCTCTCTCTCTCTCTCAGAGGCCCATGCCCATCACTTCCGCATGTCTTCTACCCAAGTGGGCTTGGTTGCAATCCCATGTCCTCTCTCTCTCTCTCTCTCTCTCTCTCTCTCTCTCTTCCTGCTGGGTCAGTAGTCCCCCACCACACTTCGATCGGTCTCTGAAACGCTTGCTAGAGGATTTGGTTCACATGTTTGGCAGTCCATATATGTCTTTTCCACTTCAGTCATTTTTATCTCTATCTACCTACCTATGCACAGCAAATCATAGAGAGTGTATGTACCTGTGCATGGCGATATGACATGCATCCTCTCATGGATGGGATAAAAAAAGAAAGAGGCCTGAACTTTTTATGTCTCTTGCATGCCACGTGACTCCGACTACATGCAAGCGATGGGTGAAGTAATGAGTGAGGCCAGACCTTCCAGATCGAGGTGCCTCGGCCGAGACACCAAGCCGGGAAGGGCACCCTCCCATTGGCCGATCACATGGCGGGGCCCCGAGATCGCTGAGACACGTGTTTGGCTTCGTGTGATCCAAACACTTGATGCTTTTATATGCCATACTGTGACTTTGCCAAATGGTATGGGAGAATTAAGATCCCATGCGAGGAGGCAATGCTGCATCGGCATCGATTAACGCTACTTTGGAGGTCTATAATGGCTGCTAATGATTTCTAGCATGGAGCAGGAATCGCACCGGAGTCGAATTACGCAAGCGAGAACGGCGACGGCAGCGGCGGCTTGCAGCAGGAGAAGAAGGCGGTGAAGGAGGCTCTGATCGGCGCGTACGACCGCAACATCGCCACCCGGCTGAAGGCGGAGCTCTGCGCCGTCGACCTGAACAATTATGGATACACCAGAGAGATGGCTAATGCCAGTAAGCTATTCCGAACAACTTCGAAGAGTTTACTTGCCTGCAAGCCCCTCGCGGGCAGGGGAATGATGTCGAACTGCTTGGTGTTTGATCGATGCAGTGAAGCGGGAACAATGGTGCACGAGCTGGTGGGAGCAGTTCACGGTGCTGCTCGGCAGAGGGTTGAAGGAGAGGAGGCACGAAGCTTTCAACAAGCTAAGGATCTTCCAGGTGCTCAGTGTCGCCACGCTCGGAGGCCTCCTATGGTGGCACACGCCGACGTCCCACATCCAAGACCGGGTGAGAAAGCGTTTGAGGAAGAACCACTTCCTCTTCTCCTCCGATTCGGTCTCTTCTCTGATCCTTGCATGCCTCTTTGTCTCGCAGACAGCACTCATCTTCTTCTTCTCGGTGTTCTGGGGCTTCTTCCCGCTCTACAATGCGGTGTTCACGTTCCCCCAGGAGCGGCCAATGCTGAGGAAAGAGCTGGCCTCCGGCATGTATCGCCTCTCGTCCTACTTCCTGGCGCGCACCGCCGGCGACCTGCCCATGGAGCTCGCCCTCCC